>BPTQ01000004.1:65801804-66342730 GCA_019973895.1 Chrysanthemum seticuspe | reverse complement strand
ACGAGATATCGAGGGGAGGGTAAATTAGGTTGACGTATTTGATATTGGTCAGTCCAGGAGTAGTACATACCAATCAAGACGGTCTAAAATTCTTAAAAGTTCCTAGTGCTTGTATGGTCTACCTCTGTAGGATCGTCATCGTTGGAATCTGGCTTCCCTACCTCCCTATATCATTGTCCAGACGTCTAATAATTTCCGTTAGTAGAACCAGTTAGAGAGTTCTCAAATAATTCATAAAATTTGATGCGAAAAAGTTATTTAATCTTTCTACCGATGGACTTTCTTTCCTACGACTTCCCGAAGGTGTCGACAACCGGAAAACGTACCTAGGGTTCTTGTTTCTCGGATATAACGTTTTTTGTATTTTTATTGTTATTACTTTTCTTTTTCTATAAGCTCACATTATATATATATAGGCTCTTTGTTCTTGGGATCCATGCAAAAGGCCAACAGCTGTGGAAGCCCTTCAGCATCCTTTCTTTCAGGTAGCCATCTTTCTAATTTATTGAAAAAGCGTAGTTTAAAATACTTAATAAACTCTTGAGAGATTGACCAAGATGATTGCCTTTAATAATCTGCAGACCTGTTACTATATCCCTCCATCCCTTCGGTCTAAGGTTGCTACTGCTAGGATGTCTCCATCTGGTATGTTCGTGATCCTTGAAAATTCTTAAAATCTGGCAGAACTAACCATACATGATGAGGACCTGACTGGTTATAGTTTATGCAGTTGGATTAAATGGGAGGGGAGCTATAGAGCACTTAAAGGGATCACTATATAAACATCAGGTTTATAGTAACACATATAGAGTCAGGAAACCACAGGTACATCGATATTTAGAACTCATAATATTGACTCCATAAATATTTGTGATTAAATACGGTTGCGCTATTGCAACGGTCTTGATTTGCGATTACACGTGGTCTTTCTTTCTTTCTATGCATAATAAGATGGTGTTTTGACTTGCTGATGTTTGGCTTTTTTTTTTGGTTTAGTTTTTGTATATATGATAGCCAAAACACGCAAGCCACCTGTGATTGCACCAGTTAATAACCATCGACTCATCAAAATCTCTTCAATCGATCATATCCAAATGATGAAGAAGTTAAAGACTGACAAGTTGAACACCACGTAGAAAAGTAAAAGTTGTGAATGGTATGTGGCTATAATTTAAGTTTAGGCTTTTAATTTTGAAAGATTTCTGATTTTAGATTAACTAAGAATGCGTTTTTTTGGTAAGCTAAAGTTTACGGACTTGAAGGTGAAGAGGGCCACTTTCCTTTACTAATGACTGCTTTAATGCTATTAGGTATTTTAGAAGTATCTGAACCATTTTCATTTAAGGCGATGTGTTTCAGTCTGTCGTTGGTAAACTCAGAAGTAACTAATGTGCTTCTGCAATTAATATTCAACAAAGTTCAATAGCATTCGGTGAGTGAAGGGATTCGGTTATTTCTGACACTCAAACTCGGGGATATACATGTGAGGGTGTGGTTTGTTTGATGATTCAGTTTTATTTACACTGCAAGCTTTTTTTCAATTCCTGTTTTTTATCCTTATTATTTCCTATGTGTTGTAGCTAATACTCATGATACAAGCGTAAGTGTAAGTGTCACTGCCAACTAAAGTTTACGCCAGTGAGTTGTCAACGGATTACATGTACAAGATTTTTGCTATTATGTAGGAGAAACCATACATTAAAAAGAATGTTCCTTATAATGCTAACAGCGCGCCTACTGCTAATACTCATGGTACGAAAAAAATTTCAAATGCCGCCGGTGTCAACAAAGACATGATCCTATTAATATCGATGGAAGCCATACTCTATGTATGCCATCTACTATCAACGATGTAACAAATACAGTTGAAGATGTAGTTTCTTTTGTTGTCAATGATGTAACAGCCAAATTACTTCACAATGCGTGTATGTAGAACTTTCACTAAAGGATGATGTACATATATTAATCAAGGAATTCAAGATAATATTTAACGTTTTGAAGTAGTTACAATATTTATTGGCTTATTGGTTTTTAAACAGGTGTTTGCCTCAGCGCATGAAGTAGATTGATTCAAAAGCCTTGGAGCTCTTCTATTTTGATTAGTTCATGGATCTGTAAGGTGCATAAAACCAAAATTCAACATAGGTATGTTTTGAATTTTTTTTTAAACAATTCGAGACATAATTTAAATGAAAATGGGTATTTGGACTTAATCTATCATAAATTTTCATAGGGGTTGTTTGGACATGGGATTATAGATGAACCCAATTGTCTAAATCAGAAGGTGATGGGCTGAAATGGCTCCTGTAATCTAGCTTTGAATTTGAAACATTTAAACTCATTTTGTTCTTATCGTACGTTTTGTACACATTTGACATTTATGGACAAGGTGTCCTAATACACTACTCAGTCAAACTTCACAATCTCAAGTATTTTGTCATGAATTATAGTGCCTGATGTATTACAAGAAGCATACATGTTTCTATCTTGACTAATAAGAAACTGTTATAAAACCGGAAAGCTGCTAACAGATGGAGTGCCTGAGCATCCCTCATGTTCATAAATCACCAGATCAAAATTTTATCAAACACAAATCAAGAATTGTTTAGTGACAGAAAAAATGATCGTCTGCATAGCTGTCGTTGGACATCAGGTTGATAATTTTCAAATCTTTTCAATATTGAAATATATAAAATGAATTGATTTTAACTTATTTATAAATGAACAGTATAATCCATTGTATATACAAAGTTTTACTGAAGGAGATGATGCATTGAAGCTTCATCATATTGTTCATTGTTCTCTTGATGTTGTTAATGAAAGAGGTACCTTTTTTGTATTTGATGTAAATTTTGGATTTTTATCATGTTATCTAAGTTGGGTTTTTTATATTTTTGATTTGATAATGCTAATGTTAAAAATGTATAACCTTTTGGGGATCGCGAAATGTTATCGAAAATGTATTGTTATAATGTTTAAAAGATGTGAAATCTTGGAGTTTTATGATGTTATGTAAATTGGGTCTTTTTTTTAAGGATTTGATAATGCTAATGTTATAGTTTTGTAAGATTGGGTTCAGGGCGGGTTTTAGTATATCCATAACTGTAGCAATTCCGATGGGTGCCCGTTTAGTATTACCCGTCGTTTTTTGGGTTTTTAGCGGTATTGGTATGTTCTTTTAAGATGTTACGTGGATGTTTTTTTTTATAAATATTTGATTTGATAATGTTAATGTTAAGGATACAGAACTGTTTTGAGATGATATTTGATGTCGGGGTTTGTGAGATGCTATTTAGAGAAAGGTAACATTTTTTGGTCTATTAGGATTCTGAGTTAAAATGAAGCAATGGTATGCCATTTGAAGTGTTGGAAGATCTGATGTTGTGTTAAGTTTGGTTTTTGGTCCATTTTTAATCGAAATATATTAAATAGTTATCGAATATGTGTTGTTATTGTAAATGGATTAGTGGAAAATAGTTAATTTGATCATTTTTCTATTTCAAATTGGGGTTACCTTCTGATACTTTTGCAAGATTTGTTTAGCGGTGATGGAGATAGTGGAAACCGAAAGTTACCTGGAAGCGTGGTCAGAAAGACAGTTTTATATGCTTATGTATGATTGTATGGTAAAATTAGAGATGGCTGACAACGTTACTTATCGATTTTCTGTTGTTGCTTTGTAAATGTTGACTACTTGCTCTTTGCATCACCATACAACCATCATTTTATCTTGATGCCAAAATGATCCTGTGATGTATTGCCCTATTGCTATCAACATCACTTTTCATCACAAGTATTATATTTATTTACGCATGATCTGGAAGGAGAATTGATGGTTTTTTTTTGGAAAAAATCGAGATGAATGCTTTAGGACTAAGACGCGACTGACACCCTTTGTTATAATTGTTAAACCAATTATACCAACTTTAACCCTTATCATGTATTTAAATTAACAAAAACAACAAACAAAAAATTATGAGTCATGCCCGCCCATTGGGCGGGCTTCGAAAACTAGTATATATATATATATATATATATATATATATATATATATATATATATATATATATATATATATATATATATAGGGTAGAGTTAAAATAAAAAGACAAATATCCGTAAAAAGAATAAAAAGATTTATTTTTTTTTTAAAATTCTTCAAAAATTCCCAAAAAATTCCACAAGATCAGGCAAAACCTGTCCGATGGACGGGTATGACTTGTGGTTTTTATTTTTAGAATTTAGTAGAACAAATATATACTAAAAAGTAATTAAAAGTTAAATGAAACGGTTAAGATATATAATTGATGTTACGATAATCCATAAAACGGCTAAAAGCAAGTAAGTATTTTGATTTTTGGTTTTTATTTTTAGGGTTTAGTTGAGCAATTATATACTAAAAAGTAATTAAAAGTTAAATGAAACGGTTAAGAACTATAATCATCATAGACATATGACATAGATCCTACTAATCATCATAGACATATGTAAAAACAGATCTCACAGTACATGCACAGTATATGTAGACATATAAAAAAAAATTAGATGGTCCAATAATCTTGGCTCAAGTTCTAAAATAATTTTATCAATATCATTCCAAGTTTCTTTTCGTAAGCATTGAGCCGAAAGGAATAGTTAAAGATGAATATTGAGCTTTACTTCATGTAACAACACATTTAAATGAAAGCTTACTAAAATGATCTATTATGACACATCATAGCTTTATTGCAAAAAATTTAGAGCATAAGATGAAATTTTCTTGCCTCAATGGAAAATGATGGCATAAAAGTTCTAACAGGAACGCAAGAATATAGACTGCTTACATCGAAGTTCTCATGTACGTGAAGCGGAAAAGGAGGTCTTCCCTTTTGGTGCAAAGAGGTGAATTATATTAATTGATAACCAAGCAAATTACAAGAATTATCTAATCTGGAGGTCTTCCTTTTTGGTGCAAAGAGGTGAATTATATTAATTGATAACCAAGGAGGTCTTCCTTGTAAAGCTTTCATTGGTGATAGACGAATTTAGTATTATTAATGGTTGTATCCGTCTTTCAAAATAGCTACTCCAAATTCAGTTTTAAAATATAAATTTATGGTAACGAATAATTACACAAAGAGTATTACTTTTCCTCAAACTTCGGATTTATTAACTTAATTGGATATGACTTTTGTTTCGCATTTGCAAAGGTCGACGTAACATGCGATCTTCATCGGTTTTCTTCTCTATCAGCTGCACAGTAGCTTTCATTTTATCCTTTAATGCAATAGGCATGTGATTTTGTCCTGCTAATTCCAATTTGGGGTGTCATTCGGGCTGACCCGATCCGAACCCGGCTCGACCCGAACCCGACCCGAGTCAATTCGGGTCGGGTCAATCGGGTTCAAAAATATATTCGGGTCAATCGGGTCAACACGAATTGACCCGAGTTCTAAACAAGGTCGGGTTCGGGTTTAATAAATATCATTTACTCGGGTTCGGGTCAACCCGACTAACCCGAGTTTATTATTATTATTTTTTTTTATTATTATTATTTTTTTGACTAAAATACACCGGTGGTCCCTAAACTTGGCAAGGTGCATCGCGATGGGACAAAACTCGGCGTTTTCATCGCCATAGGTCCAAACCTTGGCCTTTAAATGCCAAACTCGTCCCTTGACCAAATTTCCGTTAGTCAACGTCCCGTTATATGTTGTTAAATCCCGTTATTCTAGTTAAATGACCATTTTGCCCATTTATATATAAAATCCCCAAACAAATCTTCATTTCATCACCCTCCAGCCTTCACCTTCGCCCTAAACCTAACCCTAACCATAAATCCCCTCTGTATCCCGTGCACAACCACTCCGCCTGCCGCCCACCGCTACCGACCTATCACCGTCATCGTCACCGTCAACTAACAAAGCAGCTGATTCACTCTAGGTTTTAGTTTCTTTTAAAGTTTAGTTTCTTGTTTTTAATATTGTATTTTGTCTTTTTAATTAATGAAAAAAAGTTTTTATGTTATTAATCTGTCGTACTGCTTATTTCACTAATAAGCACTTTAGTGCTTATTAGCTTGTTACTTCTCATTATCATTCTCAAGTTCCATTTTTAAGTTTCCATCAGTATTTACAAGTGAAAAAGATACCAAGGTTGTTTTAAAAAACAGTTTTTGAAGTTTAACACCCCATAAAGGGGTGTTTGGCACAACATAGTCTTTTGGCATAAACTTGTTTTTACTCTAAATTTGAAATTAAAACAGCTCTCATTTAGGATTAGTAGTATTTTTAAAGTAGTTTTAATCACTTTCAAATAGTTTTAAAGGTTTTAAGTTAGTTTTCTAAATTTTCTTATTTAAAACTGTTTTTAAGTAGCTATAGCTAGAATCTAGTTTAGGCCTTAGTTGTTTGTAGTTTTAGCTTCTAAATAGGTTAATACACATGCTTAGAATCTGGTCTCAGACTTTTCTTAGTCAAAAAGCTCATTTTCACCCATTTTCAAAAATTTGCGTTTGCTAAAAATCTCCCAACAGCCTTTTATTTTGGTTTTTAATTTCTTTGTTTTAAGTCCTTATGCTCTAAAATTTGGTACGATAGTTATTTAGTTGCTTATCTACTTGCTTGTATTTTTATTTTTATTTTTAATTTTTCTTAACAGCTTTTCATTAGCTCAAACTTGCCCCCTTAGCCCCATTTCTGCGTCAGCAGCCTTAGGTTCCCAAACTGCTTATTTTCTTGATTTTTCATTTGCTTAATATGAAGCCTTATGCCCTGAAATTTGGTACACATAATCTCTGGTTGGTGATCTAGTTATTACTTATTTTTATGAATTTTTAGGTAGGCTTTTAGATAGCTTTTTAGAAGCCCTTTTGTGCCCACAGGCTGCTGTACTCAAACAGCAGAAAAGCAGCTATTTAGCTTAATTTTTTGCTTTTTAATTTAGATATCTATCCACTTTAGCTTATTTTAAGTTCACTAATTGTAATTTAGTTAGTATAGATTAAGTTTATTAGTTAGTAGCTTATTAGAAGTTATTAAATAGCTTATTATCCCTTTTTGTATGCTAGAATTCCTTTTAGAATGGCTTAGGATTCCCCAAAAAACTGCTTCTGTTTCCCCTTGCTTATTTTAGCTTGTAATTTTGCTCCCAACTGTTATTATAGCCTTCATCTTCTTACAGCTTATTTAGTTTAATTAGTATAGCTTATTAGTAGTCTTAAGGAAGCTTATTGAAAAGATTTGATTGCATCAGTGAATTAGTTATCTCTAAATTTGTATCTTTAACTATAATTTTCTAAATTAAATTTTAATTCATGCAAACTCAATGGAAATGTTGATTGTGGTCAGCGGCACAATCATATTTTAAAAGAACTTTGTTATTAACAGAGCAAATTAAAGTTAGCAGAGGTAGTCTACTTGTAAAATTGCATCCGAGTTAACTTAATTGTTTATACATCTTTGGCAGTGATAAAACTGCAATGGCAGCTACTGTTGGCATTGGTAGTGATTTCCCCTATGTGAAGATTGTAAGTTTTTCCATATACGATTAGCAATAGAAGTGGATTAGCTTTGTAACATTATATAACAATTAGCAATAGAAGGCTTTGTAACATTATATAACGATTAGCAATAGAAGTGGATTAGCTTTGTAACATTTGTAACATTAGCAATAGAAGGATGATATATAAATGAAATCATAATTGTTATATAATGTTACAAACTTACAATCTGGTAAACGGTTTATAAACTTCTAGCTTATGCCCTAAACATTTGATTTAAAATTATGTTTCCTGAAAGTGGAATATATCTATACTCCTATAACATGCAACAGGTTTTTTATTAATAAGATGAAATGATGCATATTTCATAATTGATGGTTATGTGCTGGGTTGTAATTTTGCAGATCTTTATGTTGAGAAGATGCGATATGCAGCTGTGAAATGTATGACTCGTTCATATCATCCAACACTCCCAGTCTCTTATGTTCCTCAGCTTGCAGAAATCGTTTTTTCTTCACTTCCTTTTGTTTTCTGTTTACTATCAATTCGTTAAGGATCATTATGTTTCTTTTTCACAGGTGCCAAACAGTAATAGACATAACTATGGGCTTTTGACAATGTTAGAACAGAGGAATGCAATCCAAACAGAGGATTTATGCCCAAACAGAGGAATGCAATCGAGAAACTGTGGGCTTCTGTACGAGAGCAACAAACTAGAAGGAAGCAAAGGAGATCAGTATCTGGGAAACTCGATGTGAATGGTTTTGAGTGGCTACAACAGAAGTACTTGACTGAAAAGATTAGTATACGCCATTCTGCTGGTGGCACTATCGTCGTGCTGAACAATGGCTTGCCTGATGCAGTGCTGAACAATGACTTGGTCTCATGTTTCTTGACGTCAATTGTTAGTATGTTGATTGTATCTTTGATTGGGATTGTCCAATTCAGTAGTATGTTTATGTGATTGTAATATGTTTGGTATTAATATATAATCAATTTCCAAGGTTTTGTTGAAATTTATTTTTGCAAATTGTCTACTTGATAATATTGTATACTAGTTCATTCTTTCATTCTATGTTGCTATTAATTTTAGAGAGAGAAGCAGAAATTTAGAGAGAGAAGCAGGAAAAAGAGATAAAGGGAGGGTGGTAGTGGTGATGGTATAATTTTATTGATTAAATACACCGTTAGTCCCTAAGGTTGTACCAGCCTTACCACCAAAATAATTAACCAAAACAATGAAATGAACATTTTGCCCTCATGTGCAAGGCACATGGGGAAAATAACAGTCCTTGACTAACGGAAAATTGGTCAAGGGACCTGTAACGAGTGAAAAACTTGAAATAGGGACCCCCAACGATGAAAAGACCGAGTTTTGTCCCATCGCGATGCACCTTGCCAAGTTTAGGGACCAACCGTGTATTTTAGTCAAGAAATTATGTTTCAAAATTTTAATAGCACCTAATGAACTTTACAAAAATTATCTCTACTAATATATAAAGCATTTGAGACTATTCCATAATTAGTAAGGCTTAAAATTCAGACTCTTACACTTGCTTGTTATGGAAGGATTTCAAAACTTTATCAATATTTGTAACCTCAAAATTTGTAACTTTCGTATTAATGATCAAACAAGTGATTTTAATGGGGAAAAAAATATGTAACCACCATATCAATACTTTATATAAAACTAAAAAAAAGTTATTGATATACATTAGTATGCTAGTTATGAAATCTTAATATAAAAAGAGCTTATGGTTTATAAAAGAATCAAAAACTACAACACAAACAAATCATACTTCACACACAATAGATTCAGCCATCCTAGGTTTGGATGGAGCAATCTCTTTCTGATTATCTGCTTATTTAAGCCGAGATAACATTTGCTCGCCGTAAAATATAATCACAGATACCGGCCGTCGCATTGCGCGGGTACCCTGCTAGTTTTTAAATAATACTAATAACATAAGCAAACAAAAGAAAAAAACAATCCCAAACACGGAACACACCATTTTAAAAGCATAAAGTGATAAACCATAAACCCTAAAAACACTTCCTCCGAACCAAACAAAAATGACAAACGGATTACGCCCATTCACCAACCGCTCCGACGACGGCGCACCAATTCTCGACACCAACAACAACGAACACGTTATGCGAGTGCAACCAAACGTCTCCATTGTCCTCGGCAACCACGCGCCCGAATCCAACGGCACACTCTACATCTCTTCCAAGTACATTATCCCATCCTAAAAAAAACAGTTAGAGATATAATTTGTTTTGTTGATTATATATTGACTATTGTTTTGTTTTTTTTGGGTTTGGTTTATGTGTATAGGCAAGTGGTGTGGCTAAGTGATGCTGATAGGGCGAAAGGCTACGCGGTTGATTTTGTCTCGGTTTCGCTTCATGCTGTGTCTAGAGATCCTGAGGCTTTTGAGTCGCCTTGTATTTATACTCAGGTATTGTTAGTTTTTATATATTTTTGTTTTTTTAGATATTGTTTTGACTTAAAGTTGAAGAAAAATGCGCGTAGTGTTTGTGATTGCTTATCGTGATAAATAGTTTTGTAGTGTTCGGATGCCATCTGCTAGAACTACGGGATTTTGCTAGTTATTGATCGTAGATACATTGTTAAGCTTTATTGGAGTTTTATATATATGTAAACTTTCTATGAAGAAAATAGATTTATTAGTATAGGAGTAGGATATGAAGTTTGTCATTGTTCGACAAGGGAGGCTACACTATTTAGAATTTTAGACGGATGCTATTCACTAGAAGTAAAGAGATCTATTAGTCGTTTTTGGATGGGAAAGACTTGAGCTAAGGACAAAGAGAACACAACAAATTTTTTGACTATGAAGAGAACTTAGAGACTCAAAACAGGGGACAACGATATGAGTAATTCTGAAAAACTTAGAATTTCATTTACAGACTAAGCTGTATGTACACAAATTGCTCAACATAGAAGTAGGAAACAAGAATAATTACCCTCCAAAGATATTCCTCATTATTTTCTGTAAATAATTTGGATCTGTAACACTCTCTCTTAAGTTGGCCAAGCAAATCATGATCTTGGTAAGTTCTTCAAGAAAACACCAACATGTGTAGATGAGATATATTGCCATTGTTAATATTATATTTCATAATTTGGATCTGTAGCATAACATGTTTTGTCACATCTTGATAAGGAGTGAGCAATATTGAATCTAGACTTATTGTTATTTTCAACGAGTTAAGTCTTATCTTTGTCAAAACCACCACCATTTTTTTGCTTACATCAAATTTAGGTTCTAGCTTTCCTCTGAATCTTTTGAGCATTGCAATTTTACGAGGTACATGTTAAGTCAGGGCTGGTGACAATTTGGGCTAGTATTTTAGTACTAAAATTGATTTGACTAAGAATAGAGAGTTGATCACGATAAAAGTTAAGATATGTCAAGTATAAAAGTTTAAAATTTGTGAGTCGTAGAGCACTAGAGCGATGTGTCAACCTCAAGACATTAGAAGGATGCCGGTCTAAAAAGAATTATTTGAAAGTTCTTTCAACAAAAATTTTTCTTATTGTGCGTTGGTTTATTGCTTTGTCTTAAATCGTGTCAACACAATTTGAAGAGACAATGTCGACCCTTTAGGCATACACAAGTTTCTTTGCGATCGTCTTTGGCGTGAATGGGGGGATTTTTTGGAGGACAGTTTTCTCTTTACATCTATTTCTAAAATAAAGAAGAGAGAAATCTTTCCACAATTTCTTTGCTTCAGGACAAACACAACCAGGGAAGATTTCATACACATAAACACATGTATTGTCGACAAGTCTTGGGGATTATGTGGACTTAGGCATGCGAAACACCAATTTTGTACAATGACGTTAAAAATTCTGTTGTGCTGGTAGAATTTATTTTAATGTATCCATTAATACACAAAAGTGTTAGAAGAAGCCTTTATTGTTGACACATTTACAGTTTTTACACATTCCAATGTCTCGAGTTCTTTGGTGACTCTGACTCTCTGACTCTCTGCTCTGGGCTTGCATTTTCTCAGTTTGTTTACATGACTTATCTTATATTGACCTTTTTAACTCTCTTCCCACACCTCTAAAATTAGGAAAAAATCTTGTCTGGGTGCCACCAACTATGGGCTAAACAAGTACGGCCACCATAGATACGTTCTTTTCAATTGCAAGGTTAAGGTACTTGATTTGGTGACCTCGAAGAAGTGGTGGTCGTTTTTAATAAGTATAATAAAACAAGAGACTACTCACTAAGTCAACACATAACATTGCTTACAATGTAGTTCATTATGACAGGACGAAACATGTTGGTAAAGGCTGACATTTTTATCAAAGAAAATATTCACACTGTTGATTAGTCTTGTTCACCAACGTTACAACATGTGGATGATATTTTGATGCAGAGCCTATCTGAACCTAGATCTGTTGATTCCACTAGCTTACTGTTTTGTGGTCTCCTTGCAGATCTATAATATTCCACGTTATCTACTCTTTAAATATTTCTTCCTTGATTGCTTGATTTCATCTAGAATAGCAACTGCTCCTTGATTGATATCTATATCTTAGAGATGCCAAAAACATAACAATGCAAACTCAGAGATAGCCTTCCGCAGGAAGCTTTGTGCAACATCCCAATCTAGGTGCATTTCATAAGTCTAACTAGTTTGGAATTCTGTTTGTGGATGCCATAAGTTGATTATGAAGAAAAGAATAAATAGATTACTAGGCATTATAATCTCCTACTCTATTTTGTGTAGAACTGTAGATGGTCAAAAGGGATTTTTACATCATATATTTCTTAACATATATATGATTCTCATCTTAATTAATACATTTGCTTTAAGCTTATGGTTGCTCTCCTGTGCAACCCAGGTCAAAATGACCTCTTGGTTCTTTTTTTAATGTTTTTAACTAACTTTATTATAATCGAATTGAGATTGACACGGGACATGAGGATGATGAATCAGAAAGCTGTGATTCAGAATCAAGCGAGACACCTCTGGATTTGTCAAAGATCACTGAGATGAGGCTTGTGCCTTCTGATCCTACTCAATGTATACTTGACATCTCATTTATATATAATTTATTATTAACAAAATTTCTCTTGGTTTTGTCTATATTTACAGTATAATTTTCTAACCCGTTAATATTGTTTTTGTTAATAGTGGATACCCTTTTCGATGTATTCTGTGAATGTGCAGAGCTAAATCCCGAACCTGTTGAAGGTAATCTAACTATCACTACAACTAAAATATGGAATATTTATGTTTTTTGATATTTAAACATTCTTATTCTTTCACCAGAGGAGGAAGAACCACATAACTGGATTTTTAGTGCTGATCAGTTGGGAGCTGGAATTGGTACTCATTTGAACTTTATCACACGTGTTTTTGGTAATTGCTTCTCTTCAAGTGTCATAGAACCTTATTGTTTTTTGTGATTTATTGTATCCAGATGGAGACATCCCAGAGTGGAATGACATACAAATTCCTTTCACCATTGGTCATGCAAATGGAGACGATGACCTGGCTAGCAGTGTGCTTGAGGTATTCTTTTTTTGTTTAGTCTGTTTTTCTATTTGCACCAAGAATTAGACCCGTGAATCCTTGATCATAATAAGGCGTGGCTGCTTGTGTCAGTTATAGTTTCTTTGAAGCACACGACCTTTTTATGGGATTTCAATATCCCCGTTGAGTTTATCGTTTTCTAGCTTTTTAACATTTTTATGGTTCTGCATTCTCCTTGCTTGTGTAATAAAAAAATGCTTATATGTGACGTTTTTTGAGATAATATCAAAGAAACCTATTGGTGGCTAGATGGGCACAGCTTAGGTAATGGTCAAAATGGTTTTGAGCTGAATCGGGTCTGTTAGTCGAAAGGGGTCTGGTCTCCCCCAAAAGTATTTTGTTCATTTGCAGATTTTCATATCTATTTAATGCCTTGATTATTATGAATTCAAAAAGGATTTTTATGTTAATAATTTATATTATTGTATAAAATGATTGGGAGATTGTATACATTAAGAAGACTTTGGTGACTTTTTATTCGATTGACTTTATTTTAAGCGTATAATTTGAGCCATTTGAGATAAAAACACTGCCCAAATCATTTGATTCCATAAGGTAACAGGTCGATAGTTAAGACTTACTTTGATTGTAAAGGGGAAGCTGAACCCTAGTTTCTTTTAAGTTCATCATCTTATATCATCTGTTTGTCTATTTCTAAAACTTGTTACAGCTTCAGATCAATGATCAGCGGTTTGAAGATGCTGAAGAGATGGAGAGCGATAATAGTGATGAGCATCATCATTGAACATCCATTGTGAATTACTATCAATTTAACATATAAGAACTACTAAAAGATTTTAGCTTAATGTTGTCATTCAGAACAGAGTAGCAGTCATTGCTTGTTGTTCATTATACTTGTCAAAAATTTGCACCTTTTACTTCTATTTGGTAGTTCATGCCTTGTAGCAGTTTTATATGTCATGTAGATTTGAACCCTTTGTTATCTTTATGTACTTTTTACAGTTTCCGGGCCAAAGTAAAAAAAAGTTAAAGACGAGACAAATATGTCATCTGCTTTCTATTTTGCTAAGAAGCCAAACTTAAAGGTCTTTCTAATATCAAAGAGGTGTCAATGAATTGTAAATTTTGTTGATAAATTTGTAATTTCTTGGAAAAAAAAAAGCCTATTTAACCACCCAAAAAAAGAAAAGCTTTTACCTAAATCTTTATCGCTCCACCCTCCAAAAATCATGTGATGAGAGAGATGCATATAAGAAGTTGCTGAATTTTTGGTAATCCCAAATCACAAAAATGTCAATAAACTTTTTTCACACAAAGTCTAGGGAAAATATGAAAAAATTTACCACTTCATTATTATTGAAGTTATCGATCTTTTGCCTCATTGCAACGAATCCTGTATTAACGTTTAACGATGATTTATGCAAAGAATCTAGCAATCCGGAGGCATGCAAGAAAACAATACAAAGGTTAAAGAAAGAAAGAGAGGTTGATCCAGATAACACCATTCGTAAAATCATCAATTTTGGCCTTCAAAAAAGCTTAATCGTTAAATCAAACATGACGGATTGGGTCCATCATAGAGATCTATTGGCCAATGAGTATGCTGCTATCAAGGGTTGCTTAGACAACATTGATGATGTCGTGGACGATTTGAGGAAAACCCTTAAGGAGGTGGATGAATTAGAAGTGGCCCGGAAGGCACAAGATATGCAAAATTTCAGGTTTCACGGTGGAAACATTAAAACTTGGCTGCAAACCGCGGTTAATGCCCTTCAATCTTGCCAAGATGATGATCTAGCAATGCCTGGATTGGAAGGCGAGGTTAAACAAGATGTGTTTAAAAGAGTTCAAGATTTGATAATCGCTACTCAACTTGCTGTATGGACCATTGAAGTGCCTTCACGAGGGTCAAGCGATCAGTAATTGGTCACTTTCTGATTAAATGATAGAAATATGATATCATATTTAGCTGTTACTAGGTAAAAAAAAAGGATAAAACGGAATTTAGGCAACTGTTTTTTCATTAAATCTCTGACATAGATCCTTCACGTTTATACTGATCAACATGAGGAACATATATTTATGTCGTGTTTTTGGTGTCCATGAATTTTAAATTTAAGGAATAAGTTCTTAGACATACCACATTTCAGTTAGCGCAACAACCTAGATGAGAATAACTAACCCCATAAAACTCTATAACATTTGAACTTAAGTCGATTGAACCTTAAGCTTTAGGAAGCATAAACATCACTAATAGTAGATTAAAGAAGCAAAATCTTATCAGCAAAAGTAGATTAAAAAAAAAGCAGCAACAAAATACTACATAATGTTTATCTAAATCGGTTCAGCAATGAAAACTCTAACTCGCTATCACTAAAAACAAAAGGAATGATAAGATCTGATATCGTCCCAATATCGTTCCAATGTACCTTCTTAAAGATCTGCTTTTCCTGGAAACCTGGGAAAAAGGTTACATCCCTATATTGTCAGAGTGTTTCACAGTCCCAAAGTGACGCAAGTCAAGGTACCACTCATATGGCTCAAGTGGCAGTCCCATCTCAAGCATCCTGCATATCCATTGAAGAAAAATCATGTTTTAAGCGTATTCAACAGTTCAATCTTTATAACAGATCTTATAAAGGTCTCATGTTTATTTTGAAGCAAGGAGCCTACTACCTATGAATGGGTGAAATCAGGTTTAGTTTTATATCCAAAAGGTCAAACGGGTTAGATATTAGCTGAATACGGGTCGACTGGATCAACAGTGGCCCAAATTGCCTTTTTATTGCATAAAATCTTCTAAATCATTTTGTATAATGTGTAGATTACTATCAAAACTATATAATTTTTGTAATCATATTCTGGCTATAACAGAAGGTTTAGTTTTATCCTTACACTTCAAAATACCTTCAGCTTTCAGAGGATTCATCTCGCATGTGACAGAACTAGGATTACTAAAGAAACGATAATAAAAATAGGTGGTGACTGTTTCTCATACCTTTCTTTGAAGACTTCATACTTCTCTTGAAAAAACGCAGAATATTAGTATATCATATGTTAAAGTTCTGCAGTATGTCAACTAAAAAACATATATTGCTGTATAAACAAAATATAGCAGAGCACACTGAGGATGAAAAACCTACTTTTGGCAAGTATCTGCATAATGCAAAGCATGTTTATTAGTAATTACACCATTAGGTGTTACTTAAAAATATATCCATGGTAAAAAAAAAAAAAAAAAAAAAAAAAAAAAAAAAAGGAAAAAAAAAGAACCTACTTCTCATGTTCAGATGCCAAATCAATTCCCTATTCTACTTTGTTCTCAACCTTGTGACCTTTAGATACACCTTCCTCAAGAATAGCCACTGTTTCTGTGTATGAAAGGCGTACACAGTTGGTAGAAGCAACCATTGTAGCCGCTTAATAGCACTTTCATCTACGTTCTCAACCATAAACTCCATATCATCAAGACTTGTCAAGTAACCATTGACACAAAAACCTAACATATGCCTCTGCGCAGTTCAATATCAGCAAATGCTATTCCAGGCTCAACCATCCAAAATTATGCATTGTTGCTATCTTAATGTTTACGTTTGCCCTTATTGTCTTTGTACCTGGTGGAGTTTTTATGTTGCACCATATTGACAACAGCCGTACTAGCAACATTGTTGCTCTTTGGCTTGTCAATTTCTTGCGCTGCGCCCTAAGTGATTCCTCAATGCGCAAATGTGTGCCCAACTCAACAAGAGTTCACTCCTCTTTCTTATGTTTCAAAGTATGCTTGAAATCTTTCCAAGAATGAGGGAGTTTATTAATGACGCAAGAGACTGAAATAGCCTCGTCCATGTTCATTTTGTGTTGTATGAACTGATTAAGTATACGAAAAAGTTCATTGTATTGTTCCATGACCGGCCTAAAATCAAACATCTTGTAATTATTAAAATTGCTCACTAGGAACTATTTACTAGAAGCATCTTCTAACATATACTCAGTTTCCATAGTCCAATAGTTCTTTAGCATGGTTTTGATAAATATCAAAAAGAGAATCAAACATATCATTGAGGATCAACCCATAACACACATAATCATCGTTTGGAATTGATGTGCTAAGGATATACACTTAGGAAGAAGTGCATCTTTCTTTTGCCATCTCCTAAAATCCATTCCTTCAAACTTAACCGGCATAGAGAAATTAACCGCCATATGCTTCGTTGTAGCCGCTATTGATTATCACAGAATAGTCAACTTTTGATTGTTGGGGTTACAACAGGAGGGTTAAGATAATCAGACGGTATATCTCAATGAATCATGTTCCAAAAGAAATTATTCGACTCTATTTGTCGTGTTACACGAATTTTGGGATAATTCAGAGAGTCACGTTTTTTATTTAGACACAAATACAAGAACCCTTTCACTTATGAAGTTATGAGTGTTTTGCTTTCATATCTCATGCATTATGTTTCTCTTATATATAGAGTACTCAAGTTAATGAAATTATGAGAATTAATCTCCCCATTAATCTTCTTATAATGTTTCTCAGTTATAGCAATAGTGGTTACAAGACCAATTGATTATGATCACTAAACCGCATTTAAAGTTGTCGTTAAATAGGTAAAAAACTATTACAGATTAGCAGTAAATAAGTTACAGCAAGTCACAAACTCATCAACATACTTGCTAATATGTTTGCTCGCTGATGAGCTTTCTCGTTGAACGAGCTTGCTCCTTGAGTATACTCACTGATGAGTTCTCTATCACTGAAAGGTTGAACCCAGTGGCGGAGACAAGGAGGGGGTACAACCGCACAAGGGTCATGTGCCCTCCTAGCAAAAAAAAAAATTGTAATGTAAATTATCTAAAATATCTACCTTATTTTGTAATTTGACCCTCTTAAGAATTGAACCACTTTGTATTGTAGTGTTTAAAATTTAATAAAGTGTGCCACTCGAACAAAATTTTCTGGCTCCACCCCTGTTGAACCTCGTTTAGAGTCAATTTATTAAAGAGTGCAACTCATTGAACTCATCAGCTACTACTCAGGGGCGGAGCCAAAACTTTATTATCGAGTGGGCAAAATATGATAATTTTTAGAAACTACACTAAAAATTGGTCCATTGAGGGGGCAAATTACAAAAATAGCCGAAAATTTTCGAAAATTTACACTACAATTTTTTTCGTCAGGGGTCACATGACCCCCTTTGTCTACCTGACTTCTACAACACCACTATTTGAGTAAGGGAGGTTTTAGTGACTTAATGTATATACACTCCGTATCTCAAAATCCATTTTCAATTATGAATTGAATGCTCAATTGCGCTAAGTTTCCAACACTAGCAATGTCTTAATTATCACGCATGCTCTGACTTCGTGATAACTACTTAAATCTAATTTGGAAAAGAAACAAGCTTTTTAATGGTCAGGTCAAAGCACAAGTTGATGATGTTGTTCGCCATCGTTTTCCGTTGTTTTCATGAAACGATCGAGATTGACTTATGATAGAAATGCTAGCATCATAAACATATGATTCTATGTTACTACAACGGTGTAAATGAGTCGAGCTTTTGTCGAGTAACTCGAGCTCGAAATGTCTAACAAGTCGAGCTCGATCTTATATAAGTTTTACTCGAGTTATTGTCAAGCTTTTCAAGCTTTGAACCTTTTTGTTATTGTTATTATTTTTTATGCTATGTATAATTAAGGGTGTATATGTAAATAAATAATTTTATGTATCTAGCTATAAATATATCAAGCTTTTCGAGCCGAGCTCGAGCTCAACTAAAAAACACATCATTACAAATAAATCAAGCTTTTCGAGCCGAGTTCGAGCTTAATTCAAACTTTCTCGAGCCAAGCTCGAGCTTCCCTCATGAAAGCTCGCCGAACTATCGAACCGTGCTCGAGCCGAACATAATATTGTCGAGTCAAATTAAGCTATGCCAAAATTCGATTATTCGACTCATTTACACCCCAACGTACATACCATAGTTGATCTATAGTTGAATTGTTTCATGTGGTGGTTACACTAATAAAGATTGAACATTTTCTTTTCTTTGTTCTCGTTCATATTTTTTAGGGATAATTTAGGTACTTTTGAACATTTTGTTTCCTTGCTATAAGCTCGTAACTTTCTTTTGCTGGTCGTTAAGTATTTTTCAATCTTTATCATCACCTTTTTCTTATGATTATGGATAAAGGCAAGAAGGGTAAAAAAGGACATTTTGTGAAAAGTTGCTTGGAGCCTTGGAGTGTACACAATTTAAACGCACGACATCCTTTCATGCACGAAAACATATATCACCGCTGGTACATTCTATAAAGTAATTTCATTATTAAACTTAGCAATAAAGCTATAAAGGGAAAATTTATATGAATACTAAAGAATTCACTGAATTAATTAAACAGAATTGAACTAGTACCAGAAAAATGGTTTTGTTGTCACATCATTTTTTATAATGAAAATGGCAAAAATGTTGCATACTGTACGAAAGTATCAGCAACAATAGATTCACAACAATACTTTATTTAAACCAAAGCCTCAATAGTCAGCTTAGATTAAACCAACAGTAGTATCCAAAGTGTTACAAGGTTAGGTTAATGTCAATGAGACAATAACCAGACAAATACAAAGAAGAAGAAATAAGATCAGTACAATGATCAAAAAGAGAGATTGTAAGACAATGACTGCACACTCAGTTGTATCTAACCCTAGATTAGGGGGAGGATTAAATAGAGGAAAAAGATACACAATGACCCCCTCAACGGTCATAAATAAGCATCAGCAGAAATGGGCAGTCATCAGCATAAACGAGAACTTAAACCATTTAAGCTTTGTCCAAGAATAACCCCTGTAATAAGCCTGCAATAAACATAACTTGAAAACCATTAACAATTGATAGAATGACATGTTTGCCACAGATTATGACCACAATTTCTAACATTCCCCCTTAATATGTTGGGCAAACATATCAAACAATATCAGTTTTTCACACAAGAATTTATGCTGATAAACAGGAAGTTTTTTTGTAAGGATGTCTGCAGTTTGATTTGAAGAGCCAATCTTTTTGGCATTTATAACACCTCTTGCAATTTTTTCCCTGATGAAGTGAACATCAATCTCAAAGTGTTTTGATCTTTCATGGAAAACATGATTGACAGCAAGTTGCAAAGCAGATTTGTTATCACAAAAGAGATTAACACGGAGATTGATATCAACTTTTAGATCTTTTAAGATTTTTTGAATCCAAATAATTTCACAGGCAGCAGTAGACATTGATCTATACTCTGCTTCTGTGGAAGATTTTGAAAGGGTGTTTTGTTTTTTACTTTTTCATAAGATCAAACAATCATTAAAGAAAACACAATAACCTGTGACAGATTTCCTGGTTTTCTTGCATTTAGCCCAGTCTGCATCACTATACCCTTCAAGATGATTTTCAGAGTTACTGAAATTATACCTTAGACCTTTTCCTGGAGCTTCTTTAAGATATCTCAGAATATTGAGGGCACATTGTGACAACTCGCAATTTCAGGTCATTTCTCAAGTTTCACTATTTCAACGTTTATCGTAAACTAGGTTTGCGTGTTCCAAATTCGCGTAACCTTAATGGTTTAGCGGCGAATTCATGATCATATCATCATGAACATTTCATATAGACTAAGTTTAGTCTACATTTCATTAGCATCATTTGCATCATATTAGTTCATTCATGACTTTGCATTTCACCTTAAACGCGTAAATTTTATATTAAATAAACGTTATCGCGTAAGTTATTATTTTGAACATTTAATCCGCTACTTCCAAAAATGATCCCGATATATTTTTATACTTACATTTAGTTTATAAAAACTATATTTTGAGTTTACCTAGTGTTTTAAATTTATTTTGTATATAAATCGTTAAATTTATATTATTACGACACTTTTCTTAAAAACTACACGATAATTATTATATCACTCAAATTTTACAAGAAATGTATTTTTATAATTTTAATGATCTCATTATACTTTACTTGGACCTATTAAAAATTACTTTTACCTAAAACTACCTTAAATACACTAATGTATATACAAACCTTACAAGTTATTATTACATAAACATTTACTTACACTTTTTATCAATTATATACAAATTAAAAAAAAAAAAAATATATATATATATTTTGGAAATACTTCCCCCCTTGGCCGACCAAGGGGGGGGGGGTAAGCATTAATTGGTTGGTGAAGTTTTCTTACTTGTTGAAATTTGTACACAAAGTCACTTCTATACTTCATTCATTCTAATAATTCACAAGTTAAGTAAAAGTGTTTTTCTCTCTTTGTTCTTCCTTCCATAACCGGCCATACAAGGTGTTAAGAAGAATCATCAAAATTTTCCAAGATCAAGTATAAACACTCTAGTTACACTCTTATTAAAGGTTTTGAAATAAAAACCTAGGGTGTTTAGGTTAATCCTTGTTCTAATCACCTCATCTAGTAGCTTGTAAGCATATCATTTTCATTTACATCTTTCCTTATCATTTCATATGTATTTCATCATTTTCTTAGCAAGCATGTAAGACTTATTGTTATTTATACCATTTTTACATTGTTTTTAAGAGTTTGATATATATAAGTCATCCTATAATTTATCCCTTGTTATATATTGGTCTTGATGATGTCTAGGAACCCATGACACCTTAAGAAGGTGTATGGTAGGATTAGAATAGCTTTGGAGTTGTTTTGAAGGGATTGGAATAGGTTTAGTACGAGAAAAACTCTTTTCGTCAAGTATAAAAAGTGGTCTGATCTTGTTTTGTATTCTGGAAAATCCGACAGTAGACACGAATTTTTGGCCTAGATATTTAGAAAATATACTTTAAAACGAATCCGTGGCCGCTTGAACGGATTAAAACGGAGTTATAACGAAGAAGTTATGAATTTTTCAAGTTTGACGACGAAATATATATTTTCTGAAATTTCAGCAAACTGTTTTCGTTTTGTACGAGTCAAAAACGAGTCTTAAGCTTTATAAATTATTTCGACTTATCAAAAATATATTAGTATACTTTGATACGAAGCTAAGGACGTATAATACGTAGAAAACGGATTTGTAACGACTAAAATATACACGTTTTCACAAAACTGCCGTAACTTTATTAGTTAAGAAAAACTATAATATTTATATTTGACAAGTGTTACGGTAAACAAAAGGACCATATTGAAGGCTATTTTTAACGATGACGTAGAACTTTTTGTAACGAGATGTCTTCTAATAAAATCGAGATCACCAAGCATATTTTTCAAAATGACCAACCGTTTGTATAGCGGAGTTGTAATAAATTATTTACGGTTGCTTTAACTTTGCCGAAATTCACTTTTAAACTACATTTTGGACAAAATCACCATATTTAACCTCTATTATCTTTATGTTCAAGACCTCTATGACGAAAACTCATGTACTAAAACTTCTAGATTTTGATACAAACTTTCCAAAACTGTTGAGTTCGTTTCCTAACGTTCGACGTACATCATTTTACGACTAGCTTTTCGAAGCCATTTTTGTCACTTTCATGAAATTTCCAACGACATTATTTTTCGACGAAAAGTTATAATTTCACAATAAATCATTAATAAACTATTGTAGGATGACATTTTGACGTAAATACTTGTAAAGTAATTTAAGAATGGTCAAGACGTCAAAAGAGTATTTTTTTTTCGACGAAGAGTATTATTTTCAAAACTCACAAATGGTATAAATAACATACGAAATGCATGCATAACATTACATCATAACTCATTACATATCATATCATTCATAGTAGGTCATTTTCGAGATTCACGCTACATTTCAGTGTATCCACTTTTGTCATCTTAAACATTGCAACAGGTGAGTTTTCATAGCCCCGTCGTACATGTTTATAATTATTTTCAAACCTACGGGGGAGAATACATTGCACAACATTTTTATTACGATACCAAGTATGTTAAATTCATTTACATTGCTTAAGTTACCACATGCCAATTGAAAGTCCCCATTATATTACATGAACCGTTAATCTTAGAAGCGAGGGTGAGTGGATAGATCTATCGAGGGTGACTCCTCCATCCGGGTTGGTGAATCCCAACTAGTCATACGGATGCATTTCATTTAATAACATTATTGAGTTGTCTGGCAAACACTCTGTTGGGGCATACATTATGAACAGTCTAGTTTCGGTGTCATGGACTTATAGCAATTGTAACATTTTTCTGTGACATGATTGTCATACCTGGTCTATACTTGCGTAGTCGTATAAAACATTTACAAAAACCTATGATTTCTCACCAACATTATTGTTGACCGTTTTAGCAATGTATTTTCAGGTAACTAATACATACTCATCATGGCATGGTTAAGGAACATTTTGAGTCGCGGCGTCGACTTATATCATTGTACATTATGGCATTTTCTTTCAAAACCATCGTTTGGACTTGTAATATATTTATATTTCCGCAAACTTTTTAAACTTTTGGGACCTATGTTGTAACTCTGAACGCTTTTATTAAATATCCAACGATGTGTTTTTAAAAGACACTTTAGGTCGTTCAATATAACTGTGATTGTGGTGCTATGACAGTCTATCCCCAGGAATTCCATTCCGCATGCAAAACAGGTAAATTGGGGGTGTGACAGATTGGCATCAGAGCTTCGGTTATAGAGAACTAGGTTGCATCATTGACCCTAGACTATAACTACATCATCATAGCATCTCATCATTCCATCATAAGTGCATATTCACTTTACATGCGGTTTATGCCTACATTTTTCGAGTTATTTACTTTCATTTCACATCGATTGTCACATGGATGCCTTTAAATACCCATCCCATTATCCGTTCCTCATACTCTAATGGGGAGAATGCTTTGTCATTCCCTATCGCAATTTTAATATCAGTTGACTCATCACCGATAACGTCGAATGCCGAGATAAACCTTTAAATAGGGCGAAGTCACTCTCACTCCTTTGTTTCACCACTAACATGTCGAGTTACACTTTATTCACACATTAAGTCACTAAACCATTATACATTTGAAGCACTTACAACACCTCATAACCCATATTTTCGGAACCCGTCGATCATTTTGAAAAATAACCTCAAACTTACCACCTTCTATCACATCTCTTTAGAGCGCTTATTCTTAACATAGGATTTGACTACGTCTCATTTTCCTTTTATTTTGAAGAGTTATGGCGCCGAAGAAAGCTGCACTAGAAATGACACCAGCTGCTATCCAAAGGTATGTAGATGATAGTATAGCCGAGGCACTGAGGAAAGAACGAGCAACAGTAGCTGCTGTTACCGAGGCCGCAACTGCTGCTGAAACTGCGAGACTTGCTTACATCAAAAGGTTTCAAGAGTTGACTGTTCTTTGTCCAGCTATGGTTTTGGACAATGAGAAACTATTGGAAAATTTCATTGGAGGACTTCCACAAAATATCCAAGGAGATGTAACTTCTTTCGATCCACAAACAATTGAAGAATCTACCCGTATGACTCAAATACTCATGGCTCAAGTTGTGAAGAGGGAAAACATTATCGACAATAATAACAACAACAACAATCAAACCAACAACAACAAAAGGAAATGGGAAAACGACCAAGGAGGTTATAACAACAACAACCAAAACCGTAACACTAACCATCACCAACAACAGAATAGAAGGCAAGAAGCTACTATGGTTTATGTTGTTGCGCCAATAGAAGGCAGAGGTTATGCTGGAACACACCCACTATGTACTAGATGTAAGTTTCATCACTCAGGTCTTTGCCCTGCCAAGTGCCGCAAGTGCCAAAAATTAGGACACCTCGCCAGGGATTGTAGAGGTAAAACTATAATTACATGCTTCGGATGTGGGGAGCAAGGACACTATCGGAGCCAATGTCCCCGGAACCAAGGGCAACAAGTTGAAGGTGCTCATGGGAATGCATACATGTTAGGAGGAGGAGAAGCTCGTCAAGGTATCAACGACGCGGAAGACTAAAGAAGTTCGGAAACTAACAGTCTTATTTCTCCTTATGTACTATGTTGTACTAAGTTTATGTCTTCCATCGTATCCGAAACTTTGTAACTTAAAGATGTACTACTTTTGATAAATCACCCGTTGTAAAATATTCTCATCTATCGTACTTTATTTTCTTTCCGACTTGTTATTACTTTCGAGAATCTTACTTCCTTTTACTTTAACGACCATTTTAATGACACAGTTTAAATCCTTGTAAACATTGAGAGTTATAACAACTAAACCGAACGTCACATCATCGTTCCTTAATTATACATAGCCTAGCTAACTATGTCTAATTCTGGAGGGATCATGTTATGTTGGGAGCGGCTATTTATAAATCTTAGTGCAAGCAAATATTTCACATGTTCCAATTCAAAGTGTTACTCATGGGAGATTCATCCAATACTATGTTTTATACGCTCTCAATCATCGATAACCGTAACGACACTTCTCCATGTCTTCTCTCCTCGATATTCATCATAAACTCAAAAATTCGATAGACCAACACGAACTGAATTCAGGGACTGAATTCCTTTTTGGATGGGCGAATGTGACAACTCGCAATTTCAGGTCATTTCTCAAGTTTCACTATTTCAACATTTATCGTAAACTAGTTTTGCGTGTTCCAAATTCGCGTAACCTTAATGGTTTAGCGGCGAATTCATGATCATATCATCACGAACATTTCATATAGACTAATTTTAGTCTACATTTCATTAGCATCATTTGCATCATGTTAGTTCATTCATGACTTTGCATTTCACCTTAAACGCGTAAATTTTATATTAAATAAACGTTATCGCGTAAGTTATTATTTTGAACATTTAATCCGCTACTTCCAAAAATGATCCCGATATATTTTTATACTTACATTTAGTTTATAAAAACTATATTTTGAGTTTACCTAGTGTTTTAAATTTATTTTGTATATAAATCGTTAAATTTATATTATTACGATACTTTTCTTAAAAACTACACGATAATTATTATATCACTCAAATTTTACAAGAAATGTATTTTTATAATTTTAATGATCTCATTATACTTTACTTGGACCTATTAAAAATTACTTTTACCTAAAACTACCTTAAATATACTAATGTATATACAAACCTTACAAGTTATTATTACATAAACATTTACTTACACTTTTTATCAATTATATACAAATTAAAAAAAAAAAAAAAAAAGATATTTTGGAAATACTTCCCCCCTTGGCCGACCAAGGGGGGGTAAGCATTAATTGGTTGGTGAAGTTTTCTTACTTGTTGAAATTTGTACACAAAGTCACTTCTATACTTCATTCATTCTAATAATTCACAAGTTAAGTAAAAGTGTTTTTCTCTCTTTGTTCTTCCTTCCATAACCGGCCATACAAGGTGTTAAGAAGAATCATCAAAATTTTCCAAGATCAAGTATAAACACTCTAGTTACACTCTTATTAAAGGTTTTGAAATAAAAACCTAGGGTGTTTAGGTTAATCCTTGTTCTAATCACCTCATCTAGTAGCTTGTAAGCATATCATTTTCATTTACATCTTTCCTTATCATTTCATATGTATTTCATCATTTTCTTAGCAAGCATGCAAGACTTATTGTTATTTATACCATTTTTACATTGTTTTTAAGAGTTTGATATATATAAGTCATCCTATAATTTATCCCTTGTTATATATTGGTCTTGATGATGTCTAGGAACCCATGACACCTTAAGAAGGTGTATGGTAGGATTAGAATAGCTTTGGAGTTGTTTTGAAGGGATTGGAATAGGTTTAGTACGAGAAAAACTCTTTTCGTCAAGTATAAAAAGTGGTCTGATCTTGTTTTGTATTTCTGGAAAATCCGACAGTAGACACGAATTTTTGGCCTAGATATTTAGAAAATATACTTTAAAACGAATCCGTGGCCGCTTGAACGGATTAAAACGGAGTTATAACGAAGAAGTTATGAATTTTTCAAGTTTGACGACGAAATATATATTCTCTGAAATTTCAGCAAACTGTTTTCGTTTTGTACGAGTCAAAAACGAGTCTTAAGCTTTATAAATTATTTCGACTTATCAAAAATATATTAGTATACTTTGATACGAAGCTAAGGACGTATAATACGTAGAAAACGGATTTGTAACGACTAAAATATACACGTTTTCACAAAACTGCCGTAACTTTATTAATTAAGAAAAACTATAATATTTATATTTGACAAGTGTTACGGTAAACAAAAGGACCATATTGAAGGCTATTTTTAACGATGACGTAGAACTTTTTGTAACGAGATGTCTTCTAATAAAATCGAGATCACCAAGCATATTTTTCAAAATGACCAACCGTTTGTATAGCGGAGTTGTAATAAATTATTTACGGTTGCTTTAACTTTGCCGAAATTCACTTTTAAACTACATTTTGGACAAAATCACCATATTTAACCTCTATTATCTTTATGTTCGAGACCTCTATGACGAAAACTCATGTATTAAAACTTCTAGATTTTGATACAAACTTTCCAAAACTGTTGAGTTCGTTTCCTAACGTTCGACGTACATCATTTTACGACTAGCTTTTCGAAGCCATTTTTGTCACTTTCATGAAATTTCCAACGACATTATTTTTCGACGAAAAGTTATAATTTCACAATAAATCATTAATAAACTATTGTAGGATGACATTTTGACGTAAATACTTGTAAAGTAATTTAAGAATGGTCAAGACGTCAAAAGAGTATTTTTTTTTTCGACGAAGAGTATTATTTTCAAAACTCACAAATGGTATAAATAACATACGAAATGCATGCATAACATTACATCATAACTCATTACATATCATATCATTCATAATAGGTCATTTTCGAGATTCACGCTACATTTCAGTGTATCCACTTTTGTCATCTTAAACATTGCAACAGGTGAGTTTTCATAGCCCCGTCGTACATGTTTATAATTATTTTCAAACCTACGGGGGAGAATACATTGCACAATATTTTTATTACGATACCAAGTATGCTAAATTCATTTACATTGCTTAAGTTACCACATGCCAATTGAAAGTCCCCATTATATTACATGAACCGTTAATCTTAGAAGCGAGGGTGAGTGGATAGATCTATCGAGGGTGACTCCTCCATCCGGGTTGGTGAATCCCAACTAGTCATACGGATGCATTTCATTTAATAACATTATTGAGTTGTCTGGCAAACACTCTGTTGGGGCATACATTATGAACAGTCTAGTTTCGGTGTCATGGACTTATAGCAATTGTAACATTAGTCTGTGACATGATTGTCATACCTGGTCTATACTTGCGTAGTCGTATAAAACATTTACATAAACCTATGATTTCTCACCAACATTATTGTTGACCGTTTTAGCAATGTATTTTCAGGTAACTAAGACATACTCATCATGGCATGGTTAAGGAACCTTTTGAGTCGCGGCGTCGACTTATATCATTGTACATTATGGCATTTTCTTTCAAAACCATCGTTTGGACTTGTAATATATTTATATTTCCGCAAACTTTTTAAACTTTTGGGACCTATGTTGTAACTCTGAACGCTTTTATTAAATATCCAACGATGTGTTTTTAAACGACACTTTAGGTCGTTCAATATAACTGTGATTGTGGTGCTATGACAGTCTATCCCCAGGAATTCCATTCCGCATGCAAAACAGGTAAATTGGGGGTGTGACACACATTCTAGATGAGATTTCAAAGGAGAATGCATATATTGTGCCAGACAATGAACTGAGTATGATATGTCAGGTCTGATATGGGTGAGATAAATAAGTTTCCCAAGTAACTTATGATAACCAGTAATGTTAACAAGAAAGGGATCATCAGTAGTGGGTATGTATGGAAGAACAGAGTTGGGTTCCATGGGAGTGGACACAGGTTTGCACCCAAGAAGTCCAAACTCTTTGAGAAGTTCAAGGCAATATTTTCTTTGGGTGAGACATATGTCATTACCAGTTTTTAAAACCTCAATGCCAAGAAAATATTTTAAGTTTCCCAAGTCTTTGATATAAAATTTAGATTTTAGAAATTCTTTGAATAGGTTTATCTCATCAATGCAGTTTCCAGTAAGCACAATGTCATCCACATAGACAAGCAAAGCAATAAACTTGTTATTCTCTGTTTTGGTGAACAAAGAATGATCATTGACAGATTGAACAAAGTTATTTTCTTTTAATACACTAACAAGTTTTTCATTCCATTTCCTGGGAGCTTGTTTAAGGCCATACAGAGACTTGACAAGTTTACAGACTTGATTCTTATTGTTTTCATTACAGAACCCCTTAGGGATGGTCATATAGACATCCTCATCAAGGTCTCCATACATAAAGGCATTGTTAACATCAAGTTGGAAAAGAGGCCATTTGTTTTTCACAGCTAAGGCAATAAGACATCTAACAGTAGACATTTTTACAACAGGAGAAAAAGTTTCATCATAGTCTATTCCTTCCCTTTGGTTATAACCTTTAGCAACTAATCTAGCCTTGTATCTATCAACTTCACCATTGGCTTTATATTTGATTTTGAAGATCCATTTGTAACCAATGGGAGTTCTATTAGGTGGAAGATCAGTTATATCCCAAGCATGATTTTCATTTAAGGCCTCAATTTCAGAGTTCATAGCATCAACCCAATTACTGTCAAGAATAGCTTCTTCATAACATGTAAGTTCAATACTTTTATTTAGACTAGAGGCAAAGCAGTAGTTATCTTTGTTAAGGTTAGAGTAATTAACGACCTTTTCAACCCCATATTTAACTTTCCCTTCAACAATAAAGTCATTAAGATTACTGGGCAGTTTGGAAACTCTAGTTGACCTTCTAGCAGTAGTGGCTGGCAATCCTTCTTCTTGTTCAGAGTTCTGATTTAAATAAGAGGATGTATCAGCAGAATCAGAAGATGCATCAGCAGAATGTGATTCATGTGATATGGTGCCCTCAGGGTGTGTATTTTCATCTATGAATGTTGTAACAGGTTCATCATCCCCAGTAGGATGACCCAACACTGTGCCATCATCATAGGACGTCACTCTCCCTTCATCATTGGGACTTATTTGTGAGTCAAAGAAATTTTTGTGATTTAAATCTTTAGGCACATAAGTTTCAACAAAAGGTTTTGACAAAGAATTTTTCATTTTGAAAGGAAACACAGTTTCATAAAATTTGACATCTCTGGGGTAAAAAATATTTTTTGTTTATAAACTTAAAAGTTTATAACCTTTTTTCTCATTTGAATAGCCAATAAAAAAACTTTTTTCAGACCTACTACTAAATTTATCAGAGATGTTGAGAATGGTGGCATAGCATAAGCAGCCAAATACTCTATGGAGAGAGAGTGAAGGGTCATGCCCATACACAAGAGAGAAGGGAGACTTGCCAGACAACACTGAAGAGGGTAACATGTAGAATCAATATCAAACATATATAACCCATTGCATTATTTACCAATCCCCACAATCCTTTTTTGATGTAAATCCTGCCATGTTGGCATTAGCAGAAGACACATTGTTGTCATTAAGAAGACTCATAAGTCTGTAGAGCTGTTCATTAGACAAAGAGACAGGAGAGTTGCTAGTTTTATTATCAGTGACATGATTAGCATCAGTGGAAACATTGTTACTGCTGAAAGGTTTAGCATTAAAGTTCCTTTTGACATATCCAGCAGGATAACCAACAAGATCATAACATCTATCAATAGCCTCACAAGTACAAGGAGGTAAGATAATCATACAATCAAATTGTTTCCACAAAGAATTAAGGTTGTTGTAATAATCAGCAAGAGAAGACCCATTTTGACTAAGAGAGTTTATATTTTTATGCAAATTAAAAATAGCTGAACCATCAACCTTATCATAAGTATCTTTAAGGTCATTCCACATTTCATAAGCAGTTTTAGCATAGATAGCTCCAGCAAATAATTCAGGACTGAGAGAGTTAAGAATCCAGGTGACAACAACAGAGTTACAGGTATCTCATTGAGTAGCAATAATAGGATTCGAGTCATCTCTTAAGCAAGTACCATCAATAAATCCTAACTTATTATGATTCCTTAAGGCAAAGGTCATGGCCATTTTCCATATTTTATAATTTTCTGTTCCAGTGAGTTTGATGGAAATAATAGGAGTACCATTAGTGTTGTTAGGGTGTAAATATAAAGCATCACCAAAAGATAAGTTTTTTCAGTGGAGGAACCACCACCAGTATTATCATCACCAATAGCCATAAGAAAGACAGAAAAATAACAACTAATGCAGATGAACATATAAGAGACAGTAAGAATAAGAACATAAAATTAAGAAACAACAAGAACCAAGCCTGTGAACTGGGGTAAACCAGAGCAGGTATTCATACCACTCAGAGGTGGCAGATCAAGATGTTAGTCTACCCGTTTGCACCCACAAAGACTTAAGTACTGTTGTTGAAGATGAGAGTAGACTTACAGAGTAATATGCAGCGGAAATAACAAATCACAATTACCCTAGATTCACTTAGTCTAGGGCTAATTGTGAATAAGAGATAACCAGCGATTACGCCAATAGTACAATGATCAGAAAGAGAGATTGTAAGACAATGACTGCACACTCAGTTGTATCTAACCCTAGATTAGGGGGAGGATTAAATAGAGGAAAAAGATACACAATGACCCCCTCAACGGTCATAAATAAGCATCAACAGAAATGGGAAATCATCAGCAGAAACGAGAACTTAAACCATTTAAGCTTTGTCCAAGAATAACCCTTGTAATAAGCCTGCAATAAACATAACTTGAAAACCATTAGCAATTGATAGAATGACATGTTTGCCACAGATTATGACCACAATTTCTAACACATACTATGGTAAAAATGGAATGATATGTTAAGTGCATTAGATTGCGCTTGTGACCAGGGACGAAACCAGAAGACAAAATCATCAGGTGCATTTATCAGAAATCAAACAAGACTACATGCATAACTTTTTAAGACCGGGTGTATTTACAAAAAAATATAGGTTTTTTTTAAACAAAATTAACACTACGAAACAAAAATTCATGGTGTCTCGAGACCCCTCGAGACACCCCTTGGTTCCGTCCATGCTTGTGACTATTCACTTAATTCATTCATTTTCATTTTAGCTATACAGTAAAACGTCTATAATTTAATAGTGTTTGGATCGGGGATATTTTATTAATTTAACGAGATATTATTATATCAATAAATTAATAATTTATTAATTTAAAGATGTTTTACGTATGACTTTTAAATTTCCATGTCTAATATACTAGTTACAATGTATACTAGTTAGAGATAAAATATAATTAGAAAAACAAGTTTTAATTAACATTTTATGAATTTACATTCACAAATTATTCATTGTTTTTGAATAAGCAAAAAGTTAATTTTGTTGGGACAAGTTCCAATTATGTATTACCTTAATTAAAGTAATTGAACTTATAAAAGTTTCAATTACATACGGCCTTTATACATATACGGAATTTTTTAGTAAGTTTTAATTTACGATAGCTAAATCCAAAGAAACCCTTTTACCAATATGTCGAGATTACTAACTATCACAATTAAGAAAAAGTTTAATACCAACATCTTACATCAAACCTTTGATTGATTTATCTATAAGGTACCTTTTTATTTGCAATGTTGAGTGTTGATCACTCATTTTCAGTATTTGGTTACCCATTCTATTAAGTTATAAAATAAGTTTTTTTCTTGTTACATAGGTTTATAAAAGTTTTTATAAGGCACAAGCTTATATAAACCTAAGCCAGTTGAAATGAGCTTATGTATGCGTATAGTTAGTCAAATTACTTAAATACCTTTTAAAATATAGTGGATTATCATACAAAAGCTAGAAAAATATCTTAAATTAATTTCATATATTTTTATTCGATTTTACATTAATAAGCTTCAGCTCCAACTAATTCACCAAACAACTTTATAAAATATAAACTCAAACTTACAATTTATAATATAAGCTCTAGCTCAAGCTCATTTCCCCAAACATATGTGTCAGGATTAGCCAAGTCATTGATACAAACAATATATGTGTCATGATTAGCCAAATCATTGATACAAACAATATCAAAATATTCAAATAACCTTCGCAAAATAAAGGAAAGGCCAAAAGAAAAATATAGCAACAAGTTTAATGAGTTTTTCAATTAGTTCACTCAAAATTTAAATTAATTTTAAAAACTATCAAAGCATCAACGTTGTCTCATTCTTAGAGCACTTGGTATGACAACCTTCCAACGATGTTGTTGCCTAGGTGGCTCGGCGTTGGACTGCGTTACCATACCCCAGTTACAAGCGTTGAGGTTGCGTTGCTATAGCAACTCAAGTTGAAACGTATCTGACGACAAGAGAAAAGTTACAAAACGCACCCTTTGGGTGCAACGATTATACCTAAAAAAAATAATAATAAATAAAATCACTACCCCCCCCCCCCCCCCCCACAATTCATTTGAATGTAACGGCTAGCATGGGAAATTTTGAAAGGGTACCCAAAATAGGACGCACCAAAACCGGTTGACGTAACCGGAGACGTCCTTGGTGAAAGCAACCAATAGCTATTCGGTGATGATGCACGACCACGTCCGGCCAGCAAACCACGTCCCCCAAAAAAAAAAAAAATACAAAAATACAAACCATGCCCCGGAAGCTTTGTCATCCGAGCTTTGACTTAGACGGGAAGCGGCCCAAGAGGCATACGAGGTGGTTAAAGAAAAAGACCGGACGATAATGCATTTGAAAGAATTTAAATTTCTCGGTCTTAACACAAGGGAGGTGGATCTTGCAGCTGCGTTTTGGATCGAAATGGAGAAAAAGAAAATCGCCGAAAAATATAATTTGTCACCCCCACCCGAATAGTTTATTTTATTTACTTATTGTATTTTTATTTCCGTAATTTTTTTATGTACTCGTATAGTGGTTTTTTCATTTCTTAATTTTTTTGGTAAATTTTTAAGCTTATTTTTTTTATTTGTAACGTTTTTATTTCGTATTATAATGTTTATTTTTATTAATAAAGTATTAGATTGTTTAATAAATGAAATTGTTGAGGGTATAAATTGTAGATTGTAATTTAAAAAATGTGGGTTTAAAAAATGTGGTGTTATTTGTTGTTATGATAAAAAGTTATTTTTTGGTGTTAAATGGTTTGGGGTTGAAATGATGTAGCGCTGACGTGACAGTACTTTTTATGTAGTGGCACTTTTTCAGTGTTAACATGTTACGGTACCGAGTGCGTGCTCTTATGAAAATATTAACATTTACTATGGTCAGCGTATCTATTCATGCATTTTCTGGTTGTACCTTAATATTGAAAGGATTTGTGTGAAAAGAAAAATGTTTTTCACAAATGATAGTTATTGAAATGCTGATGGGTCACATCGGTGCACACTAAACAGAACATGCAAGTTAGTAATAAGAAGAGAGAAATGAAATGGAAATGATGAGCAAATGAGGATATGAGAATATTCTCATAGAGGGGTAAAACGATAATCATCCAACACGTATATATTTATCCGGAGAAATATATAAGTACATAAAAAGGCAAAAGTACAAACCCTTATGGATTAGGGTGGTCGGCCGACCCTCTCAAAATGAGAAAGGGGTGAGTTTGATTTAAGGTTTTAGGTATTTTTGAAAAAGTGTAAAGTTTGCTAATAATATGTTAAAACTATTTTTGGAAATTCTATGTTACCAAGTTAAATCATATGGTAAACAAGATAGCTCGGGTAACAAGAAACATATCAGGGTTGGCCTTAACCTCGTGAAAATCGATTTTATAAACCCAACTAGATAGGGATCATACATATGACTAACAGAAATCTTGGTGACCCAGCAGTAGGTTTTCACAAACTAATGTAAGTTCAGTTTTACTTGTTTTGGAAGTTAGGACTGCGAAATTTGAAAACGATTTTAATTATTTAAATCACAACATGGCTTTTTGGAAATAAAATTTTGCATCAAAATTCCATAAATAAAATTTTCTTAATTTATCAAAAGGTGACTTAAGGTTTCTTGTCACTTAACCATACAATTTTTAAAATCGTTTGTTTTTGAAACCCTAATTAGGGTTGATAAATTTTAAAAGTCAAAATTTTCTAAAATGGATAGTAAGAAATAATAAGGTAATAACCCTCATTCGTTAGGAATGACAGTTGCATTAGTATCCAACAAATACTTATATGATGAAACCCTAATGATACCAAGCTTACAACAGGGTTTGGATCAACTACCTAATACCGTCTAATATACTCTTCCGTAATTCGAGCTGTGAAATCGCAAAGTTCGAATAAAAATTAAAAGTACAAAAAATATAATAAAATAAAAACAAACGATAGTTATCTTGATAAATAATCAAGACTTTGATGGCACTCAGGTGCAACGAGTGGATAATATAATCTAACAGCAATTCCGGTATGCTTTTATTCGGAATTTAATTATGAGTCCACGAACACTGATGACGTCAACTAACTTTAAGCAATTTGGGAGTTGTAAGCTAAACAGCAAGTCAATTACATTTTTTGAAGTAGACGGCCTGTTACGGAATGTCGCCGAGGCTATGGCTTTGATTTCGATATATTTTTCTTCAGAATTTAATTGTGACGCCAGTTGCGGTGATGGCATTAGTTAACTACTTACGGTTTAAGAATTAGGGGCAATTTCATATTTCCCCTCCTTTTAGTTGGAAATTTCATATATACCCAAACATGCATTAAAAACATTGTACATTATGCATTTAATACTTGCACTTTGGGTATATATGAAATTAATCATGAAAGTAGGGTGATATATGAAATTAACTCTAAGAATTATGGTCAAAATAATGATCACGAGGGTTTAAGCCGATAATTATTTGTTTTTTAAGTGATAGAGAGTGTCGACGAAAATGGCTTCGTCGACTCAAATTTATACACTAGTTATAAATTACAACATAGCAAAAAAAAAGTTGGAAGTTGAAGATATCGCCAAATAATGTTTCACCTATTTCGTGCAAAACAAAGTTACTTTTCTTTGAACAAGTAATCTGATTTGACTCACAATGGTACTTAAAAATCTATTTTAAAGAGCAAAATACGGAAAATTGTGGACTAAGACAATACTATATTATTCTACATATAAAAGCTATTTAAAAAGCATATCTTAAAGATACTTTAGGACATTGTTAAACAAGTTTTGTACATTCCATAAAAAAAATGTAGATTGGCGGAAACACCCTGACACCCCGGGTGCCTTTTGACACCAGCTATTATACACCCCCATAAGGAATAGCTCCGGCAACTATCCTGGCCTAGTGGGGCACTAACTGGAGTGAGCACGAGCCAAGACTCGGACCCCCGAGCTCTTATTCCACAAAATCTCTCCAGTGTGCCCATAAGTTTTGCGGAGGTGGTACCTATATGAAGCAAATGTCAAAATGAGAGTTGAACTTGGGTCAATTAACTGAAACACAAGTGCTCCAACCATTAACTAATGCTTCATTGGTAACAAGTTTTGTACGTTAAATGAAAAGATACTTTACAATAATCGAAAGATACTTTATAGCACCATTTATTCTATCATATTCTACTGATTATATATATTTAAATTATATGACAGTGTAATGGCAGCTCAATGCGTAGAACGAAGATCATGTAGCTAGTTCGTAGCGTTACATTTAAATGTCAAACTTTCACTAAACTTGTATTACAATTTTCATAGCTTACTACTGTATAAAATTAATACGTTATTACATGATGTAAAAAATTCAAAACACAAACAACGTAATAAAATTCATCATACGTACAATGGGTCGTATTAAAATTTTCTTGATGTTTTTGTTATCAGTTTTCGCTCTTTTGTGTATATTCTTCATTTTAACTCATATGAATAGGGAGTCGCGGAGGGACATCAACTCGTGGTGTCAAACGACTCCTCACCCCAAGCATTGCATGTATATTCTAGGCCGTGGCAAGCCTCGTATGCCACGAAATAGAACTGATTTCCGGTTACTATCTTTAGAAGCCGCTTTGGCCCTGGCACATCATACTCAAAGTCGCGCCAATGGCCTTGAGACATTGTGTCATAGCAAACGTAAAAAAGAAGTTTGGAAAGATTGCTATAAACTCGTAAACAACACCATTCTACAACTTAACCAAACTCTATTAGGCATCAAACATAATAAGATTTCCGCTATTGATGCTCAAACGTGGCTCAGCGCCTCGTTGACTAATCTCCAAACTTGTTTCTCTGGCTCGGGCGATTTAAATTTGACAAGTTTTGTGTCTCCTATCAAGACTAGTAACTTGAGTGAGATGATAAGCAATAATTTGGCTATCAATCATTTTTTCTTGAACCAAACACAAGAATCTAATAAAATGGAGGATTTTCCAGAATGGGTTACAAAGAAAGATCGAAAATTGTTGCAGTCAAGTTCTATTTACTCGAGGGTGAATGTGACCGTGTCTCAAGCGAAAGGGAGCAAGTTCCTAACAATACAATCAGCTCTTGATCATGCTGCGAGAATTAACCGTGGAAATGGGAGGTTTATTATTCATATAAAAAGAGGTGTTTATAAAGAGAACATTGAGATTGGAAATGATCTTAATAACGTCATGTTTCTAGGTGATGGACCGAGGTACACGATTATTACCGGAGACCGAAGTGTCGCAGATGGTATCACGACATATAGCTCGGCAACTGTAGGTAAGAATTTTTAATAATTTACTATCTTTATAAAAGAAACTAGCAAGAAGACTAGTTTTTTCTAAATGTTTTCTTGATCTACTTTGAAGTAATTCGAGTTTTTATGGTTTAACTATATCAAGGTGTCGATGGGACCGGATTCATTGCTCGCGGCATAACATTCAGAAACACTGCAGGCCCGGAAAAGGACCAAGCAGTAGCGCTTCGCTCAGCGTCTGATTTATCGGTTTACTATGCTTGTAGTTTTGAAGGCTATCAAGACACACTCTTTGTCCTAGCTCAAAGACAATTTTACAAACTTTGTTATGTTTATGGTACCATTGATTTCATATTTGGTAACGCAGCCGTCGTATTTCAAAACTGTATGATTTTAGCAAGAAAACCGTTGCTTGGGCAAGCCAATATGATAACAGCTCAAGGTCGCGGGGATCCATTTCAAAACACGGGAATTTCAATTCATAATTCCCGTGTAATGGCTGCACCAGACCTAAAGCCTGTGGTGGGCTCGGTCCGGACTTATTTGGGCCGGCCCTGGCAAGAATATTCTAGGACCGTCTACATGAAAACGTTCATTGATACTCACGTCGATCCACAAGGATGGTCACCATGGGGAAGTAGCGACTTCGCGTTTAGCACATTGTATTTTGGCGAATATGAGAACTTTGGGCCTGGTGCACCAACCCAAAATCGGGTCAAATGGCCTGGCTATCATATAATCGAAAGCCTGAGTGAAGCATCACAGTTCACAGTTGAAAGACTTATTACAGGTCGGGGCTGGTTACGAGCTACTGAGGTTCCGTTCATCACCGGGTTGTGAGGAAGAGCTACATTATTTAAGATTATTTATTCATGTACATTACATTATTTGATCGATTCCGAAAAAAAGAAATTGTGTACATTATTTATAATAAAATTCTTTTATTAGATTTTTAGTTGTGCTGCTAGACTCCATAATGATCTTGGTTTGGTCTTTATGCTCTTTCGGAATTTTGGGCTACCGAGCTCAAGCTACACTTTTACCTCTTTACTAAACATGACTTTTCGAAAATTTATTATATAGATCATCAGTTAAAACATTTATCTAAAACATATGCATAAATCGCTGAAAAGTAAACGTGTAATTGCTAGCTTTTTGTTAGGTATTCTGATATAACGCTGAAAATATCGATTGCTGATCGTCTGTTTATTTTAGCAACTTGTACAGTTGTACCTCACATCTAACATAAACCCGAACATATTTAGTATAATTAAGGGGACACTAAACATACGAATGTCGAATCCTTTTTTAGATTCGTTGACACTAAATAGGCCACTGCCTCGTTTATAGCTTGTGTTGCCAGGACAGTTGCAAACTTGTAACCCAAAGTCTACAACATTGCTGTAGACAAAGAGTTGCATCATGCCATATTGGGCTCAATGATTTGTTTTGGGCGTTATCTTGTATCATGGGCTGATGGGCCTACTCCTTTTTACTTTCTTTTTTCTACATTTAATTCTCACAACTTTCTTAAAAGACAAATAAATGTCTTAGTGTTAGTCTCTTATCATCGTACACGTAAACATGAGAAGCGTAATTATTAGCATAATTTTGAAGAAGACATATGAACCTAAAGGTATATTAATCATGTTGTCATTGGGTGAATGTAAACTATTAGTATTAATTGATCATATAAAGTGAAACTTAACATCCACTAAAAGAACATATTAATTGGTCTTAATTACCATATGTTCTTTGTGTAAAAATAAATCGCACAAGCTTAAAAGGAAATTACGACTTTTATGACAAGGTGCCACATTATGCATATGTAAATAATGGTTAGTTTGATTTATTTTATTTCAGGTTATAGATTAATTATATCCATGCTTTCGGAATGTATATCACACCTAATCAATCATATCACTTTTATACTTATTCTCAGACAAATCAAAATGAAAAACTAAAGTAGGTGATCCGTAATTTCTATTGCAAGGTCTTATTATTTTGTTTTGTGTCTTTGAGATCTTAGGTCTCTTGTGAGGCGGGAATGATGAATGTCGTTCCAGACGAGATTTTTTTTATGTGTTTTGATTTGTATCTCCTAGCATCGTTTTAGCCTTCTAATATATTTTGCCGCAAAATAGTATATGCGAACGGGTAAACGCATGAGATTTTACCTATTCGCATTAATTGGGGAAAGCGAGTCTTTGACCATATGCAACCTAACTGGAGTATCGTCGGAATTAATTGTTTCCGACCATTTAACTAGCCACTTTGTGTCGATCTAGTGATGTTTGTATCTTACCTAGACCACATATGACTTATAAAAAAAAGATATAAGATTTATTTAAATTGCAACACATGAGAAATGATGGGCCACAGTTTAGTAAAAATCAAAAAAGGATTTGCTAAAACTAACCTTAAACGTTGTTTTTAAGCGAATGATTTCATTACAATATCACTTATGAATAATTCTCATTAAATGATAATCTGAAAAAAAGTGAAACAATCTCGTATAAATATGGATACACAACTAACACGTACTTGTTTTTATTAAATGAATTGTTTCTTACAACCAGCGGTAGAAAAAAATGATCTCTTTTAACCATAATATTTATAGTTGTCCATTTTTTTGGGTAAAGGGTTTCCCCGGTAAATGTTTTACTCCAAAAAACGTTTAAGTACAACAAATATGGGTGAAATCTCACATCTCAGCCCATTACATAGGTGGTAAAGCTAACATAACAAACAAATTTACTTCTAAGAATGAAGTGACGACTATAACTAGATTACATTTGACTTAAACAACCCCAAATAACCTACGACTTCTTTCGACCGCAAATCTTGATATCCCAAGCGTCACAAAAAGGCAATTGATCTTTGGATAAGTCATGAGCATTGTACTCAACATCATCATCATCATATGGATCATCATTGTTTCCTTTCGGCGTTCGTACAAACTCTTGGTCCCGTATCCACTCTCACTTGCCATGAAAGCCTCGGTTTCATCATATACATGTTCCACAGCACCCTCACTATCCTCTTCAGCACACAAACTCGAAGAAGATAGTTATGTTTTTGTTACCACTGTTTTCACACTAATAGGGGGAGTATTCTCATTAATATGTTGCACCTCATTCACATTATGTCCCAAGTCCACTGATGTAACCACATTAGTTGTAGTACTCGACTGAAGAATATGCACATTCTTATCATTCTTTCCTTCGTCCAAACTATTAAGCACTTCAAAAGTGTTAGATGTATTTACCACATTTGCATCCATGTTTAGTTGTCTAGATGTTGACGAATCGTTTGAGTTAGCCTTTTATGTAGACACCTCATTTTTCTTTCCGTGTTTAGCTACAGGTCGATATGTCATCTTTTTGGTTACATGTACACGGTAAATTTTTTTAGAGTTTGGACCTCTTCGTTTAACTTCCTTAAACCCATCACTTTGTTCGCTATTCACTATAACATTAGGCATTGGAACATCAATATTCTTTAAACATTCAACATCCGTGTGACCAAAAATCTTACATAAACCACATCTAGGGGGTCCATTCATATTCCTATCGAATGAAAAACGAGTGGACCCTAGTTTGTCTAGCAACAGTACAACAACAACTAACCGATCTTTCAATACATTTTCCGCATTTAGTTCGATAAGTGCCCTCGCATAACTGTTCTTACCCCACGATTCCTCACATATTTTAGTTGTATAGAGTCAAGGAGCATAGGAGTATCCAATTTCGAAGCAATTATACTTAAACCATCACCGGTAAAAGCGAAAATATCTTCCTTAAATCTTCTTTTGATAAACAAACACAAGTCGACCACGTTTTGAGAATAATGTGTACTGTTCGAATCATCCAAGGACCATTAATAAGAACAGCCTCTAAGTTTTCTTTTGATGATACTTTAAAGAAAAAGAACCCTTGCGAGTTTATCATTACCTTTTGAAGACCATATTTTGTCCACATGGTTCGAGCAAAATGTTGTACCACGGGAAACGCCACCCTCTTGCCAATAAAATAGCCATACAATGTGTTCACACATCTATTGTTAACCTCCTCAACCGACGATTTGGGAATGATAAAATCAACATCATTAATGGTATCGTTGGTTTCAATAAAACTTAAGTTAACTTTTTTCGTAGAAGTCTTATAAGTAACAACAAAAGAATTCAAACCAGGATTAAGCTTGTTTGCATACAAGCTAGAAATATCGATACTTCTCACATTTGTAGGCTTCAATATAGTATTAACGTGCATACTATTATCATTCATAGCCTCATTAACGTTATCACACAAATGTTTTCAGTAGCATGGTCATTAACAAGGCTAGGACTAGGCTCTTTAGGCACGTTCTTGTGAGCATTTTCTCCACGATTCCTAAATCTAACGTTCTTGTCAGCATTATCATCATTCCTAACGTGTTTCAAGTCGAAGCAAAGACGGTTCCTAAATCTTCATATGATCCCGATTTGTAGTCTAAAATCATCATATCAAAGCAAGTCGCTATGAGACTATGAGAGTATCAAGGTCTAGCAAATCACCGCATAATATTATAACATATACTTTCTCTGAGTAATCGCAAATACCTCACCAAACCGAAACTATCTTCCAAGTTCCAAAGCGAGGTAGCGACCACGCTTAATATAATGGAGGTATCACGTATGTTACTTTTGTCACATTATTCTCAATAATAATGTAAAGCTCAAAAGTATGTTGTGACTAATAAAGGGACTTAATATGTACGAGAAACATTCTTTTTTCCATTCAAGTGATAATTTTGAGGCTCGCACACTTATCATCATGTTTCACTCACCAACCACTTAAAACTCAAAATTGAACATTAATGGAAAAAAAGATGTAATAACGTGGGTCCAGGAAATGTTTGAAAATGCCGCAATGTTATTGGTTGATTTACGATTCAGCCAGCAAGAGGTTTACACGTCAATAATATACCAAGTGTATAGGAGAAGATCCTACATTATATCGGCACCCAAAAGTAGAAATATCAAAATTATTTGTAATCATATACTCCAAATCATGTTTTACTAATTTCTATGTGTTGATAATTCCATGTATTTGTTTTGTAGGTGCTATAAAGGTTAATCTCATGAGAATTTCACATCTTTCGATTTATGCATCACAATTTATGCATTACAGTTTGTATCGTACAATATTGTAATACACAAATTGTGATACATACATCAAAAGATATGGTGTGAGTATCACCCCCTTAATCTTATAAGGGGTGAGTTATCCACACCGTCCTATAGCGAGGGTATCCAATCATTGGATGCATCATCAGCTTGTACGATATGCATCGCGGGTTGTGCGGTTTGACCAAAACCTTTTGATGTATAGAGAGGGTTTGTATAACATAGTCCATCTTATAATTAAAGGTATAAATAGCTTTTGGTACATCAAGTTGGTATAAATAGCTTTTGATGTGCGATCGGTTAGAGCTTCAGCCAATCGGCTGGGAGCTCTGGCCGATTGGTTAGAAGGTTTTGGCAAACTCAGTCGCTCTAGCCGAATCGGTTGAAGGCTCAGCTGATCGGCTGGGGCCGACTGGTTATGTTTTTAGGTTGTTTTTCGAACTTGTATCTTTCAATCCGTACGTCGTTTATAAGGTGTGCCACCCGTCATTTTGAAGAGAATTTGGTCTAGTTTCATTTAAGAATACTTCCAAAGGTCAAATGACAATTCATTGTTTCAAGTAGGTTGTTAAAAAGAGTCTTTCACATGTTTGTATTGAGATTTTAGACCATGTACAACATATAATCAATATAGTTAAACATATATACTTATATTACGTAAGAAAGAGCATAAGCTTTCTTACAAGGGTTGGTGTTGGAAAGAGAAAAAAAGAACTAGACCAACCAAGGTCAAACAACATCTAAACCCTCCCAACACTTCTTGTAAACCCCATCAACTTGTGCTATGAACACTTGGATCTTAGCTCATAAACACCTTGTATAGCTTCTAATTCACCCAATGGATCACCAAAATAATTCGAGAACTAGGTAGACATTTCTATGGTCTTCAACTTTGATGTTTTGATTATATTGTGAAAATATAAAATTGGTGGTGATGTGGTGGTGGAAGTGGACGACAAGGAGGGAGGGAGTTTTGGATAAGTTTATGTGTTATGAAGAATATATGGTTCTTATTAATAGAAGAATAAAATGAAAATATCTAGTTTGCTTAACTTAGCTAGGAAGTATTGATAAATACCTTAGGATACGAAAGTTGATCTTGAAGTGTCATAGAGGGTGTGTGTGTGTGGGGTGGGGGAGTGGTGTTAGATTTGCTAGAGAGACAAGAGAAGTGGAGTTTGAGTTTGCCAAGTTATTTAGTAGCTTATCTAGTTGAAGTCGTTGCTACTAATAAATATAAACACATGTTATAATCTAATGTTAGATCAATTCTCACCCAGCCATGTGGCTTGGTGGCTCATAAAAAACGCCACATAGGGCTAAGGAATGATAAGTATGTGGTTTTAATATTTATCTTGACTTACGGAGTGCAGTTTGGTCCTGATAATTGCTAATGTTAAGTGTAAGTAAACAAGTGTTGATTTTATGGTCAAAGGAGGAGGGAAATATGTTGACTTTTCAAAAAATGTAAAAGTGTTTAAATGTCTTAGGAAAAGTGATGCGGATATTGGTTAAGCTTGCGTATAAGCAAAAATACTTAAAACGCAAATTGAAGCACGTAAAGTGCAAGTTTATTTGAAAACAATGACTTTAAAATTAATAACCATTTAAATGTTTATAAGTTGATCAAAAATTAATCTAGTGTGATGTAAAACGTCCAAGACGGTTTTTGTGATGTGCAGGATAACCCAATGGTTATATATAAAGTTCAAAATTTTACGAAACTTAGGGTAAACCGTTTAAGTTTTGGATAAATATTAATGTGAAGTTTTCTGGTTTGTTACAGCCACATGATCAAACACCTTGGTTATATTGGCATGAAGGTTTACCCGATTGCTAACAAGAAAACATCGTTGAGATTGTCAATACTTATATTTTGGATCTTCCACCGTTTGAGGATGTCGATCCAAATGTTTTTTGCGATAAAACAATTGACAAAAATATGCTCTTCCGTCTCAAGATCTTCGTCACAAATTGGGCAACGAACCTAGTCCAAGTCAATACCTTTAAGGTCCAAGTTAACTCTCATTGGCAATCTTCGATTTTCAGTTCTCCATGATGCAACGTTGACTTTAATTGGAATAAATTTATTCCACCTTGTTGGATTGGATTTAAAGGGACATTTGAGTTAGTAATAATGGATCTCATACTTTTGACAGTAAAAATTCTTGAAGCATCCAAAAGATATTCCATGTATCACATTCTGATGAGAGATGATTGTTTGAGATAAGGCTCTCAAGCTCTAAAAGCTCTTCTGAATCAGCCCCTAATCTAGGTAATCTAGACCAAGCCCAACGAAAGTTCTTACCTGGAGGCCCACTAGGCCTAATCTGAGAGAGGTGAGTAGAAACAGAAGGAAGTTGAGCAGTGGACTCCAAGCCGAGGTGATCTAACATGAAATGGAAGCCTACCAATTAGGCAATTTTGGGAAATTGCGTGTATTTAGATTGACTTTAGTCAAACTTTAAAAGTCAAATATGCTATTCATATCAGTTACTGATTTAGCATTGTTCTTTGGGTACAATCAGATGCTTATTTCCTAAGAATGCTTGCATAACTTTGTGATCTAACATGAAACAGAAGCCTACCAATTAGGCAATTTTGGGCAATTATGTGCATTTAGATTGACTTGCAAAAGTCAAACTTTAAACGTCAAACATGATATTCATATCAATTACTGATTTAGCATTGTTCTTTGGGTACAATCAGATGCTTATTTCCTAGGAATGCTTGCATAACTTTGTGATCTATCATGAAACAACAAAGTTAAGCATACTTGGTAATCCCATAAACCACTTTCCAAACACCCCTTTATCAACACGAAAGATCAAACAGCGGCCATATGAAGAACATATGGTCTAAGAAAAATGCAAAGATCAAGATAATATAAACAAGGAATATTGTAAAAACAAAAAAAAAACGTTATTGAGATATTCATAAACTTAATTATTATATTCATAAACAAAAGGACCTTTACAACACGCTAAGTCCCTAACCTAAAAAGCTACAATCATTAGAAAACCATACTTAACCTAAACACAAGATCAAAAGCCACAGCCACAACACAAAAGCCACACAACACAAACACGTGCACCAAAACCCTATCCTACTATCCCGTCCTTCAACTTTGTAGCATGGAGGAGCTTCTCACGCGCACCCAGATGGGATTGATTCACCATAATTTGGAAACGAGGTACCGTCTCCAAATCTCTCTTTTGGACACGCTTCAACACACGAGCAGTTGCCGCAGCCTCAGGGTTAGCACGTAACGTGGAAACTTTTCCAATTCCTCAATCACCTCTGCTCTGTCTTTCACAGTATCAAGCATCTCCAAACAAAGCTCTCTAAATTTCTTCTCAAACTTCATGTCCTTGTCAACTTCCGTCACCATTAAAACACGCACTTGATCAACCATCATTGTCGAGTTTGCAACTTTTGCTTGCTCATTAAGAAGGGGATGTTGGTTTGCCATTGGTGAGTGTTATTTTTTTAGGGTTTGCATAGTTAAATGAGAGACTGTGTGTTTAGGATATGGTTAAGTGGATTAGTTTGCTATGGTTATGTAGTACAAAGATCAAAAGTTTAGCGTTGCAAGTTTTGTCCTTGGAAAGAAGTTTTCATTGAGAAGACAAATTGCCAGGTGTGATAAATCAACGGCAGGAAAAGCGTGAAATGACGAGATTACCCTCATGACACCATCGGCTGAGTCCAGTTAACGGGAGAACTAACGCTCATTAGCTCTCGGTGGCGATTTTGCACTGAACTTTAGCTCTCAGTGGCTAATTTTCATTTTTTTCTCTCATTGTGTTAAGTGAAATTTTGGCAAACATTGGTGACGAAATTTACAATTTACCCTAAAATTGAAAAGCTTAAAAATTAAAATTTAAAAAATTTAAAAATAAAATTTAAAAATTTAAAATATAAAAAAATTAAAAATAAATAAATAAAAAGAAAAAGAAAAATAATAATAATAACGAAGCTTAGACATTATACATCTTTCAAAACTAGCGGTGCAAATATTTTCCATCATGTTAAATCAAAGTTTGAAGATAACGGCAAAAAATTTGCACCGTTTGTCCTTATAAATGTATGGTGGCTAATGTTTATTAATGGAAAGATGCATATCTCCCAACTTATCGGCGAAAGATATATGATGTGAAAAATAGGTAGATCTAAGAAGTGTATTTTTTTACTCTTTATTTCAAGATAACTCTACAAAAATAAATATACTTATTTTGAGTGGGAGTAAGCTGATAGTCTCTTTTTAAGCTAAGAAATACTACTACCTCCGTTCCATAATTATTGTCCACTTTGACTTTTTTAAGTCTTTTTTATTCAACTTTGACCATAAATATTTTTGTTTGTGTAATATAATAGTTGATGAAAGTATATATGAGAGTAAAGTCCTAAAAACATCCCTGTGGTTTGCCCCGTGGTGTTGTTTTCATCCCTAAACTTTTTTTTGGCACAAAATCATCCCTCCGTTAGTAAAGTTGGCACAAATACATCCCTCCGTTAGTAAAGTTGGCACAAATACATCCATCCGTTAGCAAATTCAGTTAATAAGGACTAACGGTGCAATATTTTCTCCGTTATCTGGACTGTAAAAAAATAAATAAGTATACCGTCGGACTCGTTTTTTCGTGCTCTTTCCAATGGTATGCTCGGGGAATTTTTTTGACTTAGTTTGAACCTCGAAAAATGCGAAAATCATCGTTTTTTCTTTGTTTTTGCATTTTTCGATGTCCAAACTAAGTCAAAAAAATTCCCCGAGCATACCGTCGGACTCATTTTTTCGTGCTCTTTCTAATGGTATGCTCGGGGAATTTTTTTGACTTAGTTTGAACCTCGAAAAATGCGAAAATCATCGTTTTTTCTTTGTTTTTGCATTTTTCGAGGTCCAAACTAAGTCAAAAAAATTCCCCGAGCATACCGTCGGACTCGTTTTTTCGTGCTCTTTCCAATGGTATGCTCGGGGAATTTTTTCGACTTAGTTTGGACCTCGAAAAATGCAAAAATCACCATTTTTTCTTTGTTTTTGCATTTTTCGAGGTATCAACCAAGTCGAAAAAATTCCCCGAGCATACCATTGGAAATAGCACGAAAAAACGAGTCCGACGGTATGCTCGGGGAATTTTTTTGACTTAGTTTGGACCTCGAAAAATGCAAAAACATAGAAAAAATGGTGATTTTTGCATTTTTCGAGGTCCAAACTAAATCAAAAAAATTCCCCGAGCATACCATTGGAAAGAGCACGAAAAAACGAGTCCGACGGTATGCTCGGGGAATTCTTTTGACTTAGTTTGGACCTCGAAAAATGCAAAAACAAAGAAAAAATGGTGATTTTCGCATTTTTCGAGGTCCAAACTAAGTCGAAAAAATTCCCCGAGCATACCATTAGAAAGAGCACGAAAAAACGAGTCCGACGGTATGCTCGGGGAATTTTTTTGACTTAGTTTGGACCTCGAAAAATGCAAAAACATAGAAAAAATGGTGATTTTCGTATTTTTCGAGGTCCAAACTAAGTCGAAAAAATTCCCCGAGCATACCATTGGAAAGAGCACGAAAAAACGAGTCCGACGGTATGCTCGGGGAATTTTTTTGACTTAGTTTGGACCTCGAAAAATGCAAAAACATAGAAAAAAATGGTGATTTTCGCATTTTTCGAGGTCCAAACTAAGTCAAAAAAATTCCCCGAGCATACCATTGGAAAGAGCACGAAAAAATGAGTCCGACGGTATGCTCGGGGAATTTTTTTGACTTAGTTTGGACATCGAAAAATGCAAAAACAAAGAAAAAACGATGATTTTCGCATTTTTCGAGGTTCAAACTAAGTCAAAAAAATTCCCCGAGCATACCATTGGAAAGAGCACGAAAAAATGAGTCCGACGGTATGCTCGGGGAATTTTTTTGACTTAGTTTGGACATCGAAAAATGCAAAAACAAAGAAAAAACGATGATTTTCGCATTTTTCGAGGTTCAAACTAAGTCAAAAAAATTCCCCGAGCATAACATTGGAAAGAGCACGAAAAAACGAGTCCGACGGTATACTTATTTATTTTTTTACAGTCCAGATAACGGAGAAAAATTTGCACCGTTAGTCCTTATTAACTGAATTTGCTAACGGAGGGATGTATTTGTGCCAACTTTACTAACGGAGGGATGTATTTGTGCCAACTTTACTAACGGAGGGATGATTTTGTGCCAAAAAAAAGTTTAGGGATGAAAACAACACCACGGGGCAAACCACAGGGATGTTTTTAGGACTTTACTCTATATATGAATATATTATATTTTAAATGTATTTTCATTTTGTATAATTTTCATCAAGTATTATATAACACAAATAAAAATATCAATTGTCAAATTTGATCAAGAAAGACTCAAAAAAGTCAAAGTGGACAATTATTATAGGACGGAGGGAGTATAATATTAAACGGGCCATGGATAGTGAAGTGTAGCTCGGTGGACAAGTGTGTCTGTAGGGAGAAACAGGGTGGTCTCATAATTACAGTCGGTGATGGAAACCAAACGTATTTGTGAAGACCAACATAACGCCGTTTGTTTAATCATATACTACTATAAGGTTGCGTTTGTTTTTCTGAAAAACCTCTTAATAACATCTTAATCTTACTCAGTCAGACGCAATCAGATATTTAGATAAAAAAGTGTGTTTGTTTTTTTCCTGTCATTAAGAGGCAATAAGAGACAGTCAAGATTAAGAGTGTTTGTTTTTTTATGATCATTAAGAGACGCTAAGAGGTAAAAACATCTTATTGAACTAGATGTTGAGGGGTATCTTAACACCTCTTAATGTCTAACACCTTCAAATAATTTTACAAAAAACAAACACTTTTATATCTGTCAGATTCAGATTTCTCAACCACTTATTCATATTAAGTTGGAATCAGATTCAGATTTTTCAATCACACATTCAGATTCAGATGTGCGAATCAGATTCAGACTCAGAGCCTCTTAACAAACAAACAACACCTAAATCTAAAAACTTTGGTTCTAGATAGGAGTAATATTTTAATATTTTATACATGAGAAATGTTTGGGAGGACTAAAGATATGACTAACTTCATGCCTAAACATATGTGGTAATGTTTTATTGGTTTGTGAAATAGCGGGTCCCTTGGTTGCAACCAATAAGATGGTGCCATGCAAGTTTAGGCATGAAATTAGGCACAATGTTTAGGTCTCCCTATCATTTCTCTACATACATATATAAAATTATCAAAATAATCATATAACAACAAGCGCTTTTTACATAACTAATTATCATTTCCATTGAAGGGCCTTTCACCTATCGATAATTCGATATTATGAGTTTTCAGTCAGTCAAAATGTTATGGGTTCCGGTGTCTCATTTAACATATGCATGTGTGTAAATAACTTTAATTTATTTACGTCCAATGACCTACGTATGCATTAGTGTGAGATATTTTGTGGTATATAGGTGTGTAATTGATCTACGTTTGTATGTAAGTTTACAAATATGTACCGAGTAGGTTAATACTTAAGTTCACAAATGGTCTAGGAACAATCGGAAACTCGCGTTTTTCTGATGATCTGATCGAGAACTTTGGTTTAATTGGCTCGAATACACCTTAGTGTTTTAATGATTTGGAAGGTAAACGAGCAACAAGTTGCGCCGCTAGCCATTTTTCGATTACAAAACTAATGATTTTAGTAGTGTTTTTAGTATCCAAAATTTGTATTAATAAAAATACAGTAAGAAGGTCTCTAGAAGCTCAAAGTTTCTAGAGTATGCAATGCAAAATGATTTATCCTAACAAATAATTAAAGGGGGTTAAAGTTTGTAAAATGAAAATCATTGGGGGTAATTATGAACCCAAAGAGACCAACAACCAACCCATATAGTAGTTCTCTACATGTGTCCAATTAATTTATTAATTAGAGTGAGGACAAAAGAAAACTAGCAATTCTTTTAGTAAAATGATACTCATTAGGGGTTGACCACAATATTTAATTCGCGTAAACTTTGTTCAAATTGCTTTGAATTATATGCAAGCGTCCACATGTGAAAAAAACCAAAGTGTCGTACGTAGGTAACGGGATAAAACAAGTTCGGGTGAATAATGATTTTTTTTATGCATGCTAAAATGTGTTGTGTTCAGTTTAACCAACAATTGTTACCGATTAGTTTAACCCAACCAGTTTTCTATAACTACATTTATCATATACACATGTGCACAGGGACTGAACTAGGGGTTTCCGCAGGTGTCCAGACTCTTATGAATTTTTTCGATGTATTATTAATTTTTGAAAAAAAAACATTAATTTTTTCAAAATGCATTTTAAATGTACGTACCCAATCCATCAAAGTGTGTTTCTATATTATGGTTCCAAAAAATTTGTGCACCGATCATATTTGTTCCTGGTTCTGTCCCTGCATGTGCATTTGACTTGTTGATTGGAAAATATAACTCAAAGTCATCAATAGTACACATATACGTTATTTTGTAAATTATAATATATGATCATGAAAATAAACTAGTGATAAATTATTGTTTGAAAAAAAAAATAATAATAAAATAAAAAAGTGATAAAGTTTTGAAGGGAGTGTGAATAAACCCCAACAATGGTTGAAGAAAATGACAAGGAGTGTTTAATTGATAATTCAATAATGAGAGACAATGTTTCTAAACTCTATATTTATAGGAAAAGTAATCTTTGAAAAAAATTTATCAAATAAAGTTAAAAATAAAAAATAAAAAAAAAAGAAAAAAGAAAAACAAACATATCAACCCTTAAATTTTCCTAATTAACAAAAACATTAATATTCCGTTTTTCTGAAAGATACCTTAAATGCGATGCAACAGGGATTGATGCGGCGCATTTGCTAAGCAAAATCTTGGTGACCTCCATTTGGTCCTCATATGCAGCGCATCTAGGCTCGAACTTTGACCGCTTTTTTATTTTGCCATTTGTTCGTGTGCTCAAGTTGTTCCATATAAACCTTCGCCAGCTCTTCTATACGATCCATGTCCGCATCAAGTTCACTCTTCCATTAGGTCGGGATGTTGAACATAGAGGCTACTTTATTTGAATGAAAACCAATCTACAGTTTTATAATCAATCATTTAAACTTGTGAGAATAGTTGATGCGGTTAAGTACGTTAATTATGAAAAAACAATAGTCAGTTGAATAGGGTCTTTTGTTAATTTTTTTACTTTAACAAAACATTTACAAATAAATTAATTAAAATCATACATGTGTTAAAAATATTGGGATGTGGTGGTGGGGGTTCACAAGTAGTTAAAAGTCAACTTTCAACTAATGGGTATGCTGTACATGTTATACTAAATCTGGTCCCAATTGGATTTTATACCTGTAGTAATATACAAGGAATGGTTCTTGTTGTTGTTGTAGGGATATCATTTCTTTTAGTCCATGGTGGAACCCAAGTTTCGATATTTGTTTTGTAGACACTTTGTGTCCTCTAGATTTCTTTTAGGGGTTTCCGAAGGGTTATAGGCAACGGGTTTGTTGTTCCTAGTTGATTATAAAGTTTTTAACTAAATTAAACTAACTAACTTTCAAGTCTTAATAATATAAGTTTAAACTTTAACAAGATAAGGTAAACGTATAAGAAATCACAAAGATATTTTCAACTTTTAAATTCTTATTAGAAGTGAATCAAAAAATTAATTTATGATTGTTTGCGAAATAACAATCTAAGTTGATTGACAATATTTGTTGATCTTCTCATTAAACTTAAACGTAAACCAAAGTTAATATTTAAGTGAGAACTATTTTATTAACCAATTGAATACTCAGAGATTATAGTTCTATTTAGAGGAGTAAATGCTTTAAAAGTGTATTACTTTAATTGCAAGAGATAAAACATTTACTCATTTACAACATTCCTTTTATAGGCAAAGATCGAGGTGGATACCCGTAGGGTAATAACAACGTGTTGCATATTTAACTGTATAGTACACTTACATTAAATGCTTCCATTTTTGGAATATGTCCAATCATGCTTTAAGGAACAATGTTGACAACTGTTTGTCATTTTTTACCAACTCTAGTACTATCTTAACGTTTTGATAAATGCTTTGCACTTATCTATCTTCTCACGAAAGTTCCCGCCTTTATGTTTCAGTGACCTTGATATTCTTCTAGAATATCTAAGCTCATAATGTCTTGTATTGTTGAGGAGATCTTCAGGGAGTCAATGAGTTATTGTCATCACTCAGTGACTCTATCATCTTCTTCTTGGTTCAGGTATTTTACTCACTGAGTTAATCCTCGGACATAGGCTTGAACCACTCCTGGGAAACATACTTTTCTATTCTCGATCGGACTTTGCCGGCATGAGCTACTCTCTTATAGCCTTCTTCTAACAGCCATGGCAACATCTTTTCTTTCAAGCATGAGTGACCAGTCGATTCTCTAATTAAGATATAGCAGTCAACCATCAAGAAATCGTCAATTATATAATCGCTGATGAGCTCTATGGCTAATTCGTTCGGCTATTCTATGTTGTAAGGATCGACTTAAGCTTAAGCTAGAGCAGCTCCTTCAGCGACTGGTAGTGAAAGCAACTGACAATCTTGGCTTAGTTTACTCCTGGGGAACTTCATTTCTCCATAGTCAAGGTACCCGAAGTTAGGCAATCAACACGAATTCCTTTAAATGGATCCCTCTCTCTTCAAGTTCAAGCTAGACTATAATATATACTAAGACAAGAAGGGAGAGAAAGCAAGTTTAGGAATGCCCTTGCTTAAGAGGAAAGACTTCTTGTTACATAAGAGGGTATGTACTGTCAGAACGAAAGGGGGAACGAACAAGCATTCATCTCTACCTCTCCAAGCGACTACTACTAAATGGATATTCTTTTTGAAAGAAAGACCACAAACTATCTCGGAGTACCGAGTCTTCTTTTAAACACTAAAGAACTCAAAAGATGACTCCTTGAATGCTTCTATCCATTCAAGCACTTTGATTACACTCAGAGTACTTTCTATTTAAATCCTAGACAAAGATCATTGAGCATTGAATTGGCCCAACAATCTCCCTCTATTTAGATATAAATATAGCCTAAGTGTTTTTCTAGTGTAAGTGAACAAAATAACTTCCTCTTGCAATTGAATTAAAATAAAGTAAAGTATAAACTAATAAATGATACAAAAGATTCCATTTATTATTCACCTATTACAACATAAACAACAAAGGATTAAAATTACATAATACTCTAACTAGTCTTCTTTTTTAGGAAGTCCCATCATTTCTAACTTTACTTTCTTAGAGAGAAGATGTGCCTCTCCTCTTTCTTTTCAATTTCCTGATCTATTCTTTTAGCTTCAAGGGTCTTCTCTGATAATGCAACAATCTTGTAAAGGAAAAGAGTTGAGGTGTCCACCTAATGCAACTCGTATACTCTCTGAAATGCAGGATTACCAAATACATCTGTAAAAAAGATATCATGTTCATGAGATTTGATGCAGGTTTTACTGACCAGGTTTTAATATTTATAAAATCTCATTATACCTATGGTCTACCCTAATGCACTAACGGGCAGTGTACCCGGTCGCGTGTAGTGTAGTATCCGGTAAAACCGAGGTCGTCCCAAGAGCTATGTGTGTTGGATTATTACTAAGTCTAGGTGTCACAGATTTTAAATATGATTTCGATAAGGAATTAATTATTAAACTACTAAAGCAGAAAGCAGCAAATAAAGGCAAAGGATAAATCAATAGAGGAGAGTGGTGCTAACCTAGTTAATCCTCTTAGCTAGTAATGTCTACGTCTACTTACTTCCAATTACTTCAGGTGGGGTCAAAGTCGAGAGGACAGCATTTGGTTAATTCGCCCTAACCTATCAGCAAAGATGCCACCACAGGAGAAGTCAGGTGTCCCCTCATAAGTCCTTTTGTTCCTGGTCCCCTAAGCCAAGTCATTAACTACCGCTACATGCTAGATTTATAATAGTGAGTGCCCGGGCGTTAGCAACTTAAACACTCACACCCCTAATTCTTAAGTTCATCCAAACGGTACGTGATCAGTTGGTCAAATCGCACAAGTAGAAAGGGCCGTCAGTTGGTCATATCTTACCCTTCCCGTCTCAGTCCGCTCACCTAGGGTCAGTTGGTCATATCTCCTAGGCAATTGGCCTCTACCGCCATTCAAAACTACCGAAACAAGGGTAGCTACCAATAAACTATGCAAGCATACACCTAGAAATAATTATGCGGAAGTAATGTAAATGCAAACAAAACAAATAAGGAATCATAACTAGGCCAGCACCAAGAGGTGCTTAGCCGCTCATATTAACCATACAAATCAATTCAATATTCAAAGTTATGAAATACATGAATCGAAAGTAAAGAAAAGATAAAATGCTAATGCTTATCGTAGGGGAGTGATTTCTCCCTTGAAGACAGCTCCGTATGCTCCTCTAGACCTGTCTTTGGCTTTTTCCCACGTTCTCTGGTTGTTGTGTAGAATGGGATGATTAGAAATGCTGGAATTCATGGGGTATTTATAGGCCAGATCTGGGTTACGGTGTAACCTTATTAATGGTTACGCCGTAGTCTTCAATATTACTTGGTTACGCCGTAGTTGATAGAATAGTTACGGCGTAGTTATCAGCGGCGTGGAACTTCATTTGAACTAATATAGTTACGTCGTAGCCTTTGGGGAGAGTTAAGTCGTAACCTTCTGATGAGTTAGTTTTCTGAGTCACGATTTAGTTAAGGCATAATGTGAGAGATGAGTTATGCCGTAACTTCTTTAAAATCAGCATACTATGATAAATCTTTGATATTTCTCCAATTACGCGTCTCTTTAGCTCCAATGCTCGTAATTTACCTGAAAGTGGAAAACAATGGAAAATAAGCGTAAATCCATATAAATGATATAAATTACAAGCATTATCGGGGGAAATTGACACTTAATATTCAGGACTATTTGATGTTATCAAGATTCAATTATTTGGTTTTCCCTAAATGGAAATCCTTCAGGAGGTGTTGCAGTAGAGGCCAGCAATGTATTGTTTAGGTTCAGTAAGAGTAACTTTGGTAGGATCTTGTAGACTCAGTGGCTTTCTCGTATCAATGCCCAGTATCAGTTATTATTCTATGTGTTTATCAAATCTTTTGCCATGTAACTTGAGCAATTTAACAACATTTGCCCATTTGTTTCTTCTTCAGTATGGCAAGCATCATTTCCCATTCCTTAACACCGAACAATCTCCATTTGAATTCAGTGAGAATTTCAAAGTTGGAATCTACCTTTTTTCTGATGATGCTTACACTTATTGGTTTGGTGTTAGGAGTGATTGGTTTAGGCTCCTTGAGATATTGCATCTTTGTTTTTTAATCTTCCCAGAGCTTTAACCTTTTCTCAGCCTTGGCCTTTTGTCTTTCTTTAGCAGCATTCAGTTCCTGAAGCTGAAGTTCTTTGAATTTTTTGCCAGACTTGTTGGTTTTAGCATATGTCTAAGCCTCTTCATTTGCAACCTTGATGATTTTTTCTCTTGAAGCAACCTCATTCTTCTTTCTTTCCTCATCTTTTATTATTTTCTGAATTTCTTCACCACTGGCTTGAATAATCTTCCCATCTTCAAATTGATATGTTATTAATCCAGTAGATGATGAAGATTCAGCTTTATGTGTAGGACTAAAGCTGATGGTTGAGTAAGGTTGATTTCAGGGAATGGAAGCTCAGTTTCTTGAAGCTTAGTGATCATATTTGTGGAAAACTAGAATGGGGTTGAATAGTTTTATTGTTTTAAATATGCTTTCTTTCGAACTTTGATATGAAATCGACAAGTATGGTTATAGACAAATGATTAATAATATAAATGCAAGATATTAAGTAAAGAAAAGATAGAACAATCAAACCACAACACGAGGGTTTATAGTGGAGCGGCCTACAGGGACTTCCTTTCCTTGCCCTACTCCACTCCCTGAGTATCCAACCTGAGAGTATCCTTTTATTAGTCAACAAGCTCCCTTATCCGGCGGAGAAATCCTTACATGTCGCTTATACAATATTTTTGATACTAAGCTAAATGTCGAGTTCTTTCTCGGGTACAACCACTCCCGTCACACAACGTATTTTGAGGACTAAAATACTAACCAATCACTCTAGAAGGTTTATGGTGGTTTGATACAATGATGGTGTATGATGATGAACAATATACAATACAATGTACAATGTAAAGACTAGTAACAAAACTTGAAGCTTTGTAGTCGTGGATGATAATGTTGACCTTTTTCCTAATAAGAGGGTTACTATAGAATCAATAATATGAATATGTATATGGGGGTAATGATTATGAACTGAGTATGAAAAGAAAGAAAGAATATGCAGATTTGGTTGTGAAATGATGAATTCAAGTAAGATAAAATGGCTACTATTTTTAGACAAAAAGTCTGTCAGGCCAGCGATTCCCACAGTACCTTTCGAAGGGTTTCGTGCGTTGTATCAAAGGGTACCGCCGATACTAACAGGAAAAATCTCCCTTAGATCTTGTGTGTAAATCTTTGTAAATCCATATAAGATCAACCTAGGATCTCCCCTAATCAGGAAATATTATTTGATGTGACTAAACAATAAAGTCAACCTTTGGATTGATGTCATGCATGCGGTAAATATGCTTTTTGACTTTCTTAACAAAATATAAAATATATCAAAATATAAAACGTGTACGGTATACTTTATAAAAATGTCTAGTTAATGTTTTTATCAAAATTTAAAATATATTTTGTCAAGTGTAAGTAAATTATAACGTTTGTATGAGAAACGCTATTAGTTTTCTTGTACAAATAAAAGTATATGTTTGTTAGTAGACATTTTACGAAATTTACGGCATTACACCAAAACTTTTGTGGTATGGATTGTTCATTAAGCATTATTATAATCATCTCTTGGAGTGTCCGGTTCTTACATTCTACTACTTTATTTGATTGAGGGGTACGAGGAGCTGAGAAGTTATGTGATATGCCTTTGGCATCACAATAAGCTCCAAATTGTGCCTCATTATCAAATTCCCTACCATGATCCCTACGGATCGACATAATGGGACAACCTTGTTGGTTTTGGATTTTCTTACTCAAAATTTCAAAATGATCAAAGGCTTCATTTTTACTTTTCGAAATTTTTGTCCAAGTATACCGTGAATAATCGTCTACTATGACCAAACTATAGAAGTTGCCTCCGTAACTTTGCATAGCGGACGAACCAAATAAATACACATGCAATAATTCTAGACACTGTTTTTAGCCTTATGGCTAGAATGAACTTGTTTACCAATTTTGCAAGCATCACAAAAGTGTTGGTCATATTTTAACTTAGGTAAATTCCTAACTAGTTCCTTAGATGAAAGAGATAATATAAGTCTCATATTAGCGTGTCCTAAGCGTCTATGCCAAAGAGTTGAATTATCATCTATAGTGGTTTAACAAAACTTATCTATAGGTGTTTTATCCATTTCCGTAACATAGACATTGTTCTTCTAATTCCTCTTCCTCTGGTTATACCATCTTTTAATATTTCGCTATCATTTTTGCTAAAAAGTACCTTATACTTTTTACCACATAATTGAATAATTCTAAGTAGGTTAAATCCTAAGTTATCAATATGAGCAACATTTTCAATAGAGAGTGAGTCATGAGTAATCGTATCTTTGCCTATGATTTCACTTTTCAAGTTGCTACCAAAATTAACGTTACCTCCATTATAAGCTTGGTAGGTTAAGAAGAGATTCTTGTCTACCGTCATGTGCCTTGAACAACAAATATCTTTTATCCATTTATCATGTTCTAATCCAGCTTTCAAGCACCCCTAAGAAAAAAAGACAACTCAAACATTTGGTCCCCAATATCTCATGGGTTCATTAGTGTTAAACATGCCATTCAATTGGTTCATGTATGGAAATAGCGACATGAGTTCCATGGTATATAGTTAGGCGTTTGGAAATGACTAGGAGAGTTATAATTCCAGCCTATGTTGTAATAGTTTGGTTGGTTGTTATAGTTACTCTTGGGGAAAATAGGTGTTTGAGAATGATAAGGATTTAAAATGCACACTTTTGAGGGGTCATTTAAGCCCTTAATCGACCAATTTTATAGCCGTTACTGCTTAATTTTGTTCCTTTTCACTTTTTAGGTCTCTTGAAGGCAAAATGCTGGAATGATGCTTATTTGGACGAAAATGCGTGAATATGTGAAGAAAATGGCTAAAGTCAATATTAAGATATTCAAGCTGCTGGAAATGCACCCGACGGCGTTACAGATAAAGGGCGACGCCGTCCCTCTAATTGCGACAGCTCAGGAGTGAAATTGCTATTTTGTACCTGACGGCGTCAGGCTTTAAAGAGTAGGGCGTCACAACTCAGACAGCCTAGATCCAGATTCAGACGGCGTCAGAAGCTGAAGCCGACGGCGTCACAACCACAAAGTGACGCCGTCACAAAGTTGACTTAGCCAAGACGAAACCCTAATGGCGGCGATCCGACGGCGTCACAATTAAAGAGTGACGCCGTCGCAGTTGTAACTCTATATATAGAATTCGAATTTTCAGACTTTTAGAGAGGTTGAATTGTGGAGTAAAACCCTAAAATGATTTTGGTTTGTCTTGGGCAGTATCTTAGGGTTCTCATACCCTATTTTACATCAAGATAAGTAATTTACTTCATTTATTTCATTATGTCTTCGATTGTATGTGTGTATGCTTGCATGTTTACCATGTCCGGCTAATTTACTTATGTGTTTACTTAGATCTATGAAACCTAGTTATTGAATATTGATAGGTTGTCTCTTATCTTAATTGTAATTGGCTTAGGATTGCAATAGGCCATCGTTGTGTTTTTAATGCTTGAGTAATCTTTTTGAACATTAGTTTATAATCGCCTAGAGTTATTGTAGGCTAAAAATCTAAAGATAACCTTAGAGTTAGTTTATAAATCCTAGAGATTTTGTAGGCAATAACCTTAAGGTATCCTCAAAGAGTTAGGGAAAAAAGCATACCCTACGACCTTAGGAGACACAACACGTTAAGAATAAGGACTTGACAATTCAACCATCAATAAAAGATAGCTAGGGAGTAATAGTATCTAGGTAGACACATTTTTAATCATCATACGAGCACACATCAATTAGACATAGACTACCCCTTAGCTTAGTTAATTAGAATAGATAATAGTAGAGTAATCGGTAGAAATACCACCCCCCAAATCCAATACCCCGAGAACGTACTTTCAATTTTCTAAAAAATATAAAAAAGATAAAAAAATAATCTTCCTCAAACCCCAACCTTAGCTTAGTAATTTCTCACTAGAATCCCCAGAGAACGATATCAATCCCGAGGCTTACCCTAATACTACACTACAACGATTAGGTTCACTGCCTAGGTGGTTGAAAAACTTGCTCGAAGAAAAGGAAGTTTCCTTTGACCCCGAACGCGCGTTGTACGCGTATCAGAGAATAGGTTTTACAAGCCTTGGTTGAGACGTTTTGGATTTAAACTCACTTTAGACAAGACCTACACCTTGTTTTAGAGATGCTTTATGTTTAACTTGATTTATAACAACTTTTGACTATCTAAAAACAGTGACAAAATTAGTACGAGAAAAGTTACGAGCTTGCTATCCTAAAGCTCTCTTAGTTTGGTTCTACGGCCGGTACCCTTTTAAGGGTACCGTAAGATCTGTGCACCTGATGCAGTTTCTACAAGAACAATAATTTGCACTTTTCTGGTTTTATTCGTTTAACTAGTTAAGGCTTCTAAGTTTATAAATCCTAGTATGGTTTTCTCATTTGGAGATTTTTGGATACTTAGCAGTTAATCTATATAATGAGCATTTTGGTTAAACTTTGTAAACTTGGAATTTTGTTTAATAAGCTTTTCTTGCGTAAGTTTAAGTTTTCCAATTACAAACCCAAGCTCTTGACAAGATATGCAACCTTCGTTAATAGCCTTGCTTTTCTCTAAACGCTTCATTTTCTCTTTTAATTCATAAACTTCATTATCTAAAAACTTCTTTTTAGTTTTCAAAAGTTTGTTTTTGTTTATGATTTTAAGGCTAAGTTCACAAAGCTTGTTATACTCAATTTGTAATGTGTCATCATCAATGAAAGAATTCTAATAAGATGAATCAGAGTGTAAATCATTTGAGTCTTGAGCCATGAGACACATCACATCATTCTTTGACTCTTGTTGTCATCTTCACTTTCAATCCAAGTACCGCTAACAATTTCCCTTTGGTTCTTTTGTTTGGGTGGTTGGGCCATTCTCCAATTAAGTGACTTGTATTCCCACATCTAAGACATTTTCTATTATTCTTTCCTTTCTTGTCGTTATGATCTTTTCGGAATGATTTCTTGTCGTCCCATGGTTGTCTAACGAACTTTCCATGTCTTTTGAAGAACTTTTTAAAGTCCCCCACAGCCATGGCATATTCTTCATCCTCACTACACGAGGTAGAGTCCTTGCCATCACTTGATTCCGTTTTTGCTTTTAGAGCAATAAACTTGATTTTTTTCTATTTTCCCTTTAATGATATTTGAGTCTTTCTCCATGATCATTTCACGAACTTTGAGGTTCCTGATAAGCTCGTCAAGTGACATACTTGAGGTCCTTTGGTTCTTCAATGGCCATCACTTTTGCTCTCCACTTTGGATGAAGTGCCCTAAGTAATTTCCTAACAAAGTTCTTTCTACAAAAAGATTCATCAAGTGTTGAACAAGTAACAAATTGTTCATATTGTTGAACAAGTAAGTCAATTTTTTTATTCTTGATTTGTGAGTTTCCTGATGAGTGACGATTAATGATTGCCTAATTTCTTTAGTTGTTTTGTATATAAATACTATTTCAAATTTCTTTTTAGTTAAAGCATTGTAAAGCATCATTTCAACCTTATTTATTTTGGAAATCATTTTCTTCTGCTCGTCATTTTGAAGTTTATATGGAACAACCTCTTCCCGACCACTAGTAGCATCCTTTATTGTTGGTTTAAGATCACCATCAAAAATTATATACCAAAGATCTATATCTTTCGATTTCACATAAGTTTCAAAATAATTTTCTCAATAGATAAATCCATCAGATTCAAATAGTGGTGGTCTTTGCACATATTGCCCTTCTTTGTAGTTTTCAAAATCTATGGATCGATCCAAGTTTTAAAGTACAATATATTTTAAAACTCTTGAGTAACGTAGCTTTTGATGCCAATTGTGGAAAACTAGAAGGGGGGTTGAATAGTTTTACCGAGTTATATTTATTTTCTTTCGAAACTTTGATATGAAATCGACAAGTATAGTATAGACAAACAATTAATAATATAAATACAATATATAAAGTGAAGTAAGGATAAAAAAAATCAAACCACAACATTAGGGTTTATAGTGGTTCGACTTACAAAAGCTTCCTTTCCTTGTCCTACACCACTCCCCAAGTATCCAACCTGAGAGTATTCTTTCACTAGTCAACAAGCTCTATTATCCGGCGGAGAAAACCTTACACATCGCTTATACAATATTTTCGAAACCAAGCTAAATGTCGAGTTTTTTCTCGGGTACAACCGATCCTGTCATACTAGGTATTTTGAGGACTAAAATACTAATCTGTTAGGAATTGGAAATTCCATGTTAAAGTGTCGGTCACCCCAATTATAGTCTAGCATATGTTAGCTCGTAGATTTGTAGTTATTTACGTTATGTAGTAGTTAATTTGTTAGTCAGTAGCGTAGAATAGTCTAGTGTAACACCATGGAGGAAGGATGGGTCTTTACCCACTGTATGCCTGATCCACAGGCCGATAGGAGGTCGTGTATTATGTAACTATAAATACCCCTTCCATCCATGGAAGGGGTGGTGCTTCTCATAATCTAACCTTTTACCATTTGTGAACCAAGTCTCTAGCAAGAACACCCTCTCTATCTACTTTCTCTCTCTAATGGCAAACATGTATTTTGATCATCCAAGACCACCCGAATCATCAACACAATGTTATTTCGATCCTACAAATGGTACCAGAGCCAAGGTTTTTGTGTTTTGATGATTCTTTGCGGTTCGATTCTTGTTTTATCTGAATTTATATTACTACTGCTATCGGAAATTTATTTTTCCACTTTTTGTATTATCAGTTTTTTATAAAACAAGTTTTATGTGTCTTGGTGTTAACAGTCACATGATATTTTGTATTTCAGCGAAATACTTTCACTTGTTATCAACTTAAGGTCATTTCTGGTTTCTCAAAAAATGGTCAATAGGTCATATATGTTTTGTCAACATGGGTCAAAGTCTTCAAATATCACATTTTTCTGGGTAAAAAGATGCAAACTGTGACATTTTTCTGTGGTCAAAGTCACATTTTTATGGTCAAAACTGGTCATAACATTCATAAGAAGCAGTTGTTATGAGGTGTTTCTGGGTATATTATGCATATGGTCGGAACTTAGTCAGAAAATTCATCGGAAAAAATTCAAACATCTACCTAGCGACTTGGTACAATCACTGGTGGCGACTTGTCTTTACAGGTCGTCTAGATTCATTGTATATGAGTTGTGCTAGCGAGTTGCTATAAAAAATTATGTAGCGATTTGTAATATAAAATGTTGTAGCGACTTGCTGTGTTCAAATGTAGCGACTTGTGACTAAAAGGGTAGCGACTTGATATTTATCAAGTAGCGAGTTGTGTTTAGAAGATGTATCTACTTGACTCATGGTAGCGGTTTGACTAAAAATAGCGACTTGGACAGAAATGAAGAATGAGAAAACTTACCATGACCACAATACAAAATACCACTTACAATACCATAATCAGTCCGTGGTCTTTTGAAAGAAATAAAATAGTAATGCCTCGAAATGTCACTTATCAGATCTCAGGTTCTATTTTTCGTGTTACTCAAAAGCACATCAAGACAATTTGCCAAAATCACGAAATAGATTTCTTCACGGATCCTTTTTTAAAGACAGCCTTCACTTTGTTTATTCGAACCAAAAATGATATTAAACAGCAACAAATCCGTTGTCATCTCACCTTTAAGTTTCCTTATATAAATGTAATCTATATGAAAATAATTTATCTTTGAGAACCTCTCATCTTGTGCTTATATCCGAATAACAAAGAAAGAGTATTAACAATTATGATTATACTCGTCTCTTTAAATTCTGTAATAGACCAAATCAATACAAAGAATTCAAGAATCAAAATAGTACCTACCCGTTACCATCCCTGTGGCTTTGATGTTGTACCTCTAGCCATCCCTGTGGTGAGGTTAACATGGAAAGAAGGTATTCATATGGCCCTTGATTCGTATGAGCAAAATATATTTGATGCCTTTGGTTGCGAGGGTTTATTATTGTATTAGATTTGATGAGAAATGGTAGTTTGGAAAAGAGTTTGGAGGCGGATAATGTTGCAATTAGGGTTGTGAGGTTAATTTTGTGTGGTAGGCGGATGATAATGTGGAAGGGTTAGGATAAAGACCTAATACTTAGGATATCACTCGTTTTTATACTACCGGATACTACTAACTACTTGACCTTGGATCAGGTTTTGGTATATTGGATTTGGGCTTTGAGACTTAATATCCGGTTATGGGCTTTAAGTTGTGATGATATTTGACATGCGCTAAGTTTAATGGTAGACGGATTGGGCTATTAAATTGGTTGTTCCAATTATTTGTTTTTGGGGCACCAGGCATTACATTTTTTTTATATTCCGTCTATTTGTGACTTAGGCTATGAGTTGGGTCGAGAATAAGTGTTATCCGAACATTTGTTTTTTTTTACTTATATTGATGATTCTTGGTATATCGAGTGGTATTTTGGTATTAAAATTTCACGGAAGATATGAATTCACGGCTTGTGATACAATTTGAGATGAAAAATGACTACGGGGTTCTTGTGTGGATTGTATGGACTTTGGAGTTTATGTTACAATTGATGAGCTTCTCAAGATTTGCAATTGATGAGAATTTGTCGATGTGATTTGATGAAAATTGATGTGGTGATGTGATTCTTTTTGTTATGAGGATTGGTACCTTGGTTTATACACTTTCATGAAGAATATTATGATACGGCTTGAATTGATGGTTGAACAAAGTTGACTATGGGGTTTTGCACGGTATTTCTTATTTGAATTTGAAGTGAGATTTTTTTGGGCGCGCTTACTTATTTCGTCTTCTTTCTTTCTACCCTTTCGCGAAGATGACTTGTTTGGGCGTTTATTGAGTGTGATAATGACTTGGCTATTTAGTTACGGGTGTGATTCTTTCTAGCTTAACCCACAACGTAGCTATCACTTCGGTGTCTCACGAAGTTGAGAATATGTCAAGAGTTTTTGTACATTGGGTACACCGTTTCGTTTTCACGAGGATTTGTACAAGTTTAAGTAACAAATCTGGGAATTCTACTTCATGATCAAGTTTGGTATATCGGGTTTACTTCACCAAGTGGTCATAGCAACAGCCGTCAGAATATGTGGATGATGTGTTTACCAAAGTATTTATTGGATGGTTGATGATGTTGATGATGTTGGATAATGGACCGTTGATGAACCGCTGCATGTTCCCCTAAAACAGATATTCACCGAAACCAAAATTGTCACAACACATTCAAGCTGACGTTGTTTATGGTTTTGTCTTGATTTTGTAAAATCCCGCGAAAGAATCTATTTCTCGGTTTAAATCATAGACTTGTAAAATCCCGTGACAATGGAAACATCCTGGTAATTGTAAAGTGCATTTCCGGAGCTATCTTACGGTTTATTCCTGGTTTTGTAAAATCCCGCGAAAGAATCTATTTCTCGGTTTAAACCATGGAATTGTAAAATCCCGTAATGATGGAACCATCTTGGAGAAGAGAAAGTGTAATTCTGGATCTTTTTGATGCTGGTGCTACGGTTTCTACTTCAAAGAAGGGATAAAAGGGTGTACTTCATAAATTGGGTGTGTGTTTGGATTGTCTTCATGGCAGTTTGGCTATTACATGGTTTTACGGGGTTACGTGCTTTTAACCATGGTCAGGGTGAAACCATTATCAAAGTTCACTTTTAAGATCAAAGGAGGCTAGATTTGAGCGTTTAACAAGATGTGACAACGGGGTTAATTCACTATTATTTATTTGAAGTTGAAGTGAAATATCTCGGGCGAGTGTACTTAGTATCTGAAGGTATCAGGGATGGTTGGATGAAGATTCTTCATGATCCTTGTTCTAGCTTATTATCAAAAATGAAGATTTGGAAATCTAGTTATTGTTGGGTGACTTTTACCTTTTCTTTTATCACTTGGGGGAATTGGGCTCTTACCACCACAAAATAACTATCACTTTAAGGAGTTACGTTGTAGTGCTCAGTGTCACATTCATTGTGGATTTTCAAGAGGTAATGTACATCTTATACTTGATGGTTGGTTGGTTGAAGAGTATAGAGTACATAGAAAGTACTTAGAGATGCTAATGGAAATTGGCATCGCTCTTTGTTACATATGTGCAAGTATAAGTCACGAGTTCGGGTTAATCTACTTCAGGTTCAAATTCATCATATTGGGTTTTCTCCATCAACTGTCACGACAAAGAGCCTACTGAATGATAATGGGGTTGATTACATGTTTTGCTAAGAGAGCTGAAAAGAGAGAGATAATGACGTCTGCTCATATCAGTTCAGGCCTCGTACTTCAACATAATGACGTATGAACACAACAGTTCATGCCTCGTACTCTAAAGAAAAGAAAATTGTACGTGTCAGTTCACTTTATCTTCTGAAGAAGAGAAATCTTCTCAATTATGACCATTCTCGTCAACATGCTTCATGCTTTTTCCATGCGCTTTTAATTATCAAGTGAACCGGGCTACCATTGATTGTTTTCTCATTCCACTTGCTCGATTATAATGATGATGGAGACATCATGTGCTAATTTTGCGGGGGAGAAGTGTGAATAGAACATTCGGATGATTTTCACTTATTTAGTCAAGACTGGCAACTTCGTCTGTAATTCTTGAGGGGGAGAAGAAGTGTGAAACTACTACATGATGATTGATATATGAGAATAAATGGTCAAACGACTCCTAACTCATGTAAGAACCGAGCTTCTTCTTATTGGGACATCTTTACATGGAGTTTCTTCTAAGAGCCGTTGGTTGACATCTTCACGGGTTGATATGATTAATGAAAAAGTGCTTCCGGTTGCGAGGTTGATTTCCTTGATGAACATCTTTCTGTTCTTGTTTGATTGGGAGGGATTTTAGTTAAGGGGATTTGCTATTTCAAAGATAACGGGAATGCATTTGGTGAGTTGAAGATGTTGACTTTCTATTCCCCAACCGGACAATCTTGAAGAAGGTCAAGTCTACAGTCGGTTCTACATTTTCTGCTACATGTTAGAAGACTAAAGACGAGTTGCATTTAAATATCTAAAGACTTCTTCTTATCTCGGGCATTTATTAACAGATTTTCGGTTTAGAGGAGAGCACTAATTGGGGGAGAGTGAAATGTCGAATTTAATCCCCAATTAGACTTGCTCACACTGTACTTCAGCAAGTTGATTCCCACAAGAGTTCAAGTGTTCTTCTCAACAAATTTCTAGTATACGGGCTTACAATGAGTTGCTGATTCTGAAGTGTCAAAACCAGCAAGGGGGAAGGAGACAAGCATCTAAACGCGAGTAAACTTGATGAACTTAATTCTTCTAAGTGATTGAAGATATCCCGGGAAGACAAATGTTATTACCGCAGAGAAACTCAAGGTTTGACTCATGGCGAGTAAACTTGATGAACTTAACACTTCTAAGTGATTGAAGATATCCCGGGAAGACAAATGTCATTACCGCAGAGAAACTCAAGGTTTGACTCATAGCGTTTAGTGTTCTTATTCCAACTATGTGGGGGAAGATATGTGAGAGAAAGTTTCTGAAGATAAAAGAGGTACACAAGTACGACATATTCAGTGGAGATAAATGTGTAACATGAGGGAGGTGTTATCAGTTATTCTCTCGTTGGGAATGTGTGTACTTCGGATTCTTGAGCTTCATACACACCCATCAGGGACGAAATATGTGAACATAGGGGAAGTGTTCTTCATTACCCTCATGATGTGTATTCGGGAGAGTTCTTGGATATTGGTGTACTTCGGATTCTTGAGCTTCATACACATTCATCAGGGACGAAAGATGTGAACATAGGGGAGGTGTTCTTCATTACCCTCATGATGTGTATTCGGGAGAGTTCTTGAGCTTTATACAAAGAGACTGACTGCATCAATTCGTCTACTTGGGGGAAGTGGTTTCTTGACAACTTGTGGTATGGATTGCTTCAGACTTCAGTGGATATGGAATCTGAGAAGATTATTTATATGTGGGATGATACGTTGCTGTTGTTCTATTGGATGATATAACCTCGAACGAAGAATCACGGTGATTATTCTTAAAAGGAGCAGCAGGATCAATGATAATGGTGTGCTTCTTGGTGCACCTGGCTAATGGAAGCTTGAAACAAAGCTTTGAATCTGCTCAGCTAAAGGATTTTCGGTTTGGGGGGAAGCTATCAAAGTCTCACTTTCAGTCGGTTCAATTTCTCTCTTCTATTCTTGAGCCTCGGAAGCTTTGGTGGTGAATGTTTAAGAGATGATGACTTCTATATTCTACAACGGGGCTGTTCGATATCCTTATCTCGGTACTCGTATCATCATCTTCTTAAACTATATCATCTAAACTCTATCTTTGTACATATTTATTCAAAAAGCAAAATACAAAAATATAAAACCAGCAAAACAAAATAGAAAAATATAAAACCATAAAAAAAATCAGAAAATTTGAAAAAGACCAAAAAAAATATGTTTTCTAAGACATGTCTTCTGGTATCGATAACATTTGCGGTCTTAGAAATGTCATTCAATAATGGCACGGGACCATAGATGAAGTTCGAGCAGGAGGTGTAAATATTCTTTTCTAAACATGTCAAAAAAATTATGGCTTGCAGTTACTTCAGACTGTAACCCGTGCTTAAAACAATGGTTTGCTATTATTTCAGATAGCAACCAGCTCTTCATGGAAGGAAAGTGCTGCGCTGAAACAAATTCTTCAAAAATATCGTGCACTTATCGTAAAAACAATTTGAGGAAAGTATGTCGAAGGACTGCTGTTCCTACACAAATGTTTTTCCGTCTAAAATTCTTCAGAAAAATATTTGTTGTTTTCAAAAATTGGTGGTAAATGAGTTGTTTTGAAAATCAATCAGTTTCAGAGTTATTGTGAAAATTGAAAACTCAATCAATGACTTCAGCGCTTTTAACTTTTTAGAAAATGAGTCATTGATTGAGGGGGAGAATGTTTTCAAATTTACATCTTTTAACGGACTTTCTTAATCATCCTACGTGCTTATCTGTAAAATATAATTGCCTATGTTGAAGGACTAGGTTTCTAGGATGTGATTGTTAGGATTAGATGATTATAGTTTGATGAACACATTATTCCCATACCTAATATGATCTGATTAATATGTTGAATTGACTGTTATTAGTCGATTGCTGTTTGGGTGATGTCGACCACCATATATCTGTATGTGTGTTCACTAACGTATGCAGGTATATTGGTATATAAGAATGTTCCCGATCTGGATCCCACAACTGAATATGATTGGATGCCGAAAGGAAAGGGTAACTATATCTTGGGTTGACAAATGAAGAAACGGAGCTTAATTGGACTTCAATGGAGAGTTGGCATAAATGCAACGTAAGAGGTCTCACTGCATCAGCAGATGGTTTTCTTCTAAGTGATTAAAGAAACGGAGCTTAATTTGACCTAAGTTGGCATTAAAATGCAACGTTTGAAGTCTCACTGCATCTGCAGACGGTTTTCTTCCAACCCTCAGCAACAACAACAAAAGCAGCTCAACCACCTAACGTATCTTTGTGCAGGATGCCATTTTTAAACAATTTTTGAAAAATTTGATTAAAATTGTTTTGAAAATGGAAAATATTGTTTTGAAAATTAAATGGACTTAATTTTGGAAATCACCGGACTTCATTTTATCAAAACTTAAGTCACTCAATCATCGACTACAGTCATCGATTGAGGGGGAGAGTGATTTTAAATAAAATATTTTCAAACGATATTTCTTCATAAAAGTCCGTGTGTACATTAAAATGTGGTGATATAAAGATTTAATGTTATGTCATGGTATGATTTTTCTTTTGAATCAAAGTCTTTCAAAATGAAATTTTTTCTGTTCTTGTTTGATTGTGAAACTGTTTTATTTTTCTTAAAGATCTCTTAAAACAATCATACCTGACACTAACAATCTTTAATGTCTTAAATTGGTCCTTATCTGTCATTTTTCAAAATCAAATCTTGCCACGTCTTTCCCCAAAATTTTCTAAATGATTTAAATCTGTTGGGATCACAAATCTCAAATGGTTTAAAATTTTTGATCGGGGGAGAGATAGTGATTTAAATCTCTTATCTGTTTAAATGGAATTGGTTTTAGTCCTTTATAGGCACTCCTGCCTCCATGTGCCAAACGATTTCAAATACACAATGCACATGTTGAGGAGGAGGATTTTTCCAAAAACCAGATGAGTATTTAAACCAGGCCACAAGTTCTCTCATGTTTTCTAAACCGTATTAAATCACTTGGGATCCAAAATCTCAAAGGGTTTGATATTTTGATCGGGGGAGAATTTGTGATTTAATAATGAAATCTGATGAATGATGATCGATTTGATGAAAATGTGTAGGCTGCTCTCTCATATGTGCTAAACGCTTTCGAATCTCGAAGCACATATTGAGGAGGAGCAAATGGTTTTCTGTATGGCAATATAATCATGGATGTACTTCAAAAGAACTCTTGCCTCTATGTGATAAAATGATTTCAAATATCCTATGCACATATTGAGGGGAAGAATTTACCAAGAAAATCAAATGGCTTTTTCTATGAAAATTGTGATCAAAGAAAATATTTCAAAGTCCTCTTGCCTCCATGTGATAAACAATTTTAAATCATATGCACATGTTGAGGGGGAGGTTTTCTAAATGATCAAAACTATTAAGGTACATAATGCTTTGATCTCGTATCACAAGTACCTTGATTGTTTTCCCAATGATTTTTCAATTGGTTTCAAGGAAGAAATGAACTGTACCAAAAGACCGACCATTTTACTTTATGTATGGAGCTATAAGGATGGTTAGGTTAGGTATTTGTTCCCACGATCCAGCCAGAACCGGAGGGATCTACCCAGGGACAATCCACTAGATAGTGTAGAGTCCTTAGGTATGATGAAAAAAGGAGAAAAGTGAGATATGGGAAGAGTGCGGACTGAGACAGATCTAGTACTGGAATAAACCCAACAAGGTTCTAGTTATGAAGTCTTGGTAAGCACTGAAGGGGTTGAAGAATGAAAAAGAAATGAATGTGAAAAAGGGTCAAAAGAAATAGCCCTCCAATAATTCAACCTTAGGGCAGAAACCGGGTTCAATACATATGCTACTGGTGTTTACTAAGGTAACACTGGTATTGAAGACAAGACGTCATGGACCCAGTGACGCACTGCACTTAACTTCCCAAGCTACTCAAGTTCCTCTTAAAAGGGCTTGTTTCATTCTCACAGGGAACCGACATTATCTATCGACTTTCTCTTAGAGATTGTTGATATTGAAGAAGGAGACCCTCTCCCTAGTCTCCGGCATAGGAACCAAATGTGCACATTTGAGTCTAGAGCCAAGAGATCATCCACAATATCTCATTAGGACACTAAATTAATGAAGACTTGCTGTTTCACACAATGTGGAAAGTAAGAATATATTAAGAGTCCTACGCATTATCCTTGTGGTATTGCCAGAACATCCGAGTGATATGTGAAAATATTCACAATGAATATGGAAATCTTTCTAGAGCCAACATCAAACAAGCTCTTGGTGGGTGACATGTGAGATCTTCTCGTAAGATCAAGCTTGTGACAACTGGATAGAAACGATGGGGAGATTCAATCTTGAATCAACCTTGGTCCAGGAATGGAATTGACGAATGCTTTTGGAAAAACCGTTCGATGTGCAAATCTTCTTTTCTCTAGCACGTCGAATGTGTATTCATATTTCAAACACAAAAAGTATCTCTGATTGAAAAAGTACTTTTGGAAAAACCATTCGATGTGCGAATCTCTTCTTTTCTCTAGCACATTGAATGTGTACTATTTTCAAATACAAAAAGTATTTTTGATTGAAAATTGATCTTTCTCATAAAACCTTCGTCGTATTGCAAAACTCTTTCTTCAAGCAATACACGATTGTTTTTCAAATCATTTTTCATCAATCCGTGAATCTCAATTTGCTGGTTCACTCACTCCGTGTTGTCTTCTTTGAGACGTTCCGGTTTGAGAACGGCTAGAACAGCTACGAAACCCTGTCAATGAGATTCTTAGGAATCCTACCTGATCACAGGCAGTACTTGTACTGATCAACTGGGAACCGTGGGCCGTGTACCTCAATTCAACGAAAGTGATCAAAGACACTTTCGTGTGTTTTATTGCTAACTGTTGTTTGCAGGTACATTTGGATGGTTGCAGCTGATCAGAATTGAGGAGTCAATCCAAAGCCGCATGCTCACAGCATTCACACTTAATTGAAAAAATCATGACTGGTGCATATCTACATAACCTGGCTCTGATATTTCATACTATGCTTCTGCTTCACTGCTGCAAATATCATGAACCAGTAAGGCTTCCGCTACTCTGATGGAAAGATGTCATGATTCAAAAGTGTGAGCATGTCGGTCCAAAAGTCACAACTTCACATGATGGCAACACAATAAAGGGTGATCCGGAGATTTACTATGGCTGATGATCTCAAAGAAAGCTCGAAGATCATCAAAGATGTGGATCAGTTTAAAGGCCTCCACAAAAGTACAAAACTATGCGGACTTTAAAGAATCACTGCTAAAGCACAAAGATGCAGATGTTGAAGAATTCAAGTCTACGAGCTCAAGAACAAAAGTCAAAGAAAGAATGCTAGGATGCAATATGTATTTCATGGGGTGACCTCCCTTAGGGGGAGATTGTTAGGAATTGGAAATTCCATGTTAAAGTGTCGGTCACCCCAATTATAGTCTAGCATATGTTAGCTCGTAGACTTGTAGTTATTTACGTTATGTAGTAGTTAATTTGTTAGTCAGTAGCGTAGAATAGTTTAGTGTAACACCGTGGAGGAAGGACGGGTCTTTACCCACTGTATGCCTGATCCACATGCCGATAGGAGGTTGTGTATTCTGTAACTATAAATACCCCTTCCATCCATGGAAGGGGTGGTGCTTCTCATAATCTAACCTTTTACAATTTGTGAACCAAGTCTCTAGCAAGAACACCCTCTCTATCTACTTTCTCTCTCTAATGGCAAACATGTATTCTGATCATCCAAGACCACCCGAATCATCAACACAATATTATTTCGATCCTACATAATCAATCACTCTACAAGGTTTTTGGCGGTTTTATACAATGTTGGTGTATGATGATGAACAATATACAATACGATGTATAACATAAAGACTAGTAACAAAACTTGAAGCTTTATAGTCTTGAATGATGATGTTGATCTCTTTCCTAATAAGTGTGTTAGTGTAAAAATCACTAAAATGAATATGTAAGTATGTGGTAATGATTATGAACTGGGTATGTAAAGAAAGAAAGAATATGCAGATTTAGTTATGCAAATGATGATTTCAAGTGAGATCAAATGGCTACTATTTATAGCCAAAAAGTCTACTAGGCCGGCTGTTCCTACGGTACTGATAAGGTTTTAAAAGGTACCATTTTGAGGGGTCGTTTAAGTCCTTATTTGATCACTTTTGTATCCGTTATTTCTTAATATCGTTCCTTTTCACTTTTTAGGTCTCTTGAAGGCAAAATGCTGGAATGGCACTTATTTGGACGAAAAGGCGCGAATATATGAAGAAAATGGCCAAAGTCAAAATCGAGACACTCACAGTTGCTGAAATTAGAAGGCGACGGCGTCACGTGCTAATGGCGACGCCGTCCCAAAATTGTTGTGACGGTCCAGAACCCAAAACTCGTATTTTCAAGTGACGACGTCCAGTTGTAAAAGAGTAGGCCGTCGCTACTCAGACGGCCTAGATGCAATCCAGACGACATCAGAAGCTGAAGAGGACGGCGTCATGGACATAAGGTGACGCCGTCGCAAGGTTAACGTGGCCAAGACGAAACCCTAATGACGGCGACACGACGGCGTCACGAAACATAAGGTGACGCCGTCGCATATGTAATCTTATATATAGAATCCGAATTTTTCAGTCTTTGGTAGAGAGTCTTTGGAGTAAAAACCTAAAACCGAACCTAAGGTGTCTTGTACAGTATTTTAGGGTTTTAAACCCTATCTTACATCAAGATAAGTCTTTACTTCATTAATTCAATTATGTCTTTGATTATTTGTGTGTATGCTTGCATGTTTTCCATGTCCGGCTAATTTATTTGTGTGTTTGCTTAGGAAGTATGAAACTTAATTATTGAATATTGATTGGTTGTTTCTTATCTTAGTTGAATAATGATCTAGTAATGCGATAGGTCATTCGTTGTGTACTTAATGCTTGATTCATCTTTGTGAACCTTAGAATATAATTACCTGAGTAGTTGTAGGCTAAACCATCCAAAGAGCGCCTTAGAGTAGGAGTTTATCATCCCTAGTGGGTTTGTAGACGAGACCCTTTGGTAAGTTCGAAGAGTTAGGGAGAAACGCATACCCTACAACCTTAGACACACAACGCAACTAGGAATAAGACGTGACACTCAACCATCAATAGGAGATAATTAAGGAGTAATACAAACTAAGTAAACACATCTTTAAACTAGCATACGAGCACACATTAATTAGACATAAACTCCCACAACCTTAGTTTAGATAATTAGATAATAGTAGAGTAATCGGTAGAAATACCAACCCCCCAAATCCAATACCCGAGATTCGTACCTTTCCATTTCATAAAACATAAAAAGATAAAAAAATAATCTTCCTCAACCTTAACCTTAGCGTAGTAACTCCTTACTAGCATTCCTATTCCCCTAGAGAACGATATCAATACCCGTGGCTTACCCTAATTACTACACTACAACGATTAGGTTCACTGCCTAGGGTTTTATAAAACTTGCTCGAAGAAAAGGAAGTTGCCTTGACCCCGAACGACGCTTGTAGCGTTATCAGGTACCGTGCGTTGTACCAAAGGGTACCGCACGTTGTACCAAAGGGTACCGCGCGTTGTACCAAAAGGTACCGCCAGTACTGGCAGGAAAAATCTCCCTTGAATGACTAAATAATAAAGTCAACTTTTGATTGATATCATGCATGAGGTAAATATATATTTTGACTTTCTTAATAAATAAAGGTATACTTGTTTATTAAAAAGTGTAAGTATACTTTATAAAAATGTCTAGTTAATGTTTTTGTAAAAATATAAAATATATTTTGTCAAGTGTAAGAAAACGATAGTATTTGTATGAGAAAAGTATTAGTTTACTTGTATAAATAAAAGTACATATTTGTTAGTAAACATTTTACGAAATATGGATTTGTATAAAATACTTATGAATTCAAGTTGTGTTCATTTGATTAGTACTACAATGTTAGTTATACATTTACTCATACCTTAGTGATGTAAATGGAAAGTTAAAACTATAGTTTAAAACTTGTCTATTTTTTAAACTTTGCGTAAACTAAGTTTATAGTGGTCATTAACAAAACTTAGAAATATCGTAAAATATAAATAACGTTTTTATGCGATATTTATATTAATAATATTGTCTCCTTTGGTGTCTTCAATTGGTTGGGTAGAAATAAGTGCAGGGATGTCTCCAACTGGTGTGCTTCGGACATATGAGATGGGTTCAGGTGTTGAGGAGGGATTTTGAAATATGACCATTTCTTGAATGTTTGGTCCAGGCTCTGATAATTTCATACTATTCACAAAGGGAGTAATTGTTTTTCATGGATAGGTGTAGGAGTGGTCTTAGTTGGTGTATCCCCCTCAGCAGTTGTTGGGGTTGATGAACTAGGAGCTGTTGCATTAGTAGCTAAAACACTAGCCTAAACTAGTTGAAGTAGTTCAGAGAAAGACGTTTTTATCTCTATAATATTAGAATCCATTTAAGCTTGATCAGACTCAATCGTAGACATCCCTTGTCCAGTTAACCATGACAATGACTTGTAGGATTCAGCTTGTGAGTTGAGGCGTCTCCTAACTTCATAGACTGGGATAAAAAGTTTGGGAACCTTGAAATTAGACACTTCCTTGTGTAGGTTCTCAGTGACTTTGGTTAGGGATCCAAGTTGTTTTCCAAAATTTTCAAAATTGTAATGAGCATTTTTGAATCCCACTTTAATGTTATGCCTCAGTATAGCCAGCCCCCATCCCATAATGTCTATCAAAAGGATCATATAAAAAAATTAGTTGCCCAACCCCCTAGATCCTGAAGATGGTCTCCAATTATATCTTCAGTGAAAGTAGCAGTTGTTGGTTTAGGAGATGAAGGAGGTTCATGGTGTTCAGATTCAAGACCATGAGGAGGATGAATGAGGTCAAAAGAATCATCAGGGACCCTACACCTTGGAACAATGAAGTCAGTATCCTCTATTTCATCATCAATCAAGGTAACCTTATCCTCCTCATCTGGTGTATTGTAATTCTGATACTCCTCATCATCAGAGTCTATGACTTCTTGCATTTCACCAACAGTTAGTGGGAGAGTTTTGTGTCCCACATCAGTGAATTAAGGAGAGTTCACTGAACCTTCAGGATCTTTTTACTATCCCTAAGGCAAAGGTTGTGATGAACTATTTCCTTCATTGGGATCTTTTGGTTTTTTTGATTTGTTGCATTGTCCCTCATCAATAGATTGAGAATTGTCCACTGAATCGCAAGGATCTTCACGGTGTCCTGAGGGCAAAGATTGTGATGTATCAATGCTCTCAGTGGTATTTTTATAAAGTTTGTGATTTAGTACCCTTAAGGACTGAGTGAGGTTCAGGATCCCAAAGGGTCATACCCTCAAGCTGAGACTATTGTTTGTCGTGAACCAGGTCAGGAATGGTAAGGTCAAGTTTAGGATGTTTAAACCATTAACCATCATCCCTTAGTGCAGAATTAGGGTGTAAGGATATGATAGGTCATGACGACTCTTACTCCAAAGCTCTAGTGTATTGGGGGTGGTCCTAATCTTTACCCTCTCTTCCTATAGAAGTTTTTGAGATGGTTGCTTGCATTGCCCCTTTTTTACTGCCCGGAACTTCAGGGAAGCAACAAAACACTGGTTTGGGTCCCTGATGTCTTTTTCATGTGAGGACTCTATATTTGTTGGGCTTTTTAATTCATCACCATCAATTTTTAGGTAACATATGGTTGTCTGTTTCTTAGGTTTTTTTCACCATGGCTTTTTCTAATTGAGTCTGTTTAAACAAAGATGGGTTTTTCTTTGTCTTGATCTTTTTTCCAAGATGTGCTCATGGCCCAGAAATCTCAGAGTATTGTACCTTGGATTTAGGCACCATTTTTGATTTCTTTGCCACTACTTCCTGGGAAGTATTTGGAGACTGTTCAATTTTCCAATTATACTAAGCATGTGATTCATAAAATTAACTTCATTTTTAAGGATAGTAGGAGAGTAATTTTTTTCACTTAGGATGAAGGGTTTGATCCCTTTTTCTGACTCCTGAGCATACTCCTTACCAAGTAAGTTTTCTATCATCAGGGATACAAATTGAGGATAAGACATGGTTTTTGATATGCTCTGATGGTAGTTTGCTTACTAGGTCATCATAGATGAGCCTCTCTATGTTTAGCTTAGTCCCTATGATGATACCATACACTATCATCTATTGATTGGAATTCAACCGATCAGTAGATGATTTGTTGCTACCGAGACCCAAATGATAAATATCATTAGGATCCTCCAAGTGGGTAAGAACCAAAGATTTGTGAAGTGGTTTCTTTGAGGCCATTACAATGGAGTATTCGTCAGGTTTTGTTGGGTGTTTAAGACCAAGCCTTGCAAGCTCAGTTTGTACCACTGAAGAGGGTGCCTTTGGGACATAAGACTCAAAGTAGTCCAGTTATTTTAACAAAATCATTATAGTCAAAAGATAGGGTTTTGTCCCATTTTTTACTGTGAAGTTTTTTAGTGGACTGGCCGTCTTTGTTTTCAACCTTAGCAGTATACCAAAAATCTTGAAGATAGTTTAGGTATACTACATTTAGTGTTTTTGTTAAAACTTGAGACATGACACCGTTTTGTAGAAACTTGAGCATTGGTTTAAAGTGTTTCAAATGTTTTGGATAGTTTTAGCTTGCAACAACATTATCAAAGGTCCAAAACCGAACCGGACCGATAAAACCGACCGAACCGACAAAAACCTAGCCGACCAGACAACCCGTCGGTTCGGTTTCGGTTTCATGTTTTACATGTTTTCGGTTTTGGGTCGGTTCGGCCCAAAACTGACAAAAACATACCAAAATACACCTAAACCGAACCGAACCGACGGCCCGACACAAAACCGAACCGACCCGACGGCCCGTCGGTTCGGTTTCGGTTTAGGTTTTTCATGCATTTCGGTTTTTGGTTTTGTCGGTTCGGTTTGGTTTTGAACCGACGCTCAGCCCTAATTTCTGATGGCTTCCATGTTTTGAAGTTCAAAATCTGTCACCATGGGTGACTTCATAGTAGTTGAAACATTGGTATAAGAAGCCGGCCATTTGAAAAATGTTTGAAGTTTTTGAAAAAGAAACACTTAGCTTTTTGTAAGAAATTTTGAGAGAAAATCTTGCAAAGGTTTTGCTCAAACTTTTTATTAGCTTTTGTGTGTGTGATTATTTGGGCAATCAATGCAATAGTGGAAGTAAATAGATAGTAAAAATAAGTTTTGAGTATTTTTCACATCTACATTAAATGCATTTGTTCTCGTAAAAACTGGAAGACATCCCCTTGGTATCTGATACACGACTGTTGAATTACTATAATAATCACTTTACAGTGATGATAATGTTTTTTAAAATGGTTGTGTCTATCGGGAAAGGGATGCTTTGGTAAAAGAGGTTCTTTGAACGCATTTAATTCGTAGTGGGATAGTGGAAGGTTTTGTGGGACCCATGTCTTTTCGGATGATAATTATAAACTGATCTCGATAAAGCCGCTGCCCTTTTTCAAAAAAAGATTATTTATTTAATGAAAATTTGGTGACAACATTAGACATTTACTAACTAAATACTTAGCGCAAATAGTTCACATTTTAATTTCTTCTTTACCAAGAAGTCATGTTGATCCTCAGATGTGTTTTTCAGGGACATTAGGATATTGATTACACCCTAAACACTGAATCATCAGGGACTGATCAATCAATGTTTAGCATTCCCAATTCAGCTTTCAACCTTGTGAATGTTGGTTCATCCAGAGGTTTTGTGAATATATCAACAAGCTGATATTCAGTGGGAATAAAGTGTAATTCAGTATCACCTTTCATGATGTGGTCCCTGATGAAGTGATACCTGATATTAATATGCTTGGTTCTAGAATGAGGTTCAAGGTTGTTAGATATGGAAATAGCACTAGTGTTGTCTCAAAAGATGGGTACCATCTTATATTTAATGTTATAGTATGATAGTTGACTTTTCATCCATAGAATATTTGCACAACACCCAACAACAGCTACATATTCAACCTCAGCTGAGGACAAAGCCACTGACTGATGCTTCTTTGCACTCTAAAAAACCAATTTTCCACGAAGAAGTCAACAAGCACATAATGTGTTTTTCTATCCATATTACAGCCAATATAGACTGAGTTTGAGTATCCTTTTTGGTTAAAGCCTGACATTTAGGATACCATAGACCTTGGCATTGAGTACCTTTCAGGTACTTGAACATTCTTTTCAGTACAATCATGTGAGATTCTTTTGGATTGTCTTGATATCTTGCACATAGACATGTTGAGAACTGGATATCAGTCCTACTAGCTATGATATACATCAGTGACCCAATCATTCATCGACAATGAGTCTCATTTGTAAGATATAGGATTTCACAAACACATCATACTAATATAATATGAGGCGTTAACAAGATTTTAGAGAGAGAAAGTTCTAGAGAGAAAGGGAAGAGAGTTGGGAACTATGTGAAACAAAGAAAAATGGTATTGAAGCACCAACCCTCTACCTTACAAGGTAGAGGGTATTTATAGTGTCTTACAATAAACGCCTCCTAGGGGCTGTGGATCAGGCATACAGTGGGTAAAGACCCGTCCGTCCTCCACGGTATTACTTAACTAACTACTTGCTAACATTAAATAACTATGACTACGAGCTTTCTAATGATTACATATACTTGAGGTGACCGACACTTTAATGACTAAATTTTTTGATTCCTAACAATCTCCGCCTAAGGGAGGTCACCTCAATTTACACAGAATACAAACAGATATTACATTAAGATTGTTCTTGAATTCTTGTTTAACTTCATTGCTCTGTAGCTCGTAGTCTTTGATTCTTCATGTTTTGCATCTTTGGAAAATTCAAGTGGAGGTCTTTAACTGATCCACGTGATGATGAGTTTTGAGCCAGCTTTGAGATCATCAGCTTGCATAAATTTCTGATTCTTCCATTGTGGTGTTGACATTATGTGATGTTGTGACAGTGGACCGACATGCTCACATTCTGGATCATGATTTCTTATTATCAGAGTAGCGGAAGCTTTAGATGATTCATGATATTTGCAGCAGCGTAGTAGAAGCATGGAGTGAGAATATCAAAGTCATTGATGCACAAATCATGATATGTTATTAAATGAATGTGTTGTGTGAGCATGCGGCTATGGATTGACCTCTCCATTCTGATCAACTGCAAACGTCGGGTGTACCTGCATACAACAGTTAGCAATAACGCGCACGAAAAGTGTCTTTGATCACTTTCGTCGAATTGAGGTACACAGCCCACGGTTCCCCGTTGATCAGTACAAGTACTGCCTATGATCAGGTATAATTCCGAAGAATCTCCTTGACAGGGTTTCACAGCTACTCTAGCTGTTCTCAAACCGGAACGTCTCAAAGAAGACAACACGGAGTGAGTGAACCAGCGAATTTGAGATTCACTGATTGATGAAAAGAGATTTGAAAAACAATCGTGCACTGCTCAAAATAAAGTGTTTTTGCAATACAACGAAGGTTTTAAAGAAAATCAATTATCAATCACAAACACCTTTTATTTTGAAATATTAATACACAGTCGATGTGCTAGAGAAAAGAATTTTAAGCACAACGACTGGTTTTTCAAAGGTATCCGTCAATCCATAACCTGAACCAGGATTGATTCATAAATTTGAATCGCTCCATTGTTTTTGTTCAGTTGTCACATGGTTGATCTATTGGATAGATCTCACATGCCACCTACCAAGAGCTTGTTTGATGTTGGCTCTAGAAGGCTTTCCATCTTCATTGTAAATATGTTTGCATATCACTCAGATGTTCTGGCAATACCACAAGGATAATGCGTAGGACTCTAAAAGTATATTCTCTCTTTCCACATTGTGTGAAACAGAGAGTCTTCATTGATTTTGTCCTTAATGAGATTTATTGATGATCTCGTGGCTCTAGACTCAATTGTGCACATTTGGTTCCTATGCCGGAGACTAGGGAGAGGGTCTCCTTCTTCAATATCAACCGTCTCTAAGAGAAAGTCGATAGATAATGTCGGTTCCCCGTGAGAATGAAACAAGTCCTTTTAAGAGAAACTTGAGGAGCTTGGGAAGTTGAAGTGCAGTGCGTCACTGGGTCCATGACATCTTGTCTTCAATACCGGCGTTACCTTGGTAACCACCAGTAGCATATGTATTGAACCTGGTTTCTGCCCTAAGGTTGAATAATTGGAGGGCTATTTCTTTTCACCCTTTTCACATTCAATTCTTTTTCATTCTTCAACCCCTTCAGTGCTTACCGAGAATTCATAACTAGAACCTTGTTGGGTTTATTCCAGTTCTAGCTCTTTCTCAGTCGGCACTCTTCCCATATCTCATTTTTCTCCTTTTTTTATTCATCATGCCTAAGAACTCTACACTATCTAGTGGATTGTCCCTGGGTAGATCCCTCCGGCTCTGGCGGGATCGTGGGAACGAATACCTAACCTAACCATCCTTATAACACCATGCATAAAGTAAATTGGTCGGTCTTTTTTGGTATTGTCCATCAGCCATTGGAACCAATTGAAAACCATTTGAAAAACAATCCAAGAACTTGTAATACATGATCAAAACATTTTGTACCTGAATCGTTTTTTTGATATTTTAGAAAACAACTCCCCCTCAACATGTGCATCATATGTTTGAAATCATTTTGGCACATGGAGGCAAGAGGAAGAATTCACTTCTTTGATAAATATTTTCCAAAAATCTTGACATTACTTTCCCGATCAAAATCAGTGTTTCAATACAGTTGAAGATATTTTCGGTAATAAATGTGGTTTTCAAAAATTTGCTCCCCCTCAATATGTGCATCTAAGTTTAAAATTGTTTAGCACATATTAGGGAAAACCTGCACTTAGAGACAAATCAGTCACGTTTTAATCCATTTTGGTTTAATATAAATGCTCCCCCTTAACATGTGCATGGAAAATTTGATATCGTTTGGCACATGCAGGGAGGAGAGCTTGTTAATCACGTATAAAGCCATTTATCAAATTATTAGTTTAAATCCAATTTAAATCACAAATTCTCAACATTCTAACTGATAAGGATCAGATTTTCAGACTTTAAACTTCATTGTTTAAACATGCATGAGTATCTTTTGAAAACATAACATTAGCAAAGGTCTTGTACCACTTGTATAAAACATTGTTCATTTTGATTATCCAAAAGAAGACCTTGCTCGTTTACGTGCCAATTGTTTAAAAATATTCTTTTTAATTCGATTGAAATCATTCTCCCCCTCAATCAATGACACAAGTTGTTGATTGAGAGATAGAGATTTTGACAGATGATAAGCACATATGATTTACTAGAAAGAGTACGAGGTATTTTCAAAGCAATTTTGTTTTCATTAGATGGCAAATATTTTTTTTCAGAAGAATCATTAGACGGAAAAATATTTGGAAAGAAAACGTTTGTCTTTTTGGTGACAAACATTTGTTTTAAGAATCAGAGCAAGAGATTTGAAAAAAAAATAATATTAAGCATGGCTCTGTTCTTTACTTTATAACACGGGTTACTGCCTGAAATGACAATAAACCACCATTTTTCTCCGCCTCATTTTTTTTTAAACAATTTATGTACATTCGAAGAACATCTAAAAACCCATGACATTCTTTGAATGTCAACACAAAGTCCGTAGATGATATCGAAAAATAATAAAAAAAATGACAAGATAACAATATATTTTTTTTTGGGAAATTTTTAAGATTTTCTAATTTTTATGGATTTTTGAAAATTTTATATTTTTATATTTTCTTTTGTGGGTTTTGAAATTTTGTATTTTGCTTTTTGAAAAAGTATATACAAGAGATAGATGAAGAAAGAAACCATTTTTTTACTCCTCGTCTTCCTCTTGAAGACGTTTGAGTGTTTCCGGTTGTAGGCTCTTTAGACCAAGTCGTGGAAGGATAAACTCGAAACGTTCTCTAGGAAGAGCTTTGGTGAAGATGTCTGCTAACTGGTATTCAGTCCTTACAAAATAGAGTTCCACCACACCTTTTTCCACTTGTTCCCGAATGAAATGATGACGAATGTCAATGTGCTTTGCTCTTGAATGTTGAACGTTGTTGCAAGAGAGAGCAATGGCACTTTTGTTATCACAATACAGAGGAATCTTGTTGAATTCAAAGCCATAGTCAGATAATTGGGATCATCCATAGGATTTGAGCACAACAAGATGACATGGCTATGTATTCAGCCTCTGTAGAGGATATGGAAATGCTCATTTGTTTCTTTGAAGACCAGCTTACAAGCTTATCACCTAAAAATTGAGCACCTCCAGACGTACTTCGACGTGTATCTTGACACCCTGCATGGTCTGCATCTGCATATGCTGTTAGTGACTACCGGTGTCCTTCGGGTACCAAAGACCCATGTTGATGGTTCCTTGGAGATACCGAAAGACCCGTTTAACCGCTTCAAGGTGCATTTTGGTAGGCTTAGCCTGGTATCTAGCACACATGCATACATCGAACATAATATCAGGTCTACTGGCTGTGAGGTACATCAGGGATCCAATCATACTTCGATTTTTCGTTTGATCTACCATGATCCCTGAGTGGTCCTCATCCAGTTTGGTACGTTCCACCATGGGAGTGTCAACGGTGTCACAAGTGTCAAATCCAAATTTCTTTAAAATTTCATTTGCATATTTAGATTGATTAATAAAAATGCCTCCGGGACTTTGTGAAATTTGTAATCCCAAGAAAAATGACATTTGTCCCATCATTGAAATTTGAAATTTGGAGCCCATCTCCTTTGAAAAACGGTCACATTCATTGGGGTCAGTCGAGGCAAAGATAATATCATCAACATAAATTTGAACATGAATTAAACGTTTGCCTGACTTTCTGGTGAACAATGTCGGATCAACTGCTCATTTGCTGAATCCAGTAGATATAAGAAAATTTGAAAGCATATCATACCATGCCCTTGGAGCTTGCTTCAAGCCGTAAAGAGCCTTCTTCAAGCGATAGACATGAGTAGGATGCTTTGGATTCACAAAACCTTCCGGTTGGCTGACGTATACGACTTCTTTAAGATCTCCGTTAAGAAAAGCCGTCTTTACATCCATCTGGTAGACAATCATATTCTTACTTGTAGCATTAGCCAGGAAGATTCTGATTGCCTCGATGCGTGCCACTGGAGCAAATGATTCTTCAAAGTCAATACCCTCCTCTTGACGGTATCCTTTTACAACCAATCGAGCCTTGTTCTTTAAAACATCACCATGCTCATCAAGTTTTACTTTGAAGATCCACTTTAGAGCAATGATCATAGCACAGTCAGGGGCAGGTACTAATTCCCATACATCTAGTTGATCAAACTCATGAATTTATTCTTGCATGGCATTGAACCAGCTATCTTCATTCATTGCAGTTTTAACATCTTTTGGTTCGACCTTGGATAGTACAGAGTTGAAGAAGCACCATAAGGCATCAGTTACAAGTTGTTTGCGAGTGGATACAGGACAAGAGGGATTTCCAATGATGTTGTTTAATGGATGATCATGCGTCCATTTTCTAAGGTGTTCGTGTGGTTGTTGTTGAGGAACTGAAGTAGCAGAGTCGATTTCTCCTGATGAAGATGGTTCTGATGATGATTCAGGAGCAAATATGTTTTCAAATGGGGCATCTTCAGGAGTAGCAAAGGGATTCTCTCCATCAAGGGTGCCAGAAACAATTCCATGATGTACACTCGATGAGTAATGATTTGTTGATGAGACAGAGTGATCGGCAGCAGGCGCTTCTTGACTTAACGACATAGAAACTGAAGGATTAACTTCATTGACAGAGATAGGAGCAGCCTCTGTTGATGGAATTGACAGATCATTAGGAGTTGGCTCATAAGGTTCATCAAGCATTGGATCAAACAGTTTCTTCAAGTCGTCTTCTGAATGAGGTACATAAGGAGTTGCTGGCGAAGAATCGAATACAAGAGTAGAACTGATGGGACTAATTGATGATGCGGGTCCAGAACTGGGTTGTCCTGGAGCCATTGGACCGTTCAGCTCATCGAACGTAACGTGAATTGTTTCCATGATATTTCGGGTTCTTTTGTTGTAGATTCGGTATCCTTTTCTGCTAGGTGCATATCCTACAAATACTCCAATGTCCGCTTTAGCTTTAAGTTTGCCTAAGTCTTGGCCCTCATTAGTTGGATAACACAATGCACCAAAGACACGAAGGAATGAGAGATTAGGTTTCCGATTGTGGACAAGTTCATATGGAGTTTTTCCATGAGCAGTATGAATTAGGGATCGATTTTGAGTGTAGCATGCAGTGGCAATGGCTTCAGCCCAGAGAAACATTGGAACCTTTGAGTAAATTAGCATTGTTCTTGCGGCTTCGACAAGAGTTCGATTTCGTCTTTCAACTACACCGTTCTGTTGAGGAGTTTGTGGAACACTTCTTTGATGATTGATTCCAACACTTTCATAAAACTCACTAAGTACTTATTGACAAACTCAGTTCCATTGTTTGTTCGAATGATTCTGACAGTTTTGTTAAGTCGAACCTGCAGCTGTTTGATAAATTTGATGATGATTTCGTGAGTTTCATCCTTTGTCCTTAAGAACTTAACCCAAGTAAATCGAGAGTAATCATCAACCACAACTAACACATATTTCTTCCCAAAGATATTCTACACTCTCATAGGTCCACATAAATCCATGTGAATGGTATGAAGAACTTCTGTAACTGAGTTTGTAGGTTTGGGTTTGTGGGCATACTTCTTGCTTTTTCCCAATTGGCATGCTGAACAAAGATGATCCTTTTCATACTTTAGTCTAGGTAAGCCTACAACTAAGTCCTTTCTGGAGAGATCATTTATGGTGTCGAAGTTCAAGTGATTGAGACGACGATGCCATAACCATGACTTTGTTTTCGAAGTCTTTGACAACAAGCAAATTGGAGAAGACTTCATCATATCTTCGATAGAGATGGTGTATAGATTTGAACCACATGTTCCTCTTAAAAGTTCTTTACCATCAAGTTCTCTAATGAAACAAGTATGTTTTCTGAAGGCCACTTCTAGATCAGAATCACAGAATTGACCGACAGAGAATAAGTTATGACCAAGACCTTCAACGTAATATACCCTGGAGATAACACTATCACTGACAACATAGTCTTCATAACCCATAATTGCACCGAAATGATCATTCCCGAATCTAACAGTCCCGATTAATTTACTCACGATGTTCCTGAGCCGCGACCGGTCTCCAGTCATGTGCTTGGAACAGCCTGAGTCCAGGTACCACAGAACGATTTGAACGATCTGCAATTGAACACAGACAAGAATGGATAACTGGATAATTGGGATCCCCATGCAAGAATGGGTTCCATTTGGTTAGTAACAGTGATTGGAACACACACATCAGAAGTAGAAAAAATGGAATCATCAGGGATAGATGCAGTGCTAGTGTCTGTATTACACCTATTCAAAGTATGTTCACTTCTTAAAGGAATAGTTCTACCAGTAGGCATCCATTTCCTAATGGGCATTGATCTAGATAATTTAGGACACATCTCATTAAGATTGAATTTGCGGCCAGTAGGTATTCACTGATAACCTATGTTACTAAATTTCCTTCCTGTGGGTTTCCAATGTTTTCTAACCTTCTTCCGCCATTGCTTTCTAGCCTTCTTAGTTTGATTTTTTTCATTAACTATCTTATCAGGACATTTAACAGCATTAATCAAATCATTCACACCACATTCATGATTAGAAACAGAAACCAAGCAATCATCATTACATGTTTTGTCAAAAGTAGCAGAATTCGAATTAATTACAGTACGCTTATAGCTAATACTAGAATCAACATGATTCGTTTTATTCAACTCAAACTTAATGTTCCTAGGGTGATCTTCTACTTTCTTCCATTGCACATTCTTATCTTGCGAGGTCCTATCTTGCATTGTATTACCTGGAGGCTTTGACCCGCTTGCTTTTGTGTCACTGATTACTCCTGTAGAGGGAATTATGGGAACATTAGTTGATTGGGCTACCTTTTGCATTCCTGAATTAGACGTGCAGGGATCTGAACTAATTGAAGGTACTCTAGAGTTCACTTTCTTAATATTTGGCATTGAATGGGTTGCATACTTGGCACTAGGAATAAAAAAGGCATCACAGCTTTATCTTTCGCACCTAAGGATTTAGGACAAGTGGCTCTTAAACATTCTAGTAGCTCTTGAGATCGTTTGGCCTGAATGCAAGCAAACCTAATTTCTCTATCAAGTGGCTTATTTATGAAATCCTCTTCTACAATCTCACGGAGACATTCTAGACTATCCTTAAGGTGAGCGAGATAGTTATGAAATGCAAGTTCGTTATTTCTAAGATGAGGAGGGATGTATTTAACTGTCACAGTATATTTTCAGTCTGCATATGACTTTGATGCAACATTCTCATTAAAGACAAGTGGCATTTTCCCGTTTACCTGACTCCTTAGATTCTCAATTTCTTTTTGTAAAGACGTTCTTATTTTGTTGTTTTTGTCACGAGTGACTTTCACTGAATCATATAACTATTTAAAGTGTTGTTTTACCTTTTCATTTTCTTCTAGAAAACTCTCATTTTCCTTTTGTAGAACATTAACCAAGTTTTGAAGATGAAAACTCTGAGAACTTTGAGAATCTAAAGGAGAAGGCATTTGGGAGCCTGTCACATTGTTCTTTTCACCCTTTAATTGTGAAATTTGGGTTCTCATTTTTCTGATCGTGTTACAATGAGCTCGAATCTGTTCATCACGTTTGCTGATTTCAAAAACTGCATCAAATTCAGGAGCATCCAAGGATGTCTTGATATTTGAGGTTTTAACATTTTCTTTTAGATGTTGATATTTTAATTGCAAAGCAAGATGCTCAACTTCCAATTTAGAAAACTGTTTCACCAGGTTATCATGATCATCCCGTTCAAATTTTTCATGCAATTTAGAGTTAGTTTTCTCAAGCTCAATGACACGATCATGGGAGACTTTCAGAGCAACAGATAATTCATGAAATTGAGATGCATTAATTGAACAATTCGTGGCAGTGTAAAACACATCTTGAGTGATACATTCAGAAATCAGATTCTCATTTAAGGTATGCAAGTTTTTCCTCTCAATCTCATTATATTTTAATTCTCGCTCATAGTCATTGACCTCAACTATCATTGCATCAAATTCCTTTTCCATTTCCTTAATATCTGAATCCATCCCCTTTTTAAGACTCTCAAATTGACCTTTTAATTATTTAAAGAAAGGCATGACCTCAGTTAAATAGCATTCTTTAGTTTGCTCAAATCCCCTCTCCCCTTCAGTTATCCCAGTAGGTGTGATCCTTTTCTTACACGTCTTCTTAAAATCAACAAATAATTGATAAATGACATACTGACTGATTAAGGTTTTGCTCTTAGTGGGAATAGATCTAGGGACTAAATGCATTGGTGTATTGGGGGGATATACAGTGGCAGGAGGCATTCTCCTACATGGGGGATTCTGTTCAACAAACTCATTAGCTTTTTTCATGTCCATATCCTTTTTCCAGAACACTTGTTCAGGGGTCAGCTGTGTTTGAGGTTTAAACTTGTTAAATGCAATCTAATTATCCTTAGCATAGTTGGGTGTTTTATAACTGATTTTCTTTTCTATGCATGAAGGGCTCTTAAGTTTTTCATCTAATTTCTTTCTAGTGACTTCTTCTAACTGCCTATCTTCCTCAGTATTCTCAGCGCAACTAGGTTTCTGTCTAGGCTTAAGAATTTCATTGCCATCATAAATTACCTTCTGTGCTTCTCTAGCTTTCTTACATGCCTCAGGGTTTGGTTCATCAACTAATGCAACACTATGTTTGTCACTTAGAACTCTATGCTTAGTGATCATGTGAGCAGTCTGAATGGTGTTTCCTTGTACGTACAATTTGTTTTCAAGTTTGTTTTTCAAAGTTTTTAGGTTGGAAAATTCATTTAAAAGTTTTGATTCCTTAGCATTAAATTCCTTCTTAAGCACTTTCACATTTTTTTGAAGTTCTTGTTTTTGCTTAGCGGTTTTATTAAGTTTTTATTTTAAGGAATCTAGCTCTTGTTTTAGTATTTCTTCCCTAAAGCTACTTTTTCTAATAATTGTACGCATTTGGTCATCCATTTCCTGCTCACGAGTGGTTAACTCAAACTTAGCGCGTTGTTCATAAATGGCAACTTGTTCTTTATAGGCATTAAGTTCAGAGATAACAGAATCATCAGGGGCACATGGAGTGAATTCATTAAAAACATGGTCTTCATTAACTGCAGAAGATGCATCACTTGGTTCAATCACATTTTCACTTTGGACCACATATTGATCATATGGGACAATATTACTATTACCCATATTAACAATATCTGTTTCACAAGTTTCATGTGATTGCACTTTATCATGTATCTTTTGCTCATCAACTTCATCATATAATTTTAATACCTCTGAGATGATTGAATCTTTGGAAGGACCAGCCTGCTGTGGTGATGAGGGCTTTGGAGAGACCATAAGTGAGATGCTTGCCATGAAAATGGTTTGGGAAGTTGGTTCATCATCCACATCCGAATCATAAGCATCACAGTCAGCTACTTGAAATGCATTTGGATTGTTCTGACCCATACCCTGTACTGGATGTTCATCTACATCAGCATCATAAGTCTTGGCATTTCCCTCAGCAAGAAACAACAGCTCTTCTTCATCCAAAACAGCACCATTGTCCCGAGCTTGAACTAGCAACATCTTGTCTCTGAAGTATTCTGCATTTTGAGGGAGTTCTGGAGATGTGCAGTTCCTTGCAATGTGTCCATCCCCACCACAGTTGTAGCACTTGACTGGCTTCACTTGTCCCTGATTGGCATTTCTCCCACGATTCTGATTAGCCACATACCCTCCACCTACTCCACCTCTTCCCTGTTCATACTGCCTACCTTGAACTGGTTGCACCATAACTTTTCCATCTTTGACAACAGCATGATTATGTAAATTGGATGCAGTTCTGATCTCATTGTTAGTGTGAAGACTGTTGGTATGTGGATTGAGGGTCAAGTTTTGTTTAACCATAAGAGCCAGTTGATTGATGAAGTGTCCCATGACTGCATCAGCATCAGCTTGCTTGAATCTCGGATCTGGAATGAGTTTGTGATTACCATTACCCGTGGGTATGACTTGAGAAGCTTTGGTGGTAATTCCAACATTGGTGTAAAAGGCTGTTGAGTCATTTGATGAGCTTGATTCCCCCTGTTTAGATTTGAATTGATCAATAATCATTCGCTCAAACATGGCATGTCTCTCATTCTGAAGCAGGAAGGCATACAGTTGCTCATAGTTGGTGTTCTTTAATCCTTTTGTTAGCTTCACAGAGGTGACAAATTTATGCCATTCGGGATTCATGTTGTTCACAAACTTTGAATTCAGCTGAATATTTGGCATGGTCATTTTGATATTCCTCATATCAGTCACCAGCTTGTGGAATCTCACGTAATATTCATAGATACTTTCTTCTGGTTTCATCTTAAAGTGCTCAAATTCATCATACAGCTGTGATTCTCTGTCTTCCTTAGTTAATTCAGAACCTGAGAGAAGCATCTTGACATTATCCCAAACTGCCTTGGCTTCAGTGTTGTGATTGATAAGCTTGTAGATATCTTTTGGAGGACCCTGAAGTATAATGTTTGAAGCCCTGATATCAGCATCGAATCTTTTTTTCTCCTTATCATTGAGCTCATCATACGTCTTTGGTCTGTCCAATCCAAAGATCATTGTTCCATCTGCAGCAGTATCAAATATGTCTCTTGTAGTCTCAATCTGATAAGGTCCTTCATCAATTGATTTGAGAATGTTGACCCCATTTTCTTTTCCCAAACAGTACAACCTGATTCTTTGAGCCAATGAGTCATAATCAGTTCTGTCAAGCATAGGTGGACGAGTATCTGATCCAGCTGCTTGAACGTCCTCAGCTACAGAAGAAACGATAGTAGACACGTTGTTTGACATGATTACAAGTTCTACGGGATTTTACAATTCTTTGATTAAACCGGGAAATTGATTCTTTCACGGGATTTTACTAAACCAAAAGAACAACCGTAAAAATGTAGCACGAAGAAGTGACAAGTCTCAAAAGACAAGTAGCTAAACAGTCAACTCGCTTTGGTATCAACTCGCTAAACAGTCAACTCGCTTAAAAGCCAAGTCTCTTAAAACTCAAGTCGCTTAAAGAAACAACTCGCTTAATAACCAAGTCGCATACAGAGACAACTCGCTTAACCACCAAGTCGCTTAAACCAACTCGCTGACAATACAACTCGCTTAATAGCCAAGTCACTTTAAAACTCAAGTCGCTTAAAGAAACAACTCGCTTAATAGCCAAGTCGCATATACCAACTCACTGCTAATACAACTCGCTTAATAGCCAAGTCGCTTATACCAACTCGCTTTCAATAACAAAGCAACTCGCTTCCAAGAAATGCAACTCCGTGGCGCAACTCGCTTCGTACACTTTTCAAAAACAACCACTTAATCAATCAAAAAAACCAAACCACAATGATTTAAGCCTTCCAATTCAAAACCCAAACACATATGATGATCCTAAACACAAAAGTACAATCAAAATTCAAACTTTAACACTAGAAATTGTCCAAATGAATCAAACTCTCCTAAACACTTATAACCCCAAAAACCTTATGAAATCCACCAAAACAAAGAACATGAAAGATGAGTGATCAAGCCATGGCTCTTGATACCAATTGTAAGATATAGTATTTCACAAACACATCATACTAATATCATATGAGGTGATAACAAGATTTTAGAGAGAGAAAGTTCTAGAGAGAGAAAGGGAAGAGAGTTGGGAACTATGTGAAACAAAGAAAAATGGTATTGAAGCTCCAACCCTCTACCTTGCAAGGTAGAGGGTATTTATAGTGTCTTACAATAAACGCCTCCTACGGACTGTGGATCAGGCATACAGTGGGTAAAGACCCGTCCGTCCTCCACGGTATTACTTAACTAACTACTTGCTAATATTAAATAACTACGACTACGAGCTTTCTAATGATTACATATACTTGAGGTGACCGATACTTTAATGACTGAATTTTCTGATTCCTAACATCATTGACGGGTTACCACTCAAATCAAGACCTAAGTTGTTTGGAGAAACCATGAGCGCCTTTACTGATGAACTATAAAAGATTTCATACTTCTTGAGTAAGTCCCTGATGTATTTCTTTTGACAAATACAAATTATTTAGCTTGTTTGAATTGAAAACCAATGAAGTAAGTGAGTTCACCCATCATACTCATTTTATATTTCTTTGTCATCAGTTTTTCAAACTGTTAGTAAAGTTTATGATTTGTAGAGCAAAATATGATGCCATCAACATATACTTGAAAATTTTTGGTTTTGTAGATAAACAAAGTGTTGTCAATTTTACCTCTGACAAACTTGTTTGAATTAAAAAGATAGATAAAATTTCACACCATACTCTTGGTGCATGTTTCAAGCCTTAAAGGGTTTTGTCAAGTTTGCACACATGATTTGGAAACTCATTATTTAAGTCAAAGAGGTTGTTGAACATAACTTCTTCTTTAAGTTTACTATTAAGGAATATACTTTTGACATCCATTTGATACACTTTGAAGTTCATGTATGTGCCATAGGCAAGGAAGATCCTAATGGCCTCAAGTCTTGCAACAGGGGAAAATGTTACATCATAATCAATTTCTTCTTCTTGCCTATAATCATGAGTAACAAATCTAGCTTTTTTCCTAATGACAATACCATTTTCATCCATTTTATTCTTACAAATCCATTTAGTTCCAATGATGGTTTTCCCTTTTGGAAGAGGAACAAGAGATCATAATTTGTTTATGTAGAACTGATTCAGTTCTTCTTACTAGCCATCTACCCAACTTGGCTCTTTTAGTGCCTTTGAGACCTTTTTACGTTTAATTTTAGAGAGGGAGTTAGCAAATAAACATTCAATGGCTGAGGCAACACTGAGTTGTTTAGCCATACATCTTTTGAGCTTGCTAGTAGAGGGTTCTCCCATAATATTCACAGGTTCAATGTTTTTTTTCTCTTTACCACCTTTCTTGAAGGGCGGGATGAGAGTTTGAACTTGGAGATCCTGGAAGTTCGACTGAAATGGCAGGTTGTGAGGTTGAGGGTGACAGAGAGGATGCAGGGTCTGAAATTTTATCTTCTGATGAAGAAGATTCAGGTGTATCCCTATTTTGATCATCAGTGATTGGTACTTCCAATTGTTCATTTTGAACAGTGCGTTATTCAATTTCAATAATAGTTGGATGGTCAAGTTAAGCTTCAGTCTCTAGATTTTCAGAGACATTTGGTTCAATATAAACATTTATGTCAGGGACTGTTTGATTGTTAGTGGGTGTACCACTTTCACTAATTGTGGTTGTGGGATGGTTATATGGAGAGATATAGGAAAATGTTTTTGAATAACATTGTTATTGACTTGAAGGATCATTTCCTTGAAGAAGTTCATCATACGGATATATGGATGATTCATTGATGCCAATTTCTTTAGTTGAAGTGTTGGAGAACCTGATTGCTTCCATACTCTCATTAAAGGTAGCATGAAAAGTTTCCTCTTATTGATGTCTCCTTGTATTAAATACCCTGAAGGCTTTGAACACCAGAGAGTATCCAAAAAAAGTATCAATCATCAACTTTTGCATCAAATTTACCACGATTGTCTTTACGATTGTGAGTAAACACAGGACATTCTAAGACATGAAAATAGTTGATGTTAGGAATCTTTCCATGAAATACTTCATATGGGGTTTTAGTCTTTTGACAATGATGGATCTGTTTTGTGTGAAGCATGTAGTGTTTATAGCCTCAGTCTAAAACTTTTAGAGAGGAGTGAACCATTTAACATTGTTCTTGAAGCTTCAATAAGGGTTCAATTCCTTTCAGCTACTCCATTTTGTTTTGGTGTGCAGGTGTGAGAGAAGTTTTGAGAGATTCCTCTTTCATCACAAAAAAAATCAAAAGTTTTGTTTTCGAATTTAGTCCCATTGTCTATTTTTAGTTCTTTGACCTTTGTGTCATTTTGGTTTTAAATGATGCCCTATGATGCTTACATTTCTAGCATGTTGAACATGGTTTGTCTTTTGAATAAATAAGAGAAGGAAGATCAATGACAAAGTCTTATGTCATAGCCAATTGACATTTTCCGAGGCTTTGGAAAAGAAGCAAGCCTCCATTTGAGAATAAGATGACATGTTAAGTACATATATATCACTTTTCCTTGGAGTAATCAACACCACTTCTTTGTTTGAATTAAAAAATGTTCCTTGTTTGTCAGTGAGCTGTATAGCATCACAAAGTTGACTTAAGCAAATTAGATTGTATTTAAGACCCTTTACAAATGTAACTTTGAGAATGCTATACCACCATAGTTTATGAAACCATACTCTTCAGTGACGCATGATGAGTTTTCACCAAATAACACTTTAGGTCCTGGTTGTTCCACCTATTTATGCATATAACTTTTGACACCAGTCATACTCCTTGAGCATTCACTGTCCAGGTACCAGATGGGCTCCCTGATGTCTCTTTTTCTCATGGTGATGTCTACCCATTAACCATTTCATGCATGCTCCTTTCCAACATCCAGCTTCTCATCATCAACAAGTGCCATCAATACTTTGAGATCAACCATTTAATTATCATTAGAAGAGACTGTCTCTTTATCCCATATATATGTTTCATCAATTAGACTCTTGTTTTTGGTATGTGATGAATGTGAGGGTTCTGATTTTGATGCTTGGCCTCAAGAAGAGAAATTTTGGCTTTGATTTCTTATACTTAGCTACATAATCCTTTTGAACTCTTTTGTTCATTTTGATTATGTTGAGCTGAAGTAATGAGAATGGGTTGGAATTTTGAGGTGTTAAGAAATTGATATAAAGGTGAGGATGATTTTGAAGAAAAAAATATTTGGAAAAACAACCAGTTTTACCACATTTAAAAAGCATTCCGTTTTGTTGAAAGATTTTGTTCCATTGAACATGGATGAGTTTCTTTTCATAAAAGTTTTGGAGTTGGATAGTAACGCCCTCTCATGAAATTCCTTGTACACGTCATTCATATATTCCTCACTACTTCTTTTATCCTCTTCATCATTTGAGTTGTCTTGAAAATCCTGAACAACAACATTAGAAAAAAAGCAGTTGATATGAGTGATGACGTCAGGGTTTTCTTTGGTTCAAGAAAAATTTTAGCCATCATATTTTCTTCATAAACATATCTTCCATAAAGGTCAGATAAGTTAAGATTTTTGACATGATTAACATTTCTTAACCATTGCTGATAGTTTAGCCACTTTTGTGGAAGACTGTCTACAAATACAATGTTGATTTCAAGATTTGAAAGAGTGGCATCGTCATTCACTAGGGCTTTGTATCTTGTAAAGGTCTGAGAGAGACTTTCACCACCTTTGGCTTTGAAAGTATTATCTTTAAGTTTGAGGTCCATGACCCTGTTTTCCCTAATATCTAAAGGACATTCGAAGTTATAAATAAAGTCAGTCCATACTTGTTTGCATGTATGACAACTAATAACTGACTCAATTATATCATCTGGTAGACATGATATAATCGTACTTTTAAGGCGTTGGTCCTGATTAACCGCTATCCTCTCATCATTAGACCATTGAGCCTTAGCTTTATTAAGTCGTTATGTGGTCTTGGGCTTGTATGGACCTATCTCAAGATTTGATGAGATAGGGTTTCATGCCAATAAGATAACACATCATTCTCTTCTTCCATTTTGTAAACTTTCCAACTTTCAGTTTAGGGGCAATAGATGAAATACTACATCCCTTTGGAATTACAAGTTGGGGTACATCATCAGACATGATATGATCTTAATTTTAAAAACTTTTAGAATGGTTTATAAAAGGGTTTTATAAATCAAACCGCTCTAATACTACTTGTTATTCCCTTGTAGTCGATTACAAAGTTTTAACTAAGTTAAACTAACCAACTTTCATGTCTTAATAACGTAAGCTTAAACTTCAAGAAGATAAGTAAACGTATAATTAAGTAAACACAAAGATATTTTCAACGTTTAAGTTCTTATTAGAAGTGAATCATAAAACTTACTTAATATTGTTTGCGGAATAACAATCTAAGTTGAATGACAATATTTGGTGATCTCTTTACTAAACACACCAAATCACAGTTAATGTTTAAGTAAGAACTATGCTATTAACCAACTGAATACTTAGAGACTATAGTTCTATTTGGAGGAGTAAATGCTCTCTTGAAAGTATATCACTTTAATTGCAAGAGATAAAACATTTACTCCTTTACAACATTCCTTTTATAGGCAAGGACCGAGGTGGATACCCATGGGGTAATAGCGACATTTCGAGAATTCAACTGTTTAGTATACTTACATTAAATGCTTTCATTTTTGGAAGTTGTCCAACCATGCTTTAAGGAACAATATGGACAATTGTTTGTCATTTTTTACCAACTCTAGTACTATCTTGACTTTTTGATAAGCGCTTTGCACTTATTTTTTCTAGAAAGTTCTTGTCTTTATATTTTAGTGACTTAGATATATATAAGCTCAAAATGTCTTGTATTGTTGAGGAGATCTTCAGAGAGTCATTGTGAGTTATTGTTATCACTCACTAACTCTATCATCTTCTTCTTGGTTCAGGTACTTCACTCACTGAGTTCCTGCTCAGAAAGTGTCGAGTCTTCTTTTAGACTCCGAAGATGACTTCCCGAATGCTTCTTTTCATTTAAGGACTTTGTTTACACTTGTAGTATTTTCTATTTAAATCCTAGACAAAGATCATTGGTCGCCGAATTGACCCAACAAAGTTTAAACATCACATACACGACATGCTTCATTTGAACAGCGAACATTTCATTAAAAATACTAGCAAGAAGTCGGTATAAACTTACACACTATTCATACAAGATGTTATTGGGTCTTATATCCAATCAACCCGGTTAGGATTTGCATCCCTAATTCTATGAAGAATCCGTGGATGAGCAAGCAACATGATTTCTTCATCAAATGTATCCTTACACGGGGGGTATAAGTCGAAGCATAATTGATTCATGTACCTCCATATAACCCATATTTATGCTATTTATCATGAATCATGCTTACTCTTATAAGCTTCGTAATTACATATCCAAGTCGTTTCACAATTACATATATACTTTTACTAAATCTGAAAACAGCGTATATGTTTTCTTAAAGAAAACTCCAAAAGGATTTTCAGATAGTAAAACAACCCCGAACCTTAAATGTTTCTAACACCTAGAAGAGCAATACATTGTAATGAACTTATTTCTGACATTAAACCCTATGAGGGCTTTAGTCTTTAATATAATAAAGAAAAAGAATCCAAAATACAAATTGTATAAGTTTTTCTATCAAACGTAAGTTACACATTTATTGAGACCAAAAGAAATGAGTGAAAAAGATAGAAATAACATAAAGACACGGTTAGGGTCATAGTCATTGGCGGGTGGTTGAAATATGAATTTAGCGCCAAAAATCTTCCCCACCAATTTAGCCCTACTCCGACAATGAAAGACAAAGACACCTTACACTTTATTTTTTTATGCTAACAAACAACACCATCTCACTAACAAAATCTTTGTCGACAAAGTTTATTTTAAGGTAAAGACTATTTATGAACAACATACCTTTAGTACGTTTTGTCCCAGTATCAAAAAATATTGATGTGTTAATGTGTTTCGGTAGTTTTTTAGTACTAGCTCGTTAACAAAAGTTATGATATTTAGAGAAGTATGTCGTATGTTGATTATATTGATATATAAGAAGTACTACTCTTTCAAAGAACTTGTATCAAACTTCTTTTTGTGAACTCATCTCTATGAAAATAGGTAAAATCATTTACGTTTTACAAATACAATAATCATCTAGAATTTTCGATAAAACCTTTACTGCTTCAAAAAGAAATAATTTCCAACAAACATAATCCCAAACACCATCGTATATCCCTTTCACTCTCTCTAGACTCTAGCCTTTACTTACCCATGAGCCATCATTTTTCATCATTAGGGTTTTGTTTCTCTCACTTCTTTCTTGGTTGTCTTTGTTGTTGTTATGTCCTATATAACCCTTTTTCCATACCATTCTCCCATTGGACTCTTTTCTATCTTTCCTTTTTTAACTTCTTCCTCTTAAATCCAATGCTTCACATCAGCTTCAATTCCCAAGATCAGACAACCTTAATCTTCTTCTTGTCTTTTGTCTTTGATCATCCATCTCCAGTTTCCTCCTACATGTTTGGAGCCACCCCACTTTATCAAAACATAATCTAGCCTTACCTACTTAAGCATTATCAATATCAGATCTTTAGAAGCTCTCTCTATATATATCTTTCGTGAATCGAACGAGGTTATAATTAGTTACTCAACGACACCGAAATATTAATTGGTATGAACTATAAACTCACTTCATTAAGGGTATTTCACTTCATTAACTATAAACTCATATTTTGATATGCTAATAGCACAATGATAGATATTACTAGAGTGTGAAAAAAGCATACAAAACACAGACTAGTGTCACCTTTGTGTTTGTCTACTAGAATTATTGCATCCCCAATTTCATTCTAACCATTATCGATCACATGCATGCTCCATCTATTATATCCTTTATTTTCTTTTCTTTTTTTTACCACCCATGAATCAGTGAACGTTCAAGTTTTTTCTATGGTTATAAAAGAAACAACTCACAATAATTATCAATGACCTTCTGAGGTTAGTTCTATCGTGTTCATGGTACTTAAGCTTAATGTTATCATCATGAACATATACTCATTGCAAATACTAAATATTTTATATATGATAGAAAGTAGAGTTGGAATCAGTTTCTTACTGTAGTTGTGTATCAACCCGCTTTCTTCTTTTAAGGGAAAAGGATATATGAAGTTTGAAGCTGAGATTTCTTCTGTTGTGCCTCTTGTTCTTAAGGATATATAGTTTTGTAACAGCTAACAATCTTACACTTTTATCTCAACTGAGATGCACCTTAATTTAATTAGATGCACCTTCATACACTTAGGAAAAAGGCCACCTTGTTCTTTAGGATCGATACATATAATACAAATTGAAAGAGTATTCATCATGGATTCATGGTGGTATTCTTTCTTCATTTGGTTGTTAAGATAGAAAGTATTGTTTTCAGTAATTATTATTTCATTTTGTGTGTATTGTATGTTCTAATTTCAAAATTCGAATTCCTCTACCTTTTGTGTATTGTATGTTCATCTTAATGGTGATATAATTTTAGGGGTTTTATTTGCATTCCTGAGAGAGTACTTTTTGTGAAACTGGATTTCCAAAATCATTGTTTTACTTCTTGATCAAGCTTTGATGCTCTTGAACAAAAGGATGTCCTCCTTAAATATATGCAACACCTTGTCACCTTCGAATTTCACAGAGTCGCTCCTCAATTTACATGGAATTTCCATGGCATAAGCTCGTAATAGTGCAAATAGCCTTGAGTTATTTTCTGTGAAGCTGTATATATATAGTTGTGAGCTTGAACTTCTTATTGCCTAAAACATATGTGGCTAATCAATTTGATGTAGCATTTGCACATACTCGATCAATCAACCAATGTGTTGCATTCTCATCGAACTGAATAAAAAATGCTTTCCTTCTATCCTTTCATACATCAGACTGGTTCTTGTAAAAAAATCGATCACCGAATGTTCGTTTCTTTTAGTTAAGAGAACATAGCACCATACATCGAACTTTGTTGTTTGATTTTTCTTTGGATATACTTTTTTGTGTTTACCGTGTATAATGCACATTCAACTACTTAAGAGTACAAAAAATATAAATTGTAGTAGTTGATGCCTCAAATGCTGTAACATTTGATAGTTATGATTAGAATACAGAATGAAAATAGCCAAAAAGACAAATTTTCAGCATTTGAATAGTGATAATGATGATCATTTTGCGGTTAATAAAGTTGATGCATGATCTTTAGATACATATATGAATGGGATATTTACTTGGTAATCAGATTGAGTACAAGTCTTTCCTAGCTATATCAACTTTTGGTCCAAAACTATTAAATTCAGTTAATCAGTCACGTCAAATTGGATTATTGCAGATTCCAGTTTCTGTTAGAGAAGAAATGAACACTTTTTCACATGTTCCACCTGGCTTTCGGTTCCATCCCACTGATGAGGAACTTGTTGATTATTATCTTCGAAAAAAGATAAACTCAATAAGGATTGACCTAGATGTCATTAGAGATGTCGATCTTTACAAAATCGAGCCATGGGATCTTCAAGGTAATACCTATAATCAATAATTTAAAAGCAAACATATATATTTATGCACAAAGTCAAAGCAAATTTATTTTCTAGGGTTTGAGATGCATTTTAACTATTATTGCATTTATATTTTTTAAGCATAGTAATGAATAGTAGTTTAGTTTATTTGGTAAAACTGGCAGACCTTAAAACGTTTTTTAGCTTTAAGATATGAAAATTTGTTTTTCCAGTACGTCGTATGGGAAAAAAATAGTTATGACGGTGCATAGACTGGTCTGTAACCCTAAACTTGTCACATCTAACTGTTAGGTCATACTAACATATAAGTCTAAATAGAGCTATGCAGGCTGGGTACGGAAGATCAAAACGAATGGTATTTCTTTAGTCATAAAGATAAGAAATACCCAACTGGGACTCGTACGAATAGAGCTACAACAGCAGGATTCTGGAAAGCTACAGGAAGAGATAAGGCTATTTACTCGAAGCATGACTTGGTAGGGATGAGAAAGACATTGGTTTTTTATAAAGGTCGTGCTCCCAATGGACAAAAGTCAGACTGGATAATGCATGAGTATCGCCTTGAATCGGATGAAAATGCAACCACGAATCAGGTGCGTAGATGTCCTTATTTGAATCTTAATGATCACATGCCAATATACTTGGCTGGATTAAATAACCTTAGTTTAATTTTCTTGATTTGGAAACAGGAAGAAGGTTGGGTTGTGTGTAGAGTGTTCAAGAAAAGACTACCAACAATGAGGAGAGCAAGTGAGCACGAATCACCAATTTGGTATGAGGATCATCAAGTCTCATTCATGCCAGAAATCGATTCACCAGACCAAAACAATTCTATATCGCACTTGGTTCAACCTAACCTTCAATATCCATTTAGTTCTTGCAAGAAAGAGCTAGACCATCTGCAAAATTACCAGATAAACCCTGATCACTACCTCCAACTCCCCCTTTTAGAGAGTCCAAAGCTGCTCCCTAGTTGCAATTCTTCCATGCCCATTTATAGTATTGACATAAATCAAGCAGGAAGTATCAACTATCAGCCATCTTCTATCACAAACAACAAAAACATTCATAAAACTCAAGATCAAAATGTCAATAATCATGTCACGGATTGGCGAGTTCTTGACAAGTTTGTGGCCTCGCAGTTACTTAGCCAAGGTGATGTTTCAACTAAAGAAAATCATTACACAAACACTGAAGATACCATTCCCTCCTTCCACTCTCAGGATGATCATGAAACATCAAACTGTGAGCTAATAGCACATATGAACAAGCAAGATAGTGAAATGCCAATGGTGCCAGAAGATGCCTCACGTTCTATCTCCAGTTGTCACATTGATCTGTGGAAATGAAGAATAAAATCATTTGCGAAGTTATTAATTCAAAATATAGAAGCAAAAATATATTGTTGTTGTACATAATAAAAAAAATTGAAGTGCTAATATATATACTATACGTGTAAACTTATTAACATTTATACATGTTTAGACTATATGCCCCTTAATTAGTGTTAATTAAGTTAATGATTAATGGGTGCTATATGTCAAAACTAGTGTCATAGGCATGGGAGTGTTGCTGTGTATCTTATTATTACTTGTGAACACAGCATCATCTGTGTGTAATGGAATTTATTATATATGTTGCTTGTAATCTGACACAGTCATAAGCGTGCGGTATTCATGTTTCCATTTTATTCTTGATTGGATGATTAAAGGATTAAACTTTACAGAAATCTTGGTCAATGTTTAGGGTGTAGTAGATCATCCTTTTATTGTTATTTGATTATTTTTCAGAGAGACTCGGATGTGACTAACTCATACAGTATATTGTATATAGCAAAATATATTTTTCAGTTATTGCTACAGTGAATGCAGCCTTGAGTGATATGAACCTTTTAATATATAAAACCAAAAAGTGAAACATTATCTATGCATGTAGTTGAACTTTCGTTTGAATCATTGACACTGTTTTATGATATCGTAAAGACTTTTGGTTCAAATCGCTAATAGTGAGCAACAAAAGATCGGCAGCTCTTGTGCAGTGGTTCTGATTCTTGAAATGTGGTTCGACAGATTCCTGGAGTAAGATAAGGGGAAACTGGAGATCATGACAACACACATACTTGTGCTCCATAAAAAGAACATATGGAGTACTTTACAGGGAGAGTAACGATTCAGCAATTGAGTCATATATGTGTAAATATTGAAGTATGAAAATGAGGTTGATATTGTAGCTAGCTAGGTTTCTATATGAATAGAAATAATTTAGAAAACGCAAGTTTTAGACATATGGCCTTTTTAGGTTACACAAAAGGAAATATAGTATCCTTATAACTAAAGTTTGCCTCCACATAAGGAATAACAAAAGGAAATGCAGAATGGCCTTTATCTTCGGTTTTGGAGGCCAAGGTATGAAAACTCGTTATATGGTTATTTTCTTGGCAAAAGAATTGCATTTCGTGTTGTTGAACATTATGTGATGAATGTTTGGAAGAAGTTTCGTATTGTTAAAGCAATGATGACTTCGAAAGGGTTCTTCTGTTTTAAATTTGTTTCGGTAGCAGGCAGGGATGGGCTATTGTAAAACGGACCATGGCTGATACGTAATGCCCCAGTTATTCTTAAAAAGTGGTCTCCTAATTAGTGCTTATTAAAAGAAGAACTGAAATATGTCCCGGTTTGGGTATAATTTTATAATATTCAGGTTACCGTGTTTACTGAGGATGAGTTGAGTGCCACTGCCACTAGATTGGGTACAATAATCATGCTCGAGTCTTATACTAGCACTATGTGTTGGCTATTGGGGTAGATTGGATTTTACACATGCATTGATTGACATAAGGGTTAATTGTCCTCTCAAAAATACTATGGTGATTGTTATTTCTTATGTTGAGGGTTCGAGTTCTTATTTGCATACAACTAAGGTGGAATATGAGTGAAAACCGCTAAGATGTGGTAGTTGTTCGGTGTTTAGACAAGATGATAGTCAATGCCCTAAACGTGTGGTTTCTGAATCTGATGCGAACTTAGGAGCTGATTTGAGGAGGCAAAATGGTCCAAGGCATATGAAAAATGTTGTTGCTCAAAATGATAGGTTCCAAATGGTACAACCGTACAAAACTGTAAACCTAAAGGTAAGCAACATGATAGGTCAAATGTGTTTTAAAACTAAGCGTACACATGTGTATCGTCTTGTTTCTACTCCTAGTGGGTCTAGGATGTCAAAGAAGCAAGGAAGTGAGGGAAAGAATGGGACCACGAATTCGAAAATCGATACCACTAAAATGGCCCCGAGTTCTAGTAATAATGGACATGTGAATTCAGATGATGTAAATCTGGTTACTCTTAAGAGTTTGTTTGAAGCGTTGAAGAAAAATGACAAGATATTCGAGAATGTGGGTGCTTCAATTGCTGGAAACATTGGTAATATCGTTATTTTTGCGGAAAGTTGTGGAAGAGAGTGATAGTGATGTTGAGAATGTTTACGATGTGACTAATCAATTCATGGCTAACGGAGGTGCAAATGATGCAAGTTTATATGAGGACGAAGATTATGACATTTATGACAATTATAACCTTGAAGGGTTAGCAAAAGAACAATTGGCATGTTGTGACGCGATGGATATTAATCTTCGAAGTCAATTTAAACGATAGTTTATATTTGGTGTCTTTATAAGTCAAATGTAAGTTAGTGTTTAGTGTTTTTTCCTGTGATATGAGTAGTTTTATCTTGTTATGTATGCTTTATCATCTATGTAAGATGTGAGATTCATTTACATCCATTGTACTTAACTATTTTTTAAAATGATATATACACCGGGTTAAAATCCTTTATTAGAAAATAAAAATAAAAATAAAAAAAATAAAAATAAAAAGGTTGCGTCCAGACATATATAGACACGTACATAGGGTTTTGATGGAGAGAGATAGAATGCTTCATGGTTATGCCAACATTTAATCAATAGAACTTTCCTTTGAAGGGATAGTGAAATTATCAATTTTCTTTTTTCAAATTTGACATTGCCCTGTCCTAGAAGTAATCTCTTTTAAAAACAATTATGAAATTGACTTTTTAATCATTATATTATACAGTATATATGTTGTTTTGGAACACGCTATTTGTAAATTTACAAAATATAGAAACTCCTCCGTTCAGAATTTAACTTTTTTTCAAAAACAAGCTATGCATGTCGGATGTAATCAAACAGAATTGGTATTCTTTCTTTGCTATATTCATGAGAATATGCTTGCTTTGCAATAAAATAAAATAAAGTAAAAGCAGTGTTGAACTAAAAAAATTACGATCTTCTTTGGAAAATAGGTTACATGTCCGTCTCTAGACGAAGTTCAGAGAATTTTGATTCATCATGTAACATGATTGTTGAAGTTTACGTATATATAAAATCTAGAAGAATACTTATACATTTCCGGCAGATCCATAGAATTTTTTTTAACCATCGTCCTCATTGTTTACTTACAAACTAAAAATAAATAAATAAATAAATAAGCGTTTAGCTGAACTGGTAATTGAACATGTAGAAGGAAATTAGTCAAACTAATATACTTGAAACATTTTTCATAGAGTAGCCAATAGAAATTCACTACAACAAAAAGGAGGACGGGTGACGACAAACGGCGAGTACACAAAAATCCTCGCCAATACCGACTACGCGACCAAAAACGACCCAGCCCTAGAGTTTGATGGGAAGAAAGTATGGAAAATAGTCAGCGAATACCTTTGACGAGGACTCGCCAAAGGGTTGACCCAGTTTATTATTTCTCCAAAATTTTCATTTTGGCTAATTGTTTCCGCTATTTTTTCCTCCAACCTTTTTGCAATGACGAGTCATCGCCAAAAGTTTGAACAAAATGGTGACCGTTAATTAGAAGTTTAATTACCTATAACAAATATATATACATGACGTGGCATAGCCTTTTGCGAGGACATGTCCTCGTCAAAAGATAAAAATAAAAAAAATTATAATAATAATTATATTAATGATTTTATTTTAAACTAATGATTATATAAATAAGTATAATAATAATACTGATTAGAGTGAATTACATAAATCGTCCTTGTGATTTGGTCAAAATAACGGATTTTGTCCATATATCTTTTTTTCAGTGCGTTTCGTCCCTGTGGTTTACAAATCTTACGGATTTTGTCCCTCGTCCAAAAATGTCCGTTAAGTGTTTTGCGCTGTTAGTCCTTCGTTAGTGCAGTTCGTTAAGTGTTTTGCACCGTTAGTCCTTATTTTTTAAAATGTAGTTTTTCCCAATTAGTCCCTCCATTAATAATAGTTATCGCCCGATTTTTTACGTTTTTGTTCGTTTTTATCCGTTTCCCCCCGTTTTTTTCGTTTTTCGTCCGTTTTTTACGTTTTTATCCCTTTTCGTCTGTTTTTGTCTGTTTTTTATCCGATTTCGACCGTTTTTTTACATTTTTATTCGATTTCGCCAGTTTTTTTACGTTTTTGTCCGTTTTTTTTCGTTTTTACCCGTTGTTTTACGTTTTTGTCTGTTTTTCTTACATTTTGTCCATTTTTCTTATGTTTTGTCTGTTGTTCTTACGTTTTTTCCGTTTTTCGTACGTTTTTATCGGTTTTTGGTATGTTTTTGTCCGTTTCAAAAAAAAATTTGAATAAAAAAAATATTTTTCAAATATGTTTTTTTTTTTAAATATGTCCGTTTTTTTTCAAAATATTTGAAAAAAAATATTTTTGTTCAAATTTTTTTTTTGAAATTTTGTATTCAATTTTTTTTTTTTAAATTTGATTTTTGTTTCAATTTTTTTTTCGGAAATATTTTTTTTCCAATTTTTTTTTTTGGAAAAAATTTTAAAAAGGAAAGAAAAACGGACAAAATGTAAGAAAAACGTAAAACAACGGGCGAAAACGGAAAAAAACGGACAAAAACGTAAAAAAACTGGCGAAAACGAATAAAAATGTAAAAAAACGGTCGAAATTGGATAAAAAACAGATAAAAACGGACAAAAGCGTCAAAAACAGACGAAAAATGATAAAAACGTAAAAAACGGACGAAAAACGAAAAAAAACGGGGGGAAAACGGATAAAAACGAATGAAAACGGATAAAAACGGACAAAAACATAAAAAATCGGGCGATAACTATTATTAACGGAGGGACTAATTGGGAAAAACTACATTTTAAAAAATAAGGACTAACGGTGCAAAACACTTAACGAACTGCACTAACGAAGGACTAACAGCGCAAAACGCTTAACGGACATTTTTGGACGAGGGACAAAATCCGTAAGATTTGTAAACCACAGGGACGAAACGCACTGAAAAAAAAGTATAGGGACAAAATCCGTTATTTTGACCAAACCACAAGGACGATTTATGTAATTCACTCTACTGATTATATAAATAATTATTTAAGCATTCATCTAGTTTACATTTATATGTGCGCTCTCGACACTATCAATGAAATGCAAGTTATTCTTACGATTAGTTTGTTTGATGATGAATGAAGGAGATTGGTTCGAACACCTGAATGAATGGGTCATGGTTAACATCTATCAACTAATATTCATCTAGTTAACATTTACATGTGCGCTCTCGACACTATCAATGAAATGCAAGTTATTCCTACGAGTAGTATGTTTTGATGATGAATGGGAGATTGGTTCGGGCACCTAAATCATGGGTTAACATTCATCAGTTAACATTCGTATGTGCGCTCGACACTATCAATGAAATACAAGTTATTCCTATGATTGGTATGGTTTTGGCGATGACTTGCCGAAGGTCTCAAAAGGTCCTCGCCAATTGGGGCTAATGTATGTTATAGTGATTGGTAAGAATTTTGCGTTTTTTAATTAAATTTGGTGTTTATATATTTTCATTTGTTGATTGGATAAATAAAATGTTATATATTTCGTATTGAATACAAGTGGGAACCATCTTGGTGTAGTACTTGTTTGCTTTATGGCCATTTGAATGATGATTGTCTTAAATCCGCTCCTAAACGTGTGGTGAATAGGATTGGTAAAAGTAAGGATATTAATTCAGGTGTATCTAAGAGGCTTTATAATGACGGTCTTACAGTTGTGAAGCGTAAAGGAGGTAACATTAAGAAGTTCAATGCTATTCAAATGAACAAATTTGAGTATCGGCCGATTCCTCCTAAGAATACCAAGGCTTCTCCTTCCTAAGACAACACAAAGGAGTCTACTTCTAAGGACAACACAAAGGAGGCTTCTAAGTCTAGACAACCAGAAATGGCTACTAAAGTGGCTTATACCTCTAATGCTTTTAGTGTTCTAAGTGATTTGGATGAAGGTTCTAATGTTAATGTAGAACCTACCAGTGAGGTTAGTACTAGCAATGTGAATATCACTATTATCGTTGATGGAGGACACATGGTAAACAATGACAACATCCATAGTTCGTCCAATGCTTCTCCTCCTTTTATTTCGGATAGCACACCTGACATGGTTAATGAATATAAAAAGGTAGGTAATCCGTTTTCTAAAGTTGCGGATTTGGTTATTTCGGATAGTGATGATGATGAAGTTTTTGAGGACTACAATGAAACTACTAGTTATATGACTTTTGACGGTTCAAAAAGTAGCAGTGTATCTGTCATGAAGACCTTATATGAGCAATGGAAGGAGGACACCTATGATTAGGATCCTTATAATGACGCTATCTTTAATGATTATGGTTTGACTAGTGCCCAGATTAAGTATGCTTACGTATATAACATTAATCTTTGTGGTTAAATTAGATAGGTGTTTGTTTTATTTTGCATAAGTATGGCGTGTCATTTCTTATGCTAATTTAGGTTGTAAGCACTGTAGGCGCTTTTAGTTTGCCTTCTTTGAGCTGAGGTATGGGACTCACCTACATCCATTGTTCTTAATTGTTTTTTAGAGTAATAATAGGGGATAACTCTTTACACACACACAAAAAAAAAAAAAAAAAAAAAAAAAAAAAAAAAAAAAAAAAAAAACGCTAGTGCTCAACAAGTACTATGGCATGAAAACCTTGACACTATCCACATACTTGAGAATGGGAACGCACGCATGTCATAAAAGTAACTTATAAGCGCTTGTGTGTGGAAACAAAGTGTATGATCTATGACATATGGTGGCAACTTAAGTTAGAAGCCAAATACAATATACCAGTGTTTCTAATTTGCGTAAATTAGTTTTTTTCAACCACCGTGGACTTATGTAAAGAGCCAAATACAATATGAATATATATAGGAATCATGTCCGTATATAATTCAGATGGTAAACTTTATAAAAGAATTTCCTAGTTGGTTCAATTGGATCCGTTCATCAATTTTAGCAGGCTGCTTATATAAACTTACATATTTGTGAACTAAGAAAGCTCCTAAGATTATGTCGTAAAAAAGAAACATGTCTACTAAAGGGCTTGTGTCCCAATGGTACCTCATATTGTGTGAGAAGCTTCTCAACCAAATGGTTGTGGGTTAAAGTTCTGTTTAGGACATGTGAGATAAATTTGTGTTGTAAATGTTGTGTGATAGGTAAAATTGCGGTTTTAAAAAAATTTAATAAATAAATAAATAATTAAAAAAAAAAAAAAAAAAAAAAAAAAAAAATCTATATTACACTGTAGCAGTGTTGCAAAAAAAGGTCTACAAGGCCGATTAATCACCGATTAGGTGCTACTGGGCCACCGACCTTGCCGATTTTCGTAAATCGTTCAAATAAATCGGTCAACCGTGGTCAACGGCGGTTAACGATGGTCAAACTTGCCGAAAACTTGTAAATCTTGCTGGAAATACCCTAAACTCGCCGTAAATTTGTTTTAATCCCCTATAGTCACTTTTTGTATCTATTACAAGATGTTTTTCAATGAAAATCTTGCCGGGAATACCAAAACTCGCCGTAAATACCCAAAGCTTGCCAAAAATGCTAATACGATTTATTACTGATTTACTATTTTTGCACCTTGAACAAATGTAATCACCTATAGTCGCTGTTTATATCTATTACCATATGTTTTTAAGGAAAATCTTTCTGGGAATACCCAATACTCGACGGAAAATCCCAAAACTTGCCAAAAATGACAATCCGATTAATCACTGATTAATCCCGCCTAGACCGATTACAAGCTACAGGGGGTCGACCGCCTCACTACCGATTCACGATTTTTGCAACCTTGACTGTAGGGAATAATCCGGTGATAAATCTTCAAGTGGTGCGTACATGCATGAGCTTAGTAGAATGGTAGTGAATAGTGATGCATGCAAACATGCATATATGTCCCTAAGAGTGGACGGTGTGGGCTCGCCGTCGCCTACGTGGCCGGCCGCCGTGGCTCGCCGCCACACCGCCCTGCCTTGTTGTGGCTCGCCGTCGGATACCAAATCGTGGGGACGACGAGGTGAAGCTCCAAAGCAAAGTTTACGTTATAAAACGTAAACATTTTTGCAACGTTAACTTTTTTTTTTTTTTTTTTTTTTTAAATTAACTTTTTTTTTTTTTTTTTTTTTTTTTTTTTTTTTTTTTTTAAACCCACCACTCCTATATAAACTATCATCATCTTCTTCATTTTACACATCTTCAAACCCAAAATACATAACAAATCTTTCTTAACCAACAATATCATTTTACACAATGTCTCAAAACCCACATGACGGAGGATACTTCACAAATCTACTTAACTCAAACGCACAACAATACGGGGGTTCTTCAAACCCGTCTACCCCTTCTTCGACCAATTCCAACCCGTCTCCACAAGAAATAATGCTTAACCAACAATATCAGTTTCAACAAGGTTTCGCAAGTTACCCCAACCGATTTCCATCACCGCAGTTCTTTAACCCGTTACAATCTCCACAGTTTTTTAACCCGTCCCAGTCTCCACAATTGCCCCAAATGGAATCACAACCGACCGGTTCACAATTCAAAGTTCCAAAAGCACGTGAACCGGCAAAAGACAGGGGCAAAAAATCGAAGGCAAAAAAAACTGCAGTAGATTTGGACAGGGACGATGACGAAGATGTTGAAGTCATAGCACAAGTGAACAGGAGGAAGTGGACCAAGTCTGAAGAAATGTTACTTGCGCAGTGTTGGATAGAAATTTTCCAAGATAAAGATATGGGCAATGACCGTCCGGAGGAGCACTTTTGGAACGACATTCTCGAAATGTTCAATTCTCAGACAACCGATAACCAGCGTGGCAAGAACATGATAAGCGGTAAATGGACAAGGATTAACAGTGATTGCCAGAAGTTCAACGCTATTTACAAACATCTTCAGCGTCGAAGTGGTGAAAATGACCAAGATCATGTCGATAATGCCAAAGTTAGCTTTACGCAGCGTTTTGGTGGGAGGGAATTTTTGTATGAAAAATGTTGGGATGTTTTGAAAAATTATCCCAAGTGGGATGCCGAAGATCCTATTGACATTACATGTCTCGAGGATATATTCGGGCCGGACAAACGACCTCGGCCTGAAAGAGATGTATGCAAACGAGCCGGCAAGAAACAGAAGTCGACTTCAACGTCAAGCGCTACAAGCTCCGGTGGAAGTCAAACGAGTAGTTTTTCGGGACATATATCCGAAATATATGCTCAAAAAGCCGATGCTCAAAGGGCTTGTTACGAGGCGAGGCGGGAGAAGGAAAAAACGTGGCAAGAGAAGATCGAGATGGATTTTCTCATGATAGATCCGAGTACCAATCCTGACCCGGTGAAAACAGAAATCATCCGCAAGAGGCAAGAACGTCTAGTCAATAAATATCGTGAAATCATAGACGAGTAGTATTTTTTACTCATGTGTTGTATTTTTTTTTTTACCCGTGTCGTTTTTTTTTACCCGTGTGTTGTATTTTTTTTTACCCGTGTCGTTTTTATTAGTAAGTGTTTTTTTTTTTTATGTATTGTATTTTTAATTTGAATGAAATGAATTTATTTAGTTTATTTGGAAATGAAAATTGAATAAAAAAAATAAAGTGGTAGTGGTGGGGCCCAAATGAAGAGGTTGAGGTTTGTTATGAGTGAGGAGGGGGTTTGTTGTGGTTAGTTGTGGGAAAATGAGATGCTGATGTGGCGCTGAGGTGGCGCGACGATGAAGTGAACCCTTGTTATGGTACCTAGCACTCTAATGAGTGACATACAGCGAAGTTGTTCCTATGAGAATGTTTCGAGTGATTTTTCAAACCTCTATGATGAGTGCCAAAATAATGTTAAGATACTGTATTTGGTAACGATATTGACGTTACTAGTATAGCAATTTAAGTAGTGCGTACATGCAAGCAACGGTCTATCATATATATGTGGTAAAACTCATAGCAATATTACAGTTACTAAGGTCACCAGATAAGCAGACAGAAGTCTTGTATGACTGCAAAACGCATGCTTGCTATTAGCTATGCTGTAATTGGTGTGCCTCAGTCACAGCTTTCAAGTAGCTGAACAAACATGCTTGAGTCGATGGCACAACTTAGTTATATAGAAATTGTATCAGTGATATGATATGCTTCACTACTACGTACTAAGAAACCATTTTAACTGCCAACCACAGATCTAGGATGAGTAGAAAATCTTTATGCTATAAATTTGTATAGCTGTTGGAAATAATTGTCACCGAGGCAGCAGTTTTCAAGTAATGTACATATTAGCATGCATACTCTCTACTGCTATCTGTTTTGACTAACTAAATTACTAAACTTGCTATAAAAAACGTGTGCATATGCTTAAAACTAACAAACCCTTACAGAAAAGACAACGATTAGATCTCAACGGGTCAAAAGTCAAAACTCACTGAACTAATATTAAAAAGTGCGTACCTTGAGCGCGACAAGATGAAGGTGTCATCAGTCATGTATGGAACTTAGCAAGAACTGGAGCTAGCCCGAACAGATAATGGAGTTGGACCAAAGCTGCTAGTATGGTTTGATAGGAATGTTTGAGAGAAGTGGATATACATGTATGAAAGTCAAAGTAAAAAAGTCAGATTTGTGGGGTCAAAAATCCAAGTGTTGGAATTAAAACAGCCAACATGTACTTATTGAAGTTGTCTTGTGAATTCTTGGACACTCATGCACTCTTTGGGGGCACAAAGATGCAGCTTGACCATGGGGAAGGTATCCTAGGATAAAAATAGTATAAAGTTTAAATAATGATTACATTCAAATGTTAAAATACTAAAATAACAAGAAGAGGGATCATTACAAATGTCAAGTAAGATTTATCATATACAAACTAATTAAACAAAAACAAAATATTATAGACACCATCTTAGAAGGATTCAAAAGAAGATTGTGAACCGGCCAACTAATGAAGACTGGCAAAATTTTACGAACCAAACAAACCATTTGGATGACCATCAAAGGGTGAGTTCAACTGAGATTAAGAAAAATTCAAAAATCAAATGAACTAAATCTAGCCATTCATATTAAAAAAAAATAATAATAATAAAACCCACCTAATTTTACTTTTATTTTTTAGAAATAAAATATCTTACAAACAATAAATTGTTAAGTGACAAAAAATATGTAAGGGTTTAGTGGTCACTCGCATGACTTATAATAATGCACAACAGAAAATAAACACAGAAAAGCCATGCAGACAAAACCCTAATTAGTCAGATCTCTTAATTAGGGATATAACCTAACTAACATATAAGAAGGGTGTTTAAGGATACTTACTTGTTAATCATGCACTGCGTAAGCTCCTTGACCTTTCTTTAAGTGCATGGAACGCCTTCTTTTTGATCTTGATGCTTCGCAAACTTCTTTAGGGTTTCTTGGAGAAAACCATCACTTAGACCGTGTCAGGTATCCACCGGTACTTGCACAGGTAGAACTAGGACTACAAACCTATGCAACTTGGCGAGTACGTAATCGGGTAAAATCCTAGTCGATGGGAAGTCGACTTCAACTTAGGGAATCGACCAAAGGGATTTATGCATTTGGTTCGACCAATCGTAGGAAGAGAGGAGGAGGGGAGATGATTTTAGGGTTAGATGATTAGTTATGAGGTTCTATTGGAAAGCCTTATATTTGTATGCTACCAAGGAGGATTCTAGAATAGCCTAAACCTTGTCCTACAAGTAATAGAGTTTGGCAACTTGTCAAACTATAACCCATAGGGGTGTTCGGCTGAATATATATCCCTAAGGGGTATATATGCCTTTTATTACTTATATATTTATAACTAATAAATATATTATCTCAGAAAAATTACCGTTTTACCCCTCAATGAAAATATTCTAGGATTTTCATTTCTTCACTACTCTTAATTCATTTCGTATCTCATTTTCACTTGCTTGTTCTGTTTAATGTGCACCCGTGTGATCCTTTGGCATTTCTGTGAAGGCCAGTTGTGAAAGTTGTTGTGTCTTTGCACATAATCTTTTCAGGCTCCCGCTTAACAATCATGGGACTACTTTCACAGTACCAAGAGGTTACTAGAAAAATATTGCACTACCTAGATCACAGAAACCCATTCAATACCCAGGTAGTGATTCTTAGACGTCAGCATCACCTACTTACTGAGTTCGGGTATATGATTGTATCCCTTCGCACTTTTTGATATGTTTGTAAAGTATTAGACATGAAATGATATTCTGGAATACTTTCGTCCTTTCTTGCTCTCGTAAATAGATTTGTTCTCTGATCTGTGCTGAAAACAGTCAAGCTACCTCACACAAGCTAGCCACTTGTGAATGGCTAACCGTAAGAAGCTTAAAACTGCTTAAAACACAAATACAATGAAGTCCTGGAGAATATAATGAATTCCCGGGTCGTTATGTCCCACGGAGACTCAATGGTGTGTAAACACTAATTTAGATGATAGAATGATCACTAAGGATAGTGATCAGTAAAGGTTTTGGATGAGAAATTACACTACTGATTGATTGGAATGAGATTGGAAACAGATTTGGAAAACACAACAATCAGATAAAAGAAACGTAAATACGTACGTTTAAAAACTACGTATACGTACAAAATAAAAAGTGAAATCTAAGAAATAAAAGACCTAAAAATATAAAAATGACATTTTTGAAATCCTAAAAATAAAAGAAAATTATTAGAAAAAGAAAATTATTTTTACAACTAATTATTTAATTATTATTAATTAAAACTATTTTAACTATTTAATAAATACTCTAAAATAGAAGAAAATACAAAATAAGGCTAGAAAAATAAAATTATGATTCAGAAAAAATCTAAAATATTATAAAACTAATTTTAAAATAAAAAAATATATTTTTCACACTTTTTATCTAATTATTACTAATTAATTAATAATTAAAATACACTTAAATACTAGAAAATATGAAATAAAACTAGAAAAATGAAATTTTAACTTGGAAAAATCTAAAATATGATAAAACTAATTTTAAAACTGAAAAGATATTTTTTATGCTTTTTAATTATTTATTACTAATTAATTACTATTTTTACCTATTTAAAATTATAATAAATACTAAAAAGATTAGGAAAATTATGAAACTTTTTATAAAAATACTATATGATGACAGAATACTAAGAAAAATATAAAAACAAGATTTGCTTATTAATAAGATGAAAAGAAAAATCAAAAAGCTAAAACCTATTAAATAAACACTATCACTGATTTTAAATTGATGTTTTTCTGAATTTTCTTTTTGAAAACTACTTAACTACTTAAAATATGAAACTTTTACAAAAACAAAAATTTTACCAACTACAAATAAGCTGTTTGAGTAGCTTATAAGCCAACAGTGGGCTAAATGAGCTTATCTGATGAAATAAGCTTAAACAAGCTCACACACTGAAACAGAAGCTAGAATAAGATAAAATAAGCTACAAGCTGCTCAAATGAAGTTAAAAGACAAAGAAAATCACACTGATAAGCTAGAATAAGCAGATAAGCACTTATAACTTTTGTTTTGAAGAACAGAAATGGGACAAAGAAAAGGCTTATTGCAGCCCTAGCTAACAAGCTAAAAAAATGAAAAGCTAAAGTTGGAACCTCAAGATAACTTGGTTGACTATCCAAAGAACCAATAATCACAGGATTTGAGCAACAATTGAGCTCTGTGCAAGCTTTTGATTGAGCTTATGAAACTGGTGCACAAGGCAGTATTTTCAAACAGGTACCCAAAAGAAACTAACAAATAAGCACTAAATAAGCTGATTAACAGAGAACTAGCATTTTTCTAATTTTATTTAGCAACCAAACTTTAATATCCCAAGAGCTTTTTGTCACACCCCCAAATTACCTGTTTTGCAGCGGAATGGAATTCCTGGGGATTGACTGTCATAGCATCACAATCACAGTTATATTGAACGACCTAAAGTGTCGTTTGAAAAATACATCGCTTGATTTAATAAAAACATTCAGAGTTACAAAGATAGGTCCCAAATGAAAGTTACTATGTGCGGAAAGTAAGTTTGGTACAAGTCAAACGATGTTTTTAAAGTTCATAAAACCCAAGTGAGACGCGTCGTCACCACGACTCTATGATATGTCCACATGCATGCCATGAGGTGAATGCCTTAGATACCTGAGATAAAACATGCTAAAAAGTGTCAACACAAAGGTTGAGTGAGTTCATAGAGTTTGAGTTGAAATGTAAAGTCTTTCAAAAATCGTTATGCAGCAAAGGCATTGTAAATCCACCCAGTTCCAAGTTCCGCCCATACAAAACTTGCAACCTGTGTGTTCACAACCCACTGCCAAAATGTGCATAGTTTATGTTCAAACACATGATGTCAAATGAATTCACAATAGTACCTAACTCGACGTAGAACAATAGCACTTAATCAATAGGACTAGACTCAATGTATCAGTAGTCAACTGATTTAGAACATTATACGACGATGTATCAGTAGTCAACTGACATAGAACTTTATACGACGATGTATCAGTAGTCAACTGACATAGAACTTTATACGACGATGTATCAGTAGTCAACTGACATAGAACTTTATACGACGATGTATCAGTAGTCAACTGACATAGAACTTTATACGACGATGTATCAGTAGTCAACTGACATAGAACTTTATACGACGATGTATCAGTAGTCAACTGACATAGAACTTTATACGACGTAGAACTATACCAAACAAACAAGAACAACTAATATAGTAAAACATTCAGTTTGAAACAATGATGATCATGATAGAAGTTATCCTTAAAAAGATAAAGTACTTGTGAAAAATAGTTAAGCATGTATCTCCCCCAAAAGTAGTATAAAAACAATTGAAAATGGGGCTATGAAAACTCACTTGGACAATGATGCGATGGCAAAAGTGAGTACACCGAAATGTAGCGTGAATCTCTAACCTTGACCTATTATGAATGTTATGATACGTAATGAGTTATGATGTAATGTTATGCATGCAATTCGTATGTTATTTATACCATTTGTGAATTTTAAATAATACTCTTTTGACGTCTTGACCATTCTTAAATTACTTTGCAAGTATTTACGTCAAAATGACATCCTACAATAGTTTCTTAATGATTTATTATGAAATTATAACTTTTCGTCGTAAAATAATGTCGTTGGAAATTTCATGAAAGTGACTAAAATGGCCTCGAAAAGCTAGTCGTAAAATGGTGTACGTCGAACGTTAGGAAACGAACTCAACGGTTTTGGAAAGCTTGTATCAAAATCTCGAAGTTTTGGCATTTAAGTTTTTATCCTAGAGGTCTCGTTCATAAAGAAAAATATAGGTTAAGTATGGTGATTTTGTCCAAAATGTAGTTTAAAAGTGAATTTCGGCAAAGTTTAAGCAACCGTAAATAATTCATTACAACTCCGCTATACAAACGGTTGGTCACTTTGGAAAATATGCTTGATAATCTCACTTTTATTAGAAGACATCTCGTTACAAAAAGTTCTACGTCAACGTTAAAAATAGCCTTCAATATGGTCACTTTGTTTATCCGTAACACTTGTCAAATAAAAATAAAATAGTTTTTCTTAACTAATAAGTTACGGCAATTTTGTGAAAACGTGCATATTTTAGTCGTTACAAATCCGTTTTCTACGTATTATACGTCCTTAGCTTCGTATCAAAGTATACTAATATATTTTTGATAAGTCGAAATAATTTATAAAGCTTAAGACTCGTTTTTGACTCGTACAAAACAAAAATAGTGTGCTGAAATTTCAGGATATATATATATTTCGTCGTCAAACTTGAAAAATTCATAACTTCTTCGTTATAGCTCCGTTTTAATCCGTTCAAGCGGCCACGGATTCGTTTTAAAGTATATTTTCTAAATATCTAGGCCAAAAATTTATGTCTACTGTCGGATTTTCCAGATTTACAAAGTAAGATCAGACCCTTTTTAAGACTTGTCGAAATGAGTTTTTCTCGTACTAAACCTATTCCAATCCCTTCAAAACAACTCCAAAGCTATTCTAATCCTACCATACACCTTCTTAGGGTGTCATGGGTTCCTAAACATCATCAAGACCAATATATAACAAGGGATAAATTATAGGATGACTTATATATATAAAACTCTAAAACAATGATAAAAATGGTATAAATATTCATATGTCTTGCATGTTTTGCTCAAAAATGATGAAATAGATATGAAATGAAAATGAAAGATGTAAAATGTAAATGATATGCTTACTAGTTACTTGATGAGGTGATTAGAACAAGGATTAAACCTAAACACCCTAGGTTTTTATTTCAAAACCTTTAATAAGAGTGTAACTAGATTGTTTTAAACTTGATTTGAAGATTTTTGGTGAAGATCTCCTTCACCTATGGCTTGGCCGGTTTTGTAGATGAAAAAGGAAGAGAAATACTTGACTTTTACTTTGAAATAATGTGATGTATGTGTAAGAAACTTTGGAGTGTAGACATATACAAAGAAGAAAAATTTTACCAACCATTAATGAACCACCTCCATTTTGACGCCAAGGGGAATGAATTTACAATACATATATATATATTTTTTTCTCTTTTTAATTATAAAGGTGTAAGTAAATGTATACTTGGTAAAATTTGTTTAGTAGTTATGTATATATTTGAACATTTAGGGTAGTGTTAGCTAAAAATAAATTTTAACGGGTCAAAGCAAAATGTATTGTAGTCATAAAAATCATAAAAATACATTTCTTGAAAGATTTGAGTGAAATAATAATTATCGTGTAGTTTTTAAGAAAAACGTCGTAATAATATAAATTTAACGATTTATATACAAAATAAATTTAAAACACTAGGTAAACTCAAAATATTGTTTTTATAAACTAATATGAGTATAAAAATATATCGGGATAATTTTTGGAAGTAATGGATCAATTGTTCAAAATAATTTATTTACGCGATAGTGTTTATTTAATATAAAATTTACGCGTTTAATGTGAAATGCAAAGTCATGAATGAACTAACATGATGAAAATGGTGTTAATGATATGTAGACTAACTTAGTCTATATGAAATGTCCTAAAAATACGAGTTGTCACACTTTTAAACTGAAACTCAATATTGAACACTCAATGAAATCCCAAAGTTTATTCAAAAACGACCAAATGAGAATTTGACTTTTTGATTTAAACTAAAAGTTTGACCAAAGTGAACTTTGATCTGATTCTATGCACTGAATTAGATGTATTAAGGTATATAGAGACTGATTTGATTAACACTAACAACTTACTAACACAAAATCATGATCATGAAACATGGAAATCCAACAGTAAGCAACAGAGATGAGATCATATGGTATTTTGACTTTTAAGCTTATGAGCACTAGTTTTCTTGACTGAGATGAGTTTATAGACACGTATGTGACACAGAACAAGGAATAATACTGTTTTAAACACTCTTGAGCACAGTTAAACAAAGTAAACCAAACACACCTTATTGAAACTGATTTGAAGATTTTCAAAGCTAATCACAAATTAAAACCATGAGACTGACTATAGACCTTATAATATCATTATATGAGATTAAATAAACATGAACCAATAGTATTAACAATATGAAACACAAGAATTATGATGATGTTAATTTAACTGTTAAAACTAAGTTTTTGTAAACTACAACTTTAAAAGAACAACCACTTGATTTTAATGGTTAAATACACTTAATTATAACTAGTAAATAATAAAACACAAGAATTAAAGCTACTAAATAACCAATACAGTGAAATGCAAGAAATGAGCAAAAAGGCTTACAAAAGCTTCCAAGCTCAAAACTGAGATCAAGAACCAATTATCACCCCTATTAGCTTACCACTAAGCTTCTAACCCAAGGCCATCCAAAATTTACCCTGCTCCAGCTGTGTACACCACTTCCATATGATTTTTTTATTTTTCAACTAATTAATTTGTATTTTTGGTGATTTTTGACTTTTGCTTCTAAACTGCCGTTTAGTGTTTCTAAAAGCTTTACTAAGCTTTCTGGGAGCTTATGTGTGCTATATCAATCCATTATAACATCTACAAACAACATTTGATCATATGAGATTTTGAGTACGAAATTTGCATAAACTTTAAATAGAACTTGATAATGAGATTAAGGTTTGGAAAAGATTCAAATACACTTTAATAACTTAAACAAAGTACTGGAAAGACTTAAAATACACTGGAAATTTGAAATTGATTAAAAACGACTAACTTAAACTAAAATACACTAGATGATGATGATACATTGCTTCTCTTCCTCTATATATTGACTTCTTGGATTCCTTGATGACCTCTGATTGTTTCCCACCACTTCTGAGCCATTGGATCATTGAAACTCATCAAAACCATCCAAGTGGATTTTGGCGCCAAAATTCTTCATAGCAGGTTTTAGTATTAATTGGGGTGGGTTTGAGTCAATTAAGAGTTTTTGGTGTTAGTGGAGGTGGAGGGGACAAGGTAAGGTGAGGGGTTGAAGAAAAAGTGGGAAAACCATGACTGGTTTTGGATATCAGGCATGGGAGAGGGAGCGCTACAGTGTTGGCGGTTTTTCTTGCCCGTTTGACTTTCGTTGACCGGAGCTTATAATAACGGGGGAGGTCACAATTGGCTTTGGCTGGGGCCAAATTGGATTTTGAACTGGGGCTCAAGGGTCAAGGTTCATGTGGGATTGGGCTAGGGGTTTGGGCCAGCTGGATAATGGGTTGGATTTGGGCTTTGATATTTAAAATGGATCCGTTTGGTTTAAGTTAACACAAGGACTAGAATTGCAAATTATTCAAACCTCAAGGACTGAAAATGATACTTTTCCAGACTTATCACAAGGACCAAACTTGACAAACATTGATAGTACAAGGACCCTTTTTGCATAAAATTCCTTTTTTATAAGTCCAAGGACTATTTTTGCAAATTTTCAAACTTTAGGGACCTTTTCCGCCATTTGACCAAAGAATCATTCAAGGACCATTTTTAACAACTTAGAATACTTCAGGGGCCTTGAATGATAAAATTCCACATTTTTGAATTCCAGGGACTAGATTTGACAACTGTTAAAACTTGGGGGACTAAAACTGCCAATTTTGCAAACTTGAATCATTTTTCATCTGATTTTGATATTTTTGCATTTAAAACACATAAAACACTGATTTGTGATATTTTCATCAATTTGATGCATTTCTAAGTGTTTTCAGATGATTTTGCAGTTTAGATTGTACAAAAATGATGAGTATTTAGACACTCATCATTCTCCCATAGTGACTTCAGGCACTATTTATCGCATGGTCATGCTCTCACAAATGCGTTACACACAAGGGGCACAAATATCCTTTCCATTTCAACTTGGAGTTGCAAATTGCATCTCGGTCAATAAGCCATTTTTCCTTACCTCCCACTGAATCCACATTAGCACACAGTATTATATTGTTACGTAGTAACTGAAAACTAAGCCAAAATTCAATTAGAAAAAAAAGTTAAATGACCTAATACCTCTAGTAATTGGGATAGTCCGCCATGATTAGAGAACGCCAATAACTTTGATCCATGTGGTCGCTTCTCTATCATGGTCACGTCTAACATTTGCCTCGCAAATGCATGTAAAATTCAGTAATCCCCAGAATGCTCCCTCTTTCACAATAGTTGCTTTCATTATCTTGGTATCCCACCATGATAACCAACTAAGGACCTTTTAGAATGAAATATCTTTCATTCATGGATTCAAAATACGCTAAATGAAATCTCATAGTAATATCTCGTCTGATTTGTATGATTCCACAACATTATTTCTTATTCCTGGCGTTGATTTAGCTCATATCAGAAAGTGTTGGGAGTATGAAATCACTACTTTTATCTTTCTGATGATCCTACTTCAGGGGACCATTAAGCCTCACATCTCAATCCTCTCATTATTGTATATCCGTATATGAACATAAGTGAGTTCGGTACAAGTGATTTAGTCATACTGTATTATAGAATTAACTAAATATCGATGCACCCAGCTTAGCGTTCAACGATACACTTCATTCTAAATTCAGGTAGATTGGAATTATTCACACAAATAAGAATCGTGGCTTCTTGTTACTAATTCTCCTAAGTCCCTTATAGTGGTTCGGCACGAAGCTCACTCTTCACCCTACTCCACTCCTCGAGTATCACACTCGAATGTTTGTAATCACTATGTCAACAAACTCCCTTTAGGCGGAGAAAACCGTACACCAACGCTTACACCAATTTACGACATTAAGCGAAATGCCGAGTCCTAATCCTAGCTAGAACCAATCTACACACCAATACACGGCACTACACGGACATACACCTCGTCCACTTGGACTTACACACAATCCAAGTCTTCACACTACATTTCATGGACTTTCACCTCATCCTCTTTGATTTACACATATTCCAAGTCTTCACAATACACTTCATGGACTTTCACCTCGTCCTCTTGGATTTACACACAATCCAAGTCTTCACACTACACTTCACGGACTTTCACCTCTTCCTAATCTTCACACACCAATACACGGACTCACACCAAGTCCTAATCTACAAACAACACTTCACGGGCCTACATTTAGTCCAAATCTATCCTATCATAACTAGTCTCGACTCACATACAAGTCGAATACAGAAATATACAAGGATGATAAAGAGAGTTTAGATGAGAAGAGAATCATAACACAAGTTACGTGTGTGTGATGCCTAATCCATAATACTTCGTTTCTTGGCAAATATGAGCGTTCTTCTCTTACACTTAGAGGTAGAAGATAGTAGGTAGCGGGATCCCTTATAAACACATAATAACAAGTTATAGTGATCAAAGAAGAGAGATTTAGAAATCAGAAATTTTTTGTGCTAAGAGGACTCCATTTTTTCTGTAGAATAGTGCAGTATATAGTCACCAGGAGGAGGGGGACGGTCCCTTAAACCTTGGACGGTCCCATATATATAAGGAACCGTCGCCATGTTTATAGGACCTTCCCGATATACGCTCCTATTTTTGTCCTGATTTTGTTTTTCAAGCAAACATCTCTAAATTTTTATTATAAAATCCGTATAATTACATATATTCTTACGATTTGCATAGAAATATAAGGCAAACTGGCAACAAGCTGCGCCCCCTAGCCTTTTTTGAATTGCAAAGCCAATTATTTTAAAAGCTACGTTTGTAGATCTAGGTGTCATAACATTGCTATGCATAACTCGTTGGACTCTGTTGAGAAGCTCTACAGCCTCAGGTGAAAGGAAACCAAAGGTATCAAATGCGAAAGGAATAAAAACATGCTGATTTTTAATACACGCTTTCTCGTGTTTAGTCATTTTGTACGAGAGGGCTTTCAAAGCAGCTTGTCATACTGCAAAACCCCAGTTACTCAAACCCACGAGAGGAGAAACCCCTCTTAGATCCACACATGCATGTTTCCCTCCAACCCATCCAAACGCCAAAACGTCTACCGATCCTGATGTGGTTGAAAATAATCTGGTGAAAATTTTGACTGGTTTGGGCAGGAAAAATAGCTGTTGGATAATTTGAAATTCAAATATATTTTTCTTATTAAAACATTTCTTTATAATTACAAAAATAATTTATAAAAATGTTTTGTCATATAAAAATATGAGGTTTGAAAAAAAAATTCTTTGATCACTTAACAAAGTTGGTAGATTGTTTGTTCATACCTTAAGTGATGTTGTAGTCGAAACGAGTTTTCTCGATTTAAAACTTAGCAAGTATAGTTTTATGTAACGTGTCTTTATATTTTGTGATTATCAAAAAGTATGGGGATTGAAAAATGCAAATGTCGTTTTTGACATTACTTGTATTAACAATCTCTCCCTTTTTGATGATTACAAAATATAGACTCATTTTAAGTAAAATTATGTTTTAATAAGTATTAAATGAGTTTTCGTTTACTTCTCCCCCTTTTTGTAGAATCAAAAAGGCTTCATCGATTTGTAGAGAGGAAAGAAATCGACGGTGCTAATGCTCCCCTTTGATTAGTGCTCTCCCTTGTTGAGGGCACTGGAGAATCGAGCTATGGCGTCTTGCTTCAAAAACGAGTTAGTGGACAAGAACAAGAGCACATATATATATATATAGAGAGAGAGAGAGATGAGAAAAGAAATGAATGGAATAAGAAATAGATGTTAGAAGAAAAGTAGAGATTAGATAAGAAAGAGAGATAACAAATAAGAGAAGAGATCAGATTGGTAAAGAAATCAGATAAGAAAACAATTAAACCTAGACTGTCCCAAATATAGGGGGATGGTCCATTAAATTTGGGGGACCGTCCTTCAATAAGGGACCGCCACTAGCGGGAATATTTTTGGCTTAAAATTCTGACTTTAGTGTTTTCCCATGTTGAAGTTGGTTAAAATTACATTTTGCACATGCATTTAAGACAAGAATCACAACATTAAAGGGTCACATTTCATTAATCATGCCAAAGGTTCATACATAGCCCACATCATACAGAGATTAAGAAATACATCATACATTACAACCCCATAAAGAAAGTCACAAGCTATTCCTAGAGAGACACCTAAATCCCTAGTGCATGCTTGACCCCAAAAATAATCTTTGATTATTCTTAACTAAACATCAAGGGTGTTTAGTTAGGAGGTGGATATGAAGGTAGTTGAGAGGAAGGTGGTGGAATGATGATGTGTGGTGGAGAAGGTGGCATGGTGGATAGAGGTGTTGATTGCACATGAGTTTAAGAAAGAAGGTACTCAATGTTTCCAATCATGAAATGGAGATCATCTCTTAAGGAAGAAATGAGGTTGAAGTTGTGATGACAACATGCACAACTCATAGTGTGGTAATTGACAAAGTTGTAAGGAATAGGATACCCCATGATAAGAGATGGTGGTGGAGTAGAAGGAGTGTAATCCAAAGGCTCATTTGGTGACAAAGATAAGGAGGTATTTAGTAGAGGTGGATTTAAGCTTCTTGGTGGTGGTGACATGTTTCCAAGATATGGTGAAAGATTTCCAATGAATGAAGAGAAGGAAGATGAGTTTGGTCTAGAAGAGAATGAGGAAGTTCTTCTAGTTGAGGGAGTTTTGAGTGGTGCACTAGGAGCAAGAGGAGAAGTTGGCTTGGCTTTTGGAGAAGGGATGTTGTCATCTTGAGTGAGGTCAATGAAGGAAGATTTGGGTGGTATTATGAAGATTTTAGGCCTTTTGTTGGCAAGTGGCAGTGAGGTTGAAGATGAAGCCATTTTAGAGGGTGAAGAAGATGAAGTAGAAAAGAAAGATGGTGATGAAGAAGAAGAAGAGAGGTGTTTAAATAATCAAAGAGTATTATGGTTTAGGCAAAGCATGTATTAAGGATATTATGGCACTAAGAATTGTTTTGCTAAACCTGAAAATGGTGGTAAATTTTATGAAATGGGTCAAGATTGTAGAAAAGGAGAACAGTGCAAAAAATCGTGACCACTTGTGGACGGTCCCTTAATAGGGTGATGACCCTTTAAAGATTCAGGACTGTCGCCATATTTATGGGACCGTCACCAGTAGGTTTCAAGTTTTTCACCAGTTTTCCATTTCTGCAATCTATAACTAAAATACTATCTAACAACTCAGATTTCTGCAGAATCATATATAAATATCAAGTTGAGTTAACATCCAAGATATCATCATGCAATTAAGTGGCAAACATCTAGCATGTTATAATGTAACTAAGTCTACATACATCTAAAGGGTGAATACCAAATTCATCATAATCCAACTAAGTTAAATAAAAAGTACACATGCTAAAATCAAATATATCAAGAAAAAACTAGAAGTCTTAAGTGGTTATTGAGATCTCATCCTAATTTTTTCAAAGACTATTCTACTTCATTCTTCATGACTAGTGCCCACTCCAACTGCTTGCTTCATCATCATCACTTGACGAAACATCATAACAAGATAGACAGAATCATCATTATGGATTTTATGAGGTGATGAAAATTCCCATAAGAGAGACGTGAAAGTGTTTTTACTCAAAGGATCCATGACGGGATCAACAAGAGAGTACTGACTATTACAGATTTGGGGAAATAAGTTCATGACAAAACGATATAAACGATTCAACAACATGCCATAAGGTATCGCCTTATATAGTCGACTCTTGACATTCACAATTCTTTTTGCCACAAAGTACGCAAGATTATAAGGTTGCTCGGTGACAAGACAGTACAACATATGAGCACAACATGCCGGGAGGTGCTCACGATTATGGGGAAGAAAAAAGGCATTTTCATGAATGACTTCTACCCATCTGCGCAGATTTGATGTAATTCATCTACACAAATTTTGAGTGGATCTAATTCATAGAAGTGAGACTTACAAAACTCAATTAGTCCATCCTCGTTAAGAGATCCATGGACTTTTTGAGAAAGACAAATGTGTTCTTTGATTTTGGTAGGACTAGGTATAAATGTGTGATATGGACCGGATATTTTTGGGTGACTCTTGAGGGATTAAGTGACCACCCTTCGGTGTAGGCATTTACCGTGATTTGGAAGACGAATAATTTGAGAAAATTGCTCAAGAGTGAGCGATATGTCAAGGTTACAGATAGAGAATTTGATAGACAAAGTTTGATCTTTGTTATGTACAAGTTTGACTTGACTATAGAATTCGAAAACGAACTGACGACAAATTTTCTCATTAATGTTGAGCAGAAAATTGAATCCTATAGACTTAAACATTGTGATAATGTGATTATGATTTGAAAAGGATGACTCAACTACTCGTCCTTCGTGAAAGTAACGAGACTCATGGTTATGAGAAGTTATATTGTGACTTGATGAAGTACTTGATTCTAGTGAAATTTTAGGTATGTATTCTTCAGTAAGCTCGTGATCATAGTCAAACATGTGGAAGCCTTGATGAGACATAATGACCTATATAGGAGAATTATTATGAACATTATGTGTAAATTCATGATCTTAATGCACATGTTTTTTAATCTTAATAGATTAAACCTATGTGATAATCCAAACACTTCTTAATTTAAATTTCACTTAATAAACTATGTTTGAAAATTGCATTCAGTTTGAAAGTTTAATGCATGATTGTGAAAGCGTTTTTTGACATGTATTAACAATGCATAATTATGTTTATGTGACGTTACTAAACATGATTAATTATAACAAATCGAATTAGGGATTATCACATATTTTGACACTTTTCAAAACACACTTAATTTAACAAATTCGATATCTAAGTGAGTGGAATTGATGATACATTGTTATGATTTAGTGTTAATTACAATTAATTATATGAAAAGTTGAAAATCCCCAATTTTAATTTCATGTTCATATAATACCTAATTTTAAATTAATAAGGAATATGATAATGACTTACAATTGATGATTAGAAAAGATGTTGGATTGATAATCTTTGAATTAAAAACCTTTGATTTGAGTTTTAGTAAAGTAATTAAGGATTTGAGTGTGTTTAGGACTATATCGTCTTTTCTCCAGGAAAAGAGATATTTGGGTTTTGTTTTCTGTTTGTGAAAGAGAAAAGCGGGGTACTGATTGAAAACAAGTGACGGTCTTTTAAATGTAAAGGACCATCTCTGGGATCGTCTCCAATTGGAGGACCGTTTTCAGTATCAGATATTTTAGAGATTAAAATTTCGTGACTATTTTAAACTGAAGTTTTATGAAAATAAAATTTGTTCAAGACGCATAGGATTGAGTAGTTGAGAGAGTATGTTTGAAAAGACGGATACTAGACAAGGAATAGGAAGAATGGAGGAAACGAATTTTAAAATGTTTAAGACACTTTAAGAGACACGCACGAATAGTCTAAGGGAATGAGTGTTGAGGAGAATTGAGACAGAAGAAATATAGAAGAGATATAGATAAGTTTCAAATGCAATACTTGCATGGGCTTATTCGGAGATCAATCATATCTATGGCGAATTATAGACGAGAAGAATAGAATAGTAGTCGAGAAATAAAGGAGAGAAGAGATGTCATGGTTGTTTTAAGAGTTTGTGTCATCCATAGTGATCAGTTGAGGTGCCTTTCCGGTGATTACACAATCGGCTTTGACTGTGGTTGTAGCAAGAGCAACTTGTTTCTTTCGAAAAACCTAGGGTTATCGAACAAGTATTGCTTAAGCTTTTTCCCACCTTATCAATTTTTCAGAGATGACATATATTGTGATTTAGATGTCGTAGCTCTTAGGAGTAACTCCTAAATACATAGTTCCTTTAAATGTATTGAAGAATACAATTAACCGCTTTAAAGAGAGTCCTCTCAGAAGCGTGCTTAGAAGCAAACACTAAATATGACATTGAGTCAACTTGTCGTTTTAGGTACAAAAAGGCACCTATTTTGCCCAAAAACTATCCACGGACTCACCTTCATCTTCATTTGTGAGTTTTGCACCCGAGGACTTGGGCATGACTACTATCTCTAAGAATTCACCTAGTTCCTATGGGGTATGAGCATTTAGGTAGAGAGTCTAGTTTTCTAACTATCATTTTCCACAAATAGATTTAATGCACAAAGAGTTTCAATCAACCAATTTTCATGTTACTAACAAGCACGTAACAAGTAAGGCTATTACGGTTTTGATAAAGTGTAACTTTGCCAATAGCGTTTCCTAAAGATATATTATCGTGAGAGGTGTTGTGGAACATACAAGGTTCTAGTAGTATAGAGAAATCAATAGTATGATGAGAGTGTGAATGGTTATTCATATCTTCAAGTCACTTCCAACGTGTATCTAAAGAAATAACTCACAAAGAAAACTTGGTACCCAATTTCTCATGGGTCTGAGATGGTTAGTGATAAACATCATTTGCATTTTCATGCATAAGATGAGGATGTCGTCATGGAATAAAAATTCCCATTGATGCAAATCTTGATGAATTTTATTCCACGTTATAGAACATTTTATTTGAAGATATTTTATTTTAAAATTCATTAGTAATAAACAAGATTTAAAAAAAAAAGTTTTCCAAATAAAAAATCTATATTTGTCTAATATTGTTTTGATTTTCTTGTTGATGTCTCACATGAATTAAAGCCTAGACTCGTTTTATCACCGAATGCCTTTTGACTATTTAATAATTCCTTAAGTGACAAAAAACTCTTTCTAAATTTAGCCTTTTCCTTAAGCTTCTTAATTTCAATTTTATGATCTTGACACACTTTACATTCTAGATCAATTTCTATACCACTTTCAAGTATAGACATTTTATCTTCCAAAATGATTTCTTTTTCTAATTTACTATCAAAAGATTTTGAGGATTCATTTTCCGGAGGTGTTTTTAGACTCATGTTGCAAAAAAATTCAAAGTTACTTTATAATTTAGAAAATTCTACAATGAATGTGTCATAACAAAAATGTTCGATTTTAGAATGTACCTCACTTGAAGTTTCAACCTTTTCGACATATTTCGTATCTAGAACATTCGTTACCTTCTTCATCAGTATCACTCCATGTTTCTCCAATGAGTTCTCTTTGCAAATTACTCATGTAGTCCTTGATGGCATTTCCTTCATTGAAAACATTTGAACTAGTAGCACTTGTATTTAATCTATCAAAAGTTCTATCTATTGATTCGTCTTCAGAAGTGACGAATTGTTCATATATTTCTACAAGATCAATTTGATTATCTTTGACTTAATTATTTTCTTGATGAAAGTTTAAAATATTTTTCCAAATATCATTTGTATGATCAAAGGCTTTGTGGTTGTCACAAACTGGATTTGAACCAGCACCTTTGGGAGCAAAAGACAGGCCCATCGAACTACAATTCATTCTGATCGCGACTTTGTTTACCCAGTTCCCCTCGCGGCTAAAGGGTATGTCCGAACAGGCCTGGAAAAAGAGGTAAGGTCTCGCTTTCCTTTTCCACTCAAGTGTACGGCATCTGTCATGCTTAGGCCCTTTCTGTTTGACACATGAAGTTATTTCTGTAACACCCCCAAAAATGGTTTGCAGCGGAAGAAAAAGTTTCTGGGATGCTACTCAGTTGGATCATAACACAAGTGAGAAATAATAGCTTTTTCGTAAAATATTTCATTTATTGTAGTAAAACAAAGTTTACAAAAGTTGAATTGTTGCGGAAAAATAGCTCATTAACAAAAGGTGGTCCCAATTCGTAAATCAGATTCATCTATGACCATGTCATGCCAATGCCCAAGCGCCTCCAGAGTTAGCTATCGCCTTTTCATCCTGAAAATACATGCTAAAAAGTCAACACAATGGTTGAGTGAATTCATAGGTTTAGTAATAAAGTAGTTGATCACAAGATTTTCAAGTTTAAGATAAGCCATGGGCTACGCTGTTATACGCCCAAAAAGATAGTTGATATTATTGCACTAAGCTCATGACACCAAACTAACTGCATACACCTAAATTACTGGTGTAAGTAAATAAAATTGCCCCTCTGAGATGTAATAGCCAATTACATAGAGATACCAAATATAGTGCGCCCCGGTTATTTCCGATAACCGAGTCGGGGTCGTCAGTTCCCATAGTACTATCCACGATATTTGCGTTCACTCGCAAGTGATTAATGGTTCATGATGTAGGGGACTTTTGGCAAACAACTTAGGCAGAGTCATAATATCAAGAGTACAACAAACAGTTTTTCAAGCAATTGTGATCATAAAAGCAGTAGTAGCATGTATTCTCCCCCAAGGAGTTTATAAAACAGTTAAAAGAGTAAAAGTGGGGCTATGAACTCACCTCGATACGAATCAACGCAAGAATCACAACTAACAAGACTTGCATCAAAGAGCAAACACGACCAAATCATGAAGGATGGCACATCGATAACCAAAAAGTACAAGTACCAGGTACTGCATCGCCACGACCTAAAAGTATACTTATTCCCTCAAAATACGTCTCAAAAAGTAAAATAATATAATATCCGAAAGACAGCGTGTCTTAGTTTTCGTGGAATAATCGTGTCAAACGTTTCCAAAAATTCAAGTATCAATATCTCAAAAAGTTTAGTTTTTGACGTTTCGTGTGGTGGTAAGAAATCATGACTCGACATACAACTCACGCTAAAAGTATACCTAAATGTAACTCACACCAAAGATGCAACTCCCGCCAAACACAACTCATACCAAGACATAATATATATCCCAATATATTATGAGGAATAGTCAATAAAAATTGACAAGACTCAACTCGAGAAGAGAATGACCAGAAAGATTCCAAGACAATAAAGACACCTAATTACTTCAATAAATAAGTCAATTCGTAGTTTCGGTGTTTACCCCATAATCCCAAATAGTTTGTAGAAACCATTATGTTTTATAAACAATGGTAAGTTTGAATTTAAAGATTCAAACCATAAAGGTTTACCACTTAAAAGAACACTTGTTTAGATTCACGGGTTTTATAACGATAAAAGAGATTTGAAATTTAAAAATATAAGTTAGAATCTTTTTATAAATTTTGGCATGACGCCACCATTTATAAAACATTCCCAAGTCATCTTGACTTTAAATAAACCAAGTTTGAAATTACATTATTTATAAATTTTGTGTCGTTATCATTCACGTAATTATTAGCTTGAGTTTATTGAATAGTTTGTGAATGTTCCGTGTCTAATATATTAAATTCGATTAGAGTCTAATATATTATACCGTTAAGTCACAAAGTGTCCAATAAGTCCAATGTCCAATACCGCAAATCCAATAACGATACAAACGTCAATTCACAATCCGAGTATTTAAGTCCAATAATCCAATGTTATAATCCAATATATATCCAATGTGACCAAGTCCAAATCCGTTTCAAGTGTATAATACCAAATTACAATTTCCAGTTTATTTCATTCATTTCAAAAGTCGAGTACCGATTCCCAAAGTCACATTCTAACATTTACCGAAATGTACCAATGTCAAATAAGACTAGTTAGGCCATTAACCGTTATTCGATAAATATTAGACAAAACAACATAATTTCCAACTCTTAATAAATAACACAAACTGCAAACACACTCTTGATTTGTAAACATACCAAACGTACCTAATAAGTTTAGAGAAAAGTTGAGAGACTAGTTGTACCAATACACACTTCAAAGATTTTAACTCATACTTATATTAAGACCAAAAACTTTATTATTTTTAAACTAACACATTTTTGTGACACAAATTAATTAAACAACCCTTATTTTCAAATCCGAGACCAAAGACACGACCCCTTGCAGGTTTACTTGTAAAATCCGAGGACTACCCATTTAACCATCCAAATTAACATAAGCAAACTTAACGCACCCTTGATTGAGACTAACACCACTGAAACATGGACACTCACAGATTTAACAAGTCAAACAAGCGAATCTAAAACAATCTGAATCCCTAAATCAATCAAATCCGAGCCGACTCATCCCGCTGAGTTGACTCAGTCGAGTGACTCACTCACTGAGTTGACTCAGTGGTTAACTCATCCATAACCAAACAATATTTTCATACCATCTTACCACACGATTTTTACCACACGAAAACAACAACGAAGCATTTTTATAAACTGTTTTAATTTCACCCTCACCATTCGAAAATGATCAAACTGTTTTTAGTATGAATTTATCCACGAAAACGTAACACATCAAGATATCAATAATATCGAACTAGCGAGGAGGTCTCGGCTTACCGTCAAAACATGAAAGAACAGAAAGAAAGGGGGGAACGACGACGGTGGCGTGGCACCGTGGTGATGCTCGAACCAGGAACAACCCCTATATGTGACCATCACACTAAACCCGATCTAACCATGCAAACTTTCGAAGATACATCACCACACATCCGAATCTTATATTCAAGATCTACGGCGCGTGTGACTGCTTTGGGGCGCGTGCAACACATAAAAATAATCACAAGCTCTTGATCTATCTTCTGAAAGGGGATGTGTAATTGTTCAGCGGCGCGTGGCCGGAAGTTGGCCGGAAATAGTGGCCGGCGGGGCTGTGATAGTGGCCGGAAAATATTGTTAGAGAGAGAGTGGATCTAAGAGAGAGAAGTGTGTGTGTTAAATGTGGGGAGAGAGAAAATGGTTGGTTATTTATACCCCTGTAGGGGCTGGTCTTGCCAATAGCCAAAACTTGAGGGAATGGTTAATGAAAATATTACAGGGACCAAACTCGAAATTTTAATAATCTTTTGTAAATATTAGGTTCGGGACACATTCGGAGGAGTAGACGGACTCGAAAAATTACGAAACTTGCGCCATTGTTCACGAAATCATTTTTCCAATAAAAATGAGTATTTACTTGACTATTTTCTCACAATTAGAAATAGCAACCAAATCAAAATGATTGATAGGTTTATGGTTGTTCCGGTACGCGTTGTGTCTAAAATTTCACGTTTCGCGAGATAGCTTTCTCGTTTTCATGTCAAACGAGCACAGAAAAGTTGTAAATGAAAAACAGACGAATTTTATCGAAAACGAATATCTGGAAGAAGTACGAGTGGTTACAATTTCATATTCATTTTTAGGCAAAGCTTTATAAATTAATATTTTGACTTCAATATTTTAAAAAAAAAATCTTTTAAAATCATCATTTTGATTTTCAAAATTTATTTCCATTGGTTGAAAATCAGTAATTAAAATAACATGCCAAAGATCTTGATCTATTGATTCCACATTTTCGAATCTATTTTTCCATTGAATAAAATTATCTTTTTCGAAAAATGGTGGTTCTTGTAAATATTGCCCTTCTAGAATTCTTTCTGACTCCATAGATCGATTCAAGCTTTAAGGTACAGTATACTTTAAAGATCTTGAGTAACGTGGCTATGATACCAATTGTGGAAACTAGAAGAGGAGTTGAATAGTTTCACCGTTGTTAATTACGTTTTAAAACTTTTGAAACTTTTTGTTATTTTCTTGAAAATTGTTTGATTCGAGGTTATGTGATATCAATCAAAAATATATATGAATACGATAGATATGCATGAAACAAATAATATATGGATGCAAAGGAGATAAAGAGATAGAAACAACCAAACCGAGACACGGAGATTTATAGTGTTTCGGCATGAAGTTCACTCTTCGCCCTACTTTACTCCTCGAGTATCACACTCGAGAGTTCACAATCACTATGTCAACAAACTCCCTTCAGGCGGAAAAAACCGTACACCAACGCTTACACCAATTTATGACACTAAGCGAAATGTCAAGTCTGAATCCTAGCTAGAACCAATCTACACACCAATACATGGCACTACACTGACATACACCTCGTCCACTTGGAATTACACACAATCAAAGTCTTCAAACTACACTTCACGAACTTTCACCTCATCCTCTTGGATTTACACACAATCCAAGTCTTCACAATACACTTCACGAACTTTCACCTCGTCCTCTTGTATTTACACACAATCCAAGTCTTCATACTACACTTCACGGACTTTCACCACGTCCTAATCTTCACACACCAATACACAAACTCACGCCAAGTCCTAATCTACATACAACACTTTATGGACCTACACTTAGTCCAAATCTATCATATCACAACTATTCTCGACTCACATACAAGTCGGATACACAAATATACAAGGATGATAAAGAGAGTTTAGATGAGAAGAGAATCTTAACACCAATTACGTGTGTGTGATGCCTAATCTATAATACTTCGTTTCTTGGCGAATACGAGCGTTCTTCTCTTACACTTAGGGTAGAAGATAGCAGGTAGCGGGATCACTTATAAACACATAATAACAAGTTATAGTAATCAAAGAAGATAGGCTTAGAAATCAGAAATTTTTTGTGCTAAGAGGACTGCATTTATTCTGTGGAATAGTGCAGTATTTGTAGTCACCAGGAGGATCGGAGGACGGGTCCCTTAAACCTTGGACAGTCCCATATATATAAGGGATCGTCGCCATGTTTACGGGACCGTCCCGACATACGCTCCTATTTTTGTCCTGAAGTTGTGGAAAATTATCTGGTGAAAATTTTATCTGGTTTGGGCGAGAAAAAATTGTTGTTGGATAATTTGGAAATTCAAATCTATTTTTCTTATTAAAACATTTCTTTATAATTACAAAAATACTTTGTAAAAATGTGAGGTTTGAAGAAAAATAAATTCTTTGATCACTTAACAAAGTTGGTAAATTATTTGTTCATACCTTAAGTGATGTTGTAGTCGAAACGAGTTTTCTCGATTAAAAACTTATCAAGTATAGTTTTACCTAACGTGTCTTTATATTTTGTGATTATCAAAACGTATAGGGATCGAAAAATGCAAATGAAGTTTTTGACATTATTTGTATTAACAATTTGGCTTCTTTATTTGTCTACAACCACTCAAGATCAACACTTCCATGTGCCAAACTATCTTGTCTTATTAGGCAATGTACATTTGCTCAGTAGAAAAGAAAGATGGTGATGAAGAAGAAGAAGAGAGGTGTTTAAATAATCAAAGAGTATTATGGTTTAGGAAAAGCATGTATTAAGGATATTATGGCACTAAGAATTGTTTTGCTAAACCTGAAAATGGTGGTAAATTTTATGAAATGGGTCAAGATTGTAGAAAAGGAGAACAGTGCAAAAAATCGTGACCACTTGTGGACGGTCCCTTAATAGGGTGACGGTCCTTTAAAGATTCAGGAATGTCGCCATATTTATGGGACCGTCACCAGTAGGTTTCAAGTTTTTCACCAGTTTTCCATTTCTGCAATCTGTAACTAAAATACTATCTAACAACTCAGATTTCTGCAGAATCATATATAAATATCAAGTTTAGTTAACATCCAAGATATCATCATGCAATTATGTGGCAAACATCTAGCATGTTATAATGTAACCAAGTCTACATACATCTAAAGGGTGAATACCAAATTCATCATAATCCAACTAAGTTAAATAAAAAGTACACATGCTAAAATCAAATATATCAAGAAAAAACTAGAAGTCTTAAGTGGTTATTTAGATCTCATCCTAATTTTTTCAAAGACTATTCTACTTCATTCTTCATGACTAGTGCCCACTCCAACTGCTTGCTTCGTCATCATCACTTGACGAAACATCATAACAAGATAGACAGAATCATCATTATGGATCTTATGAGGTGATGAAAATTCCCATAAGAGAGACGTGAAAGTGTTTTTACTCAAAGGATCCATGACGGGATCAACAAGAGAGTACTGACTATTACAGATTTGGGGAAATAAGTTCATGACAAAACGATATAAACGATTCAACAACATGCCATAAGGTATCGCCTTATATAGTCGACTCTTGACATTCACAATTCTTTTTGCCACAAAGTACGCAAGATTATAAGGTTGCTCGGTGACAAGACAGTACAACATATGAGCACAACATGCCGGGAGGTGCTCACGATTATGGGGAAGAAAAAAGGCATTTTCATGAATGACTTCTACCCATCTGCGCAGATTTGATGTAATTCATCTACACAAATTTTGAGTGGATCTAATTCATAGAAGTGAGACTTACAAAACTCAATTAGTCCATCCTCGTTAAGAGACCCATGGACTTTTTGAGAAAGACAAATGTGCTCTTTGATTTTGGTAGGACTAGGTATAAATGTGTGATATGGACCGGATATTTTTGGGTGACTCTTGAGGGATTAAGTGACCACCCTTCGGTGTAGGCACATTTCCCATGATTTGGAAGACGAATAATTTGAGAAAATTGCTCAAGAGTGAGCGATATATCAAGGTTACAGATAGATAATTTGATATACAAAGTTTGATCTTTGTTATGTACAAGTTTGACTTGACTATAGAATTCGAAAACGAACGGAGGACAAATTTTCTCATTAATGTTGAGCAGAAAATTGAATCCTATAGATTTAAACATTATGATAATGTGATTATGATTTGAAAAGGATGACTCAACTACTCGTCCTTCGTGAAAGTAACGAGACACATGGTTATGAGAAGTTCTATTGTGACTTGATGAAGTACTTGATTCTAGTGAAATTTTAGGTATGTATTCTTCAGTAAGCTCGTGATCATAGTCAAACATGTGGAAGCCTTGATGAGACATAATGACCTATATAGGAGAATTATTATGAACATAATGTGTAAATTCATGATCTTAATGCACATGTTTTTTAATCTTAATAGATTAAACCTATGTGATAATCCAAACACTTCTTAATTTAAATTTCACTTAATAAACTATGTTTGAAAATTGCATTCAGTTTGAAAGTTTAATGCATGATTGTGAAAGCGTTTTTTGACATGTATTAACAATGCATAATTATGTTTATGTGACGTTACTAAACATGATTAATTATAACAAATCGAATTAGGGATTATCACATATTTTGACACTTTTCAAAACACACTTAATTTAACAAATTCGATATCTAGGTGAGTGGAATTGATGATACATTGTTATGATTTAGTGTTAATTAAAATTAATTATATGAAAAGTTGAAAATCCCCAATTTTAATTTCATGTTCATATAATACCTAATTTTAAATTAATAAGGAATATGATAATGACTTACAATTGATGATTAGAAAAGATGTTGGATTGATAATCTTTGAATTAAAAACCTTTGATTTGAGTTTTAGTAAAGTAATTAAGGATTTGAGTGTGTTTAGGACTATATCGTCTTTTATCCAGGAAAAGAGATATTTGGGTTTTGTTTTCTGTTTGTGAAAGAGAAAAGCGGGGTACTGATTGAAAACAAGTGACGGTCTTTTAAATGTAAAGGACCATCTCTGGGATCGTCTCCAATTGGAGGACCGTTGTCAGTATCAGATATTTTAGAGATTAAAATTTCATGACTATTTTAAACTGAAGTTTTATGAAAAGAAAATTTGTTCAAGACGCATAGGATTGAGTAGTTGAGAGAGTATGTTTGAAAAGACGGATACTAGACAAGGAATAGGAAGAATGGAGGAAACGAATTTTAAAATGTTTAAGACACTTTAAGAGACACGCACGAATAGTCTAAGGGAATGAGTGTTGAGGAGAATTGAGACAGAAGAAATATAGAAGAGATATAGATAAGTTTCAAATGCAATACTTGCATGGGCTTATTCGGAGATCAATCATATCTATGGCGAATTATAGACGAGAAGAATAGAATAGTAGTCGAGAAATAAAGGAGAGAAGAGATGTCATGGTTGTTTTAAGAGTTTGTGTCATCCATAGTGATCAGTTGAGGTGCCTTTCCGGTGATTACACAATCGGCTTTGACTGTGGTTGTAGCAAGAGCAACTTGTTTCTTTCGAAAAACCAAGGTTTATCGAACAAGTATTGCTTAAGCTTTTTCCCACCTTATCAATTTTTCAGAGATGACATATATTGTGATTTAGATGTCGTAGCTCTTAGGAGTAACTCCTAAATACATGGTTCCTTTAAATGTATTGAAGAATACAATTAACCGCTTTAGAGAGAGTCCTCTCAGAAGCGTGCTTAGAAGCAAACACTAAATATGACATTGAGTCAACTTGTCGTTTTAGGTACAAAAAGGCACCTATTTTGCCCAAAAACTATCCACGGACTCACCTTCATCTTCATTTGTGAGTTTTGCACCCGAGGACTTGGGCATGACTACTATCTCTAAGAATTCACCTAGTTCCTATGGGGTATGAGCATTTAGGTAGAGAGTCTAGTTTTCTAACTATCATTTTCCACAAATAGATTTAATGCACAAAGAGTTTCAATCAACCAATTTTCATGTTACTAACAAGCACGTAACAAGTAAGGCTATTACGGTTTTGATAAAGTGTAACTTTGCCAATAGCGTTTCCTAAAGATATATTATCGTGAGAGGTGTTGTGGAACATACAAGGTTCTAGTAGTATAGAGAAATCAATAGTATGATGAGAGTGTGAATGGTTATTCATATCTTCAAGTCACTTCCAACGTGTATCTAAAGAAATAACTCACAAAGAAAACTTGGTACCCAATTTCTCATGGGTCTGAGATGGTTAGTGATAAACATCATTTGCATTTTCATGCATAAGATGAGGATGTCGTCATGGAATAAAAATTCCCATTGATGCAAATCTTGATGAATTTTATTCCACGTTATAAAACATTTTATTTGAAGATATTTTATTTTAAAATTCATTAGTAATAAACAAGATTTAAAAAAAAAAGTTTTCCAAATAAAAAATCTATATTTGTCTAAGATTGTTTTGATTTGCTTGTTGATGTCTCACATGAATTAAAGCCTAGACTCGTTTTATCACCGAATGCCTTTTGACTATTTAATAATTCCTTAAGTGACAAAAAACTCTTTCTAAATTTAGCCTTTTCCTTAAGCTTCTTAATTTCAATTTTATGATCTTGACACACTTTACATTCTAGATCAATTTCTATACCACTTTCAAGTATAGACATTTTATCTTCCAAAATGATTTCTTTTTCTAATTTACTATCAAAAGATTTTGAGGATTCATTTTCCGGAGGTGTTTTTAGACTCATGTTGCAAAAAAATTCAAAGTTACTTTATAATTTAGAAAATTCTACAATGAATGTGTCATAACAAAAATGTTCGATTTTGGAATGTACCTCACTTGAAGTTTCAACCTTTTCGACATATTTCGTATCTAGAACATTCGTTACCTTCTTCATCAGTATCACTCCATGTTTCTCCAATGAGTTCTCTTTGCAAATTACTCATGTAGTCCTTGACGGCATTTCCTTCATTGAAAACATTTGAACTAGTAGCACTTGTATTTAATCTATCAAAAGTTCTATCTATTGATTCGTCTTCAGAAGTGACGAATTGTTCATATATTTCTACAAGATCAATTTGATTATCTTTGACTTAATTATTTTCTTGATGAAAGTTTAAAATATTTTTCCAAATATCATTTGTATGATCAAAGGCTTTGTGGTTGTCACAAACTGGATTCGAACCAGCACCTTTGGGAGCAAAAGACAGGCCCAGCGAACTACAATTCATTCTGATCGCGACTTTGTTTACCCAGTTCCCCTCGCGGCTAAAGGGTATGTCCGAACAGGCCTGGAAAAAGAGGTGAGGTCTCGCTTTCCTTTTCCACTCAAGTGTACGGCATCTGTCATGCTTAGGCCCTTTCTGTTTGACACATGAAGTTATTTCATATTCATTTTTAGGCAAAGCTTTATAAATTAATATTTTGGCTTCAATATTTTAAAAAAAAATCTTTTAAAATCATCATTTTGATTTTCAAAATTTATTTCCATTGGTTGAAAATCAGTAATTAAAATAACATGCCAAAGATCTTGATCTATTGATTCCACATTTTCGAATCTATTTTTCCATTGAATAAAATTATCTTTTTCGAAAAATGGTGGTTCATGTAAGTATTGCCCTTCTAGAATTCTTTCTGACTCCATAGATCGATTCAAGCTTTAAGGTACAATATACTTTAAAGATCTTGAGTAACGTGGCTCTTATACCAATTGTGGAAACTAGAAGAGGAGTTGAATAGTTTCACCGTTGTTAATTACGTTTTAAAACTTTTGAAACTTTTTGTTATTTTCTTGAAAATTGTTTGATTCGAGGTTATGTGATATCAATCAACAATATATATGAATACGATAGATATGCATGAAACAAATAATATATGGATGCAAAGAAGATAAAGAGATAGAAACAACCAAACCGAGACACGGAGATTTATAGTGTTTCGGCACGAAGTTCACTCTTCGCCCTACTTCACTCCTCGAGTATCACACTCGAGAGTTCACAATCACTATGTCAACAAACTCCCTTCAGGCGGAGAAAACCATACACCAACGCTTACACCAATTTATGACACTAAGCGAAATGTCAAGTCTGAATCCTAGCTAGAACCAATCTACACACCAATACATGGCACTACACTGACATACACCTCGTCCACTTGGAATTACACACAATCCAAGTCTTCAAACTACACTTCACGAACTTCCACCTCGTCCTCTTGGATTTACACACAATCCAAGTCTTCACAATACATTTCACGAACTTTCACCTTGTCCTCTTGTATTTACACACAATCCAAGTCTTCACACTACACTTCACGGACTTTCACCACGTCCTAATCTTCACACACCAATACACAAACTCACGCCAAGTCCTAATCTACATACAACACTTCATGGACCTACACTTAGTCCAAATCTATCATATCACAACTATTCTCGACTCACATACAAGTCGGATACACAAATATACAAGGATGATAAAGAGAGTTTAGATGAGAAGAGAATCTTAACACCAATTACGTGTGTGTGATGCCTAATCTATAATACTTCGTTTCTTGGCGAATACGAGCGTTCTTCTCTTACACTTAGAGGTAGAAGATAGCAGGTAGCGGGATCACTTATAAACACATAATAACAAGTTATAGTAATCAAAGAAGATAGGCTTAGAAATCAGAAAGTTTTTGTGCTAAGAGGACTGCATTTATTCTGTGGAATAGTGCAGTATTTGTAGTCACCAGGAGGATCGGAGGACGGGTCCCTTAAACCTTGGACAGTCCCATATATATAAGGGATCGTCGCCATGTTTACGGGACCGTCCCGACATACGCTCCTATTTTTGTCCTGAAGTTGTGGAAAATTATCTGGTGAAAATTTTATCTGGTTTGGGCGAGAAAAAATTGTTGTTGGATAATTTGGAAATTCAAATCTATTTTTCTTATTAAAACATTTCTTTATAATTACAAAAATACTTTGTAAAAATGTGAGGTTTGAAGAAAAATAAATTCTTTGGTCACTTAACAAAGTTGGTAAATTATTTGTTCATACCTTAAGTTATGTTGTAGTCGAAACGAGTTTTCTCGATTAAAAACTTATCAAGTATAGTTTTACCTAACGTGTCTTTATATTTTGTGATTATCAAAACGTATAGGGATCGAAAAATGCAAATGAAGTTTTTGACATTATTTGTATTAACAATTTGGCTTCTTTATTTGTCTACAACCACTCAAGATCAACACTTCCATGTGCCAAACTATCTTGCCTTATTAGACAATGTACATTTGCTTAGTATCTAGACATCCTCCCACTTAATCCTTACAATACTAGGAATTCTTCCCATAGATCTTCAGGATCTACAATTCCTTGTCTTGCTTTTGTACATTATTAGTAAAATGATCTAAATTATTTTCCATGCTTTTGCTTCCGTTGCTCAATTCTGAGTTGAACTCCTCTAATTGGGTCCGGTAAAGTACTTTCGGCTTGAGCACATTTATTTGATCATATTTAACTGTTGCTAACCCGGTTATTTGTCCCCCCCCCCCCCCGCCCCTCCCCGCGGAAAGCATCTATTAGCTTTACCTGCACATTCCAAAGCGTAACGAGATTTTACTCATGATTTATAAACCCATGCCCTTTCGGGTTTGACTTACATATCTAAAATGCTGCCCGACAGCATATGAGCTTTATTCAATCTCTAGGTTTCTGGAAATACCATCACTCAAGTATTTCGTTTTTACTAGAAATCTTACTTATCAAATATCCCATGTATCTGATTGTATTGCATGTGGGACACACGTCTTGACTCCATCAAGACTCGAGATATAAGGCATTATCTTCAAGTACTAGGAATCCTATATTATTTAAATTCTAGCAGAAATGCTTTTTAAGTCATTTCATGACTTTAATTTCTTTGTTTCATCTATCATAGATAGTTGTTACCAACCAAAGATTCTTGTTCACTTTGAACTTTTATTATAGATGGATTGTATCAAAGTTCATGATTATCTTTGAACTTTTATCTCAGATAAATTGCATCAAAGTATATCATATTGAGCTTAGGAGCTCATTTGAACATTTTTTTTTACTTCACCGGTTCTTTATAAAGAACCCATAAAATATGATCTCCTCTTGATCAAATCAAATAAATTGTTACAATTCACATATATGTATTTGGGATATTTTCAAGCCTTTAATAATTTATTAGTCACAGGTTTTTAAAATAGAGAATGCCAAATATATTAAATTTCAATTTAAATGTTTTTAAACATAAAAAAAAAATAAGCTTTTAAAACAAGTCCTAAAGCGAGCAACAACCAGTTTTAAAATTACAAAAATTTGAATAGTTTCACAAGACTCGTTATTTATTAAAGCGATATCAAGTTAGCTGAAATGAAAGTATACTCAGACTTCTGTAATCGTGAGTGATCGTAGCTTCAAAAATATTTTCAAATACATTTAGTCCAAAAAAAATATTTGTAGCAAAAAATAAACTAACATTTTATAAAATTCTTGTTTAGCTCAACTAATATATTAAAATAAATTCAATTTTTATTCGACTGAATCATATTAATAAAAGCGTACTTTTCTTTTCATTTTTTCCCTTTTCTTTTTCTTTAAACACCAAATTTATTAAAGTAAAACTTGCAAAATACTAGAGGATACAAAAAACACATAACAAACCATAATTTCGCAAAATGCAATAAGACACCAAAATACGACCACACCCGTGTAACCTTTGAAAACCAAATAACACCAACAACCAACGTCTAAAAATAAATAACTAACCCTAAAACAACACCCAACAGCATGTAACAAAAAAAATACATATATATATATATACACACACACAAGTATCACCTTAAAAACAAGGTAGCCCCGACACCACAAACTAATAAATTAGAATGCTAATTGACGAAGAAACTTGAGTGCTTAGCATAAGGCTAAGCATAATATACCATGGACTGGACTGAACCATACTGACTGAACCGGACTGGCCATAATTTGGTTCGGTCCTCAGTCCACATTTTTTCTCATATTTGGTCATCGGTCTGATCCTGTTCGGTCTTACACACAACTGGCCAAAATGCTTTGTTGGACCGAACAATTTGGTCCGGTCCTTGATCCGGTGTTTTGGGCCAGATCGGTTTTTGGCCCGATCCATTTTTAGTTGGTTTGATCCGGTTTTCAGACCGTCATCAACCTTACTTTAGCAGACCTGATAAGGTTTTAAAAGGTACCTTTTTGAGGGGTCATTTAAGCCCTTATTCGATCACTTCTGTATCCGTTATTGCTTAATATCGTTCCTTTTCACTTTTTAGGTCTCTTGAAGGCAAAATGCTGGAATGATGCTTATTTGGACGAAAAGGCGCGAATATACGAAGAAAATGGCCAAAGTCAGAATCGAGACACTCAAAGCTGCTGAAACATAAGGCGACGGCGTCACTGCATATCTGCGACGCCGTCGGGAAGGAATTTTGCGACGGCTCAGAAGCGAAATTGCATGTTTTCAAGGGACGACGTCAGGTTCTAAAGGAATAGGCCGTCGCTACTCAGACGGCCTAGATGCAGCCAAGACGGCGTCAGAGCTGAAGGGGACGGCGTCACAGTCATAAGGTGACGCCGTCGCATGATTAACTTGGCCAAGATGAAACCCTAATGATGTCACAAGCTGATCAAGACTATCTCAGCATGTGCACGAAGTAGTTGATATTGTTTTGGCCATAACTTTGGCATACGAACTCGGATTTAGGTGGTTCAAAAGCCCACGCGATCGGAACGAGAAAATCTACAATTTGCTGAAAAAATGGTTGTGACGCCGTCACTCTATAAGTGTGACGTCGTCACTCTTTGCCGACAGAAAATCTGCCTATAAATACAACATTATAACTTCACTTTTTGTAAGCCCTAAACCCTAAGTCCGATTCTAGGGTTTAGGTAGGTGTTTTTCCAGCAACTTAAAGGGTTCCAAACACTCTATAAACATTGTGTGTTGGTTTGTTTGTTAATCCAATCCTATGGTATGTCTTCAATTATTATAATTGTTGCTTGCTCTTCATTAATTATGCTTGGCTAATTCATCTAGTGTTTGCTTATGATTGTGTGAAACTTGTATATAATTAATTAGATCTTATTGATTTCTTAGTGATGCTTGTGTCTATCTTCATCATTAGGTCGTGACAATTTCAATGAGTCTAATTGGTTTAGTTTATAATTCTTGCATCCTACTGTCTCTTGTTTGATTGGTTGTCTCTTATCTTAATTGTAATTGGCTTAGGAAGTGCGACTAGGCTATCGTTGTGTTTAACACTTGATAAATCCTTGATAGTTTATGAATGACTTGGTGGATTTCGTTTACTAAATCAAAGATAACCTTAAAGTTAGTTTATGAATGAATAAGTGGATTTTGTTTACTACACTTAAAGGTGACTTCAAAGAGTTAGGGAGAAACGCATACCCTACAACCTTAGACACACAACGCAACTAGGAATAAGGACGTGACAATTCAACCATCAATAGGACGTGACAATTTCAGTAGGTAGAATTGGATAGCTAGCAAGGAGTAATACATCATAAGTAGATACGCTTCACGTTACTGGTAGACCCCTAATTTAGTTAGTACCTTTTGGGATAGTTGACTAGCAACTAATTCCACCCTCCCCAAATCCAAACCCCGAGATTCGTACCTTTCAATTTCATAAAATATAAAAATACAAAAATAATCATCCCTCACATTTAGACTTAAATCGATATACACTTCACCCTAACGACACTATTCCCCTAGAGAACGATATCAATACCCGTGGCTTACCCTAATTACTACACTACAACGATTAGGTTCACTGCCTAGGGTGTTATAAAACTTGCTCGAAGAAAAGGAAGTTCCTTTGACCCCGAACGACGCGTGTAGCGTTATCAAGTTTTTGGCGCCGCTGCCGGGGAATAGTTATTGTTTAGGCTTGATTTCTATCTCGTTTAGGTCTACTCACAAGATTCCTATCAAGTGAGATTTTTTTTTTCTTTTTATTAGCTTCCTTGTAGTCTATCTCCCTTCTTTGTGCCTTTGTTCGTAAAACTTGTCCATTGACTCTTCCGTTCACCATTATGGAGAACGCGAATCCACTATATCCGCGATTAGGTTTTTTCATAAGAAATTATGATATTACTAAAGCGGATTATTCAAGATGGTGGGAAGAAAGTAACCAAGTCCATAAACCTTTTGAGGGTTTCACCATTCCATCAAGCCCACAAAATACCTCATCTAGTGAAACCTATGCTTCGTTTGAGCCTTCACCTAGGATAGACTTTTGTGAACAACCTCCGTGTTTAGAAACTATTTTTAGTGAGGCCCTTAGGAGAACTGACCAAATTTATGAAAACATTATGGTAAGCAACCAAGCATTAAACCATAAGTTGGATCAATTACTAGAGTTGGTTTCATCACGACCTAAGGAAATAATACATGACGAGCATATAGATGATGTAGATGTGATTGAGGATAAAGTGAAAAGTCTAGACCCACAAGGTATTCCACAACCTCCACCATCATTTAAGGCATACACACCGCACGTGACTTACCCTGAAGTAGTAGAAGAGACTTTAGGAATCCCAATGGAGGTAGAACATTTGAACCAAACGCAACTAGAGAATATAGGTTTAAGTACTTGTAGTCTCAGTCTTACTCTTAGTTCTAGGGAATTTCCTAGTGTTGATGAACCGGAACCTCAATCTTTACTTCCATCCTTAGATAAACGAGGAACCGACCCACCCATCAACCAATTTAGTCCGGGTAGTTTTAGGATGAAGGAAGCCATTCACACACCCCCTTCACCTCACGTGGCATATTTCCACCCTAAGGGTGTGTATCGCTACTATCACCCGCACTTAAACTTAAGTGTAGGGAAAACTTCCCCTTTATCTGTTAAATAAGGGTAGAGTCAGGCTCGTGACTCAAACAAAAACAAGCGCTTCTTGGGAGGCAACCCATGTGTATTTGTTTTTCATTTTTATTTGTGTGTCGTATATCTTTTATTGATTGTTTATTCTCATGTTTGAATTTGTAAAAATGCTTTATTTTGTCTTTAACCTTGTCTTAATTACATATAAAGGTATTTTACATAAGGGATAAGTGTAGGGAGGATTACACACGTTTTCAAAAGAAACGTAAACATGAGAATTACAATCATTTAAAATATATACATGTTTGTTTGTTCGAGTCAAATGCTTGTATCGAGTCATAATGGATGTTTTGCAGGAAATTTTTCCAGATTTTAAAGATAAAAATTTTCCAGAATTTTTCCAGAAAATCGCAGACCAGATTCTGTCATGATAACCTGACGGCGTCAGGATTGCAACCTGACGGCGTCAGGAGGAGCAGAAACAGCTTCTAACTTTTTCTCGTTTTCTGTGTTACTTATAAATTTTTGGAATTTTCCAGGTCTTAATTTTCTAGAAAATCTGCAAACATCCATTCCACAAGCATTCTATCTTATTTAAGTCTGGAATTACATCTTGTTGTGATTTTTCTTTGTTCGGTTTGATGCGTTGGGTTGTTTGTTTTTTTCAAGTGTGCAGGTTTAATTTATCAAGAAGAAGTTACATAAGATTGAGGAGCTTTTCATGCATAAATTCTTCTTGGAAAGGATTTAACCACTACTTCACACACGGATCCTACCGAGCTAATCAGGGGAGTACTAGTTTCTTTCGTTTTTAATTACCTTCCAATTATCATAACTTTGATACTTTCGGGGAACATTGGGGACAATGTTCAGTTTAAGTGTAGGGAGGGAAAATAAAACGGGAACTTTGAAACTATGCTTATCCTTGACTAATTGCTTTGTCCAATTGTGATTGTGTAATAAACCATGAGAAAATGTTGGTTAGGGTAATTTTGGCACCAAATTTAAAATTTTTTATGACATATAGGAGTGGGCCATTAGTCTTAACAAAAGCGTCTCATGGATAGGAAGTTGCATGACTAGCACAAAAAACCCTTTACCACCCAAATTCCACCAAAATGTGAGGATCGCCCTTAGATTAGTAGGAATTAAAGCATTCATCTTTAATGCTTAGAGTGTGAACCGGTAGTATAATAGATTCTAGAACTTGTTTTGTGATGCATTCCGAGATCGCAAGTGAGGCTACACTTGTGTAGTTAGGAATAACTAAATGATAAGAGGCATTAGGATAACCCTTGTTTGATACCCGTAATATAATTACTTCTTCCACATCGGTTGAGTAATTCCCCCACACCTTTGCGTTGTACTCATCTTTAGTACACGATACCCCTAGTTAACCCCTCAGAGCCTATCCTTTTCGCGGTTCTCGTGATGTTTCGGTTTTTCCGGAATATCAATGAAGAGCATTGTTTACACCCCACCCCCAAATATACACCCAAATCGCCTTAGCCTACCCCTTATGCACTCACTTTTAGTGCAATTGTTTGTTATCACCTTAAACCCTTAGTTCAATTATCTAGTTGCTTGCATAAGTTGCTAAGTCGAGTCATATCCTTTGTATACAGTTTTGGGACGATTGAGATTCATGGGAAAAGTTAAAGTTTATGAAATGACGGGAAGGGAACGTTAAAAATTCAAATTTCCTTTGTTTGCGTAATAATGTACCCCAAGTGTTTTGATCTTTTCAATTCGGGTCAAATTAGTGTTAGAATAATAAAAACTCAAGTGTAGGGATATGCATATAAATCCCTAGTATTTTGATGTTATCTTAGAGGATGGTAGAGTAAAAGTGTATGAAAAAAAAAAAAAAAAAAAAAAAAAAAAAAAAAAAAAAAAAAAAAAAAAAATAGAAAAAGAGAAAAAAAGAAAAAAAAAATAGAGTGAAAAAAAAAAAAAAAAAAAAAAAAAAAAAAAAAAAACATACGGGCTACCATCCTACATCTATCTTTTAAATTTATGTTTATTTATTTCAGTTATCTAGAGTTTAGAGTGTCGAGTCTTGGCTTAGCAACGCCATTCTTCATATGCAGTTAACATAAAGATTTTTGACTTACCACCACTAAATAGCCTATCCCACCAAACCCTTCATTTCCCTACCGTAAGCCTAACATTACAACCCTTTAAAAGACCTCTTTGATAGTCTTTCCTAGGTGCTTACGCCAAAGCGACGGAGGTTTGATCTATTCTCAAGCCTATGGTAATCTATGTACTAGGACCGGTTAATGAGTGTTTATCTTCCATTTCCGATTTGTTATATTTCATATATACACCCGAGAGAGATGTGAGTATCCAAACACCCCATGTGAGGTGCTAGTATGTAATTTCCGTGCTTGTTATGACTTTTGCGGGGCTTATATGTGTTGTGGACCGTTTTGAATGGATGCTTCATGACCCCTAACTTATAAATTAATTGGCTAAAAGCACATTTGCTTGAGGACAAGCAAATACCAAGTGTAGGGATATTTGATAAGGTTTTAAAAGGTACCTTTTTGAGGGGTCATTTAAGCCCTTATTCGATCACTTCTGTATCCGTTATTGCTTAATATCGTTCCTTTTCACTTTTTAGGTCTCTTGAAGGCAAAATGCTGGAATGATGCTTATTTGGACGAAAAGGCGCGAATATACGAAGAAAATGGCCAAAGTCAGAATCGAGACACTCAAAGCTGCTGAAACATAAGGCGACGGCGTCACTGCATATCTGCGACGCCGTCGGGAAGGAATTTTGCGACGGCTCAGAAGCGAAATTGCATGTTTTCAAGGGACGACGTCAGGTTCTAAAGGAATAGGCCGTCGCTACTCAGACGGCCTAGATGCAGCCAAGACGGCGTCAGAGCTGAAGGGGACGGCGTCACAGTCATAAGGTGACGCCGTCGCATGATTAACTTGGCCAAGACGAAACCCTAATGATGTCACAAGCTGATCAAGACTATCTCAGCATGTGCACGAAGTAGTTGATATTGTTTTGGCCATAACTTTGGCATACGAACTCGGATTTAGGTGGTTCAAAAGCCCACGCGATCGGAACGAGAAAATCTACAATTTGCTGAAAAAATGGTTGTGACGCCGTCATTCTATAAGTGTGACGTCGTCACTCTTTGCCGACAGAAAATCTGCCTATAAATACAACATTATAACTTCACTTTTTGTAAGCCCTAAACCCTAAGTCCGATTCTAGGGTTTAGGTAGGTGTTTTTCCAGCAACTTAAAGGGTTCCAAACACTCTATAAACATTGTGTGTTGGTTTGTTTGTTAATCCAATCCTATGGTATGTCTTCAATTATTATAATTGTTGCTTGCTCTTCATTAATTATGCTTGGCTAATTCATCTAGTGTTTGCTTATGATTGTGTGAAACTTGTATATAATTAATTAGATCTTATTGATTTCTTAGTGATGCTTGTGTCTATCTTCATCATTAGGTCGTGACAATTTCAATGAGTCTAATTGGTTTAGTTTATAATTCTTGCATCCTACTGTCTCTTGTTTGATTGGTTGTCTCTTATCTTAATTGTAATTGGCTTAGGAAGTGCGACTAGGCTATCGTTGTGTTTAACACTTGATAAATCCTTGATAGTTTATGAATGACTTGGTGGATTTCGTTTACTAAATCAAAGATAACCTTAAAGTTAGTTTATGAATGAATAAGTGGATTTTGTTTACTACACTTAAAGGTGACTTCAAAGAGTTAGGGAGAAACGCATACCCTACAACCTTAGACACACAACGCAACTAGGAATAAGGACGTGACAATTCAACCATCAATAGGACGTGACAATTTCAGTAGGTAGAATTGGATAGCTAGCAAGGAGTAATACATCATAAGTAGATACGCTTCACGTTACTGGTAGACCCCTAATTTAGTTAGTACCTTTTGGGATAGTTGACTAGCAACTAATTCCACCCTCCCCAAATCCAAACCCCGAGATTCGTACCTTTCAATTTCATAAAATATAAAAATACAAAAATAATCATCCCTCACATTTAGACTTAAATCGATATACACTTCAGCCTAACGACACTATTCCCCTAGAGAACGATATCAATACCCGTGGCTTACCCTAATTACTACACTACAACGATTAGGTTCACTGCCTAGGGTGTTATAAAACTTGCTCGAAGAAAAGGAAGTTCCTCTGACCCCGAACGACGCGTGTAGCGTTATCAAGACCTCAGTCTTGGAGAGCCTTTTTTCATTTCATTAATCACATAATATGATTATGTAATAATGTTTATTCTGAGTTACAAGATATCGGGTATTCGTTTCTCAAAGATATCGATACTCAAAAGATAGAGCTTGAAATGTTATAACAAATGTGATGTATCAAAATCTTTAATATTGTAAGTTTGTAACGACCAATTAATTTGAAATAACACAATATAGGAACTGAGGAAGTATTTTTTTTGTTGAGGATATTATTAATTGTTACATAAAATTAGCATAGCAATAATAGATAGACTTAACATACATGTCTAATTTATTAACAATTAATACATCATGCATGCATTTTTCACGCAAAATTTTAATTTTTTTTTCACTTGTCATCATTTTATTCCTAGGTATGTTTTTTGTTATGCATGACAATCATTTTTCAAATTAGTATATCTGATTTGTCAGCCCGTTTCTTAGTTTCCCAATAGGTATATATTTACGTTAATTTAAAATTTAAGTATTTATAAAATTATATAAAATAGTTATTAAATAAAGGGGGGAATTGCATATATATCTTTGCAAAGTCTCAAAATTGCATATATATCCAACTTAAAATCAAAATTACATATATATCCTTCAAAAACATTAAAAATGTCATATATATCCAAATAATGAAATTATATATCAATAACAACTAAAATACATAATAAATAAAAGTTTATTTTAATATTGACCATTATACCCTTAAGTTTATATTATTTTATATAAGACAGTTGTAACTCATGTTTCCTCTGTTAGCTCAAACCACCATTTTCATATACTCCTAGATGAACACTATTTTATTGACAAAGAGATGAAGATAACCAGATAATCTAAGATATTGATGTATGTCAATCATATCAATGGATGGCTGTTGTTGCTGATGTCGTTCATGTCACAGGTGACAACAAAGAGCGATCGACGAAGCAAAATACACAACAAAAGAAAGTAAAAAGCTAATTGGCACTAATATTTTTTATTTTTTCAAGCAAAGAAGAAAAATGAAACTAAGGGTGTGTTTGTTTTTAAAAAAAAAGTCTTACTAGCCCTCTTACTCTTACCAGTAAGAGGAGGGCAGACGTTTTGCTTGTTTGTTTTTTTCTTTTGAGTAAGACCCAGTTAGACATATAACATCTTACTCAGTAAGAGGTGTGGGACTTGTCTTACTGCCTCTTACTCGTTTTGTAAACTTTATATAATATATTTGATTGTTTATTAACTATGTTATATTTATGATAAAAAATCTTGTTTCATATTTACATAAGTTATTTATTATCGCATTGCGTTGGTTTAATAAACAAATTGCAAAAACGAGCACTTAAAATCATTCGGACACTTATACAAAAACAAACAACATTATTTCGTTCAGATTTAGACTTTCTAGCCACCTCTTACCAGTAAGATGTGGTAGTCAGATTCAGACCCAAAACATCTTAATGAAACAAACACACCCTAAGTTTAAAATACTTTGCTAGCAAACAAGTGATGCGTGAGATTTACTTCTGAGAAAATATAAGTTAATGTTTGTTAATGTGATAAGAATTTCATTATTATCTTACTACAGTATACGGAGTATTGTTCTTACCAAACCACAAACACTAATAAAGATTTGAAAGTGACTGAGTTTCATAGTTTCATGTTTCGGAGAAAGAGGAAACTAATAAAAAAATCTTAGAAAAAAGAAAGGGTATAATAGACAACTTAAATAAAATATGTTATAAAAATATTTAATTTAGTTATTTGGATATATATGACATTTTTATTGTTTTCTAAGGATATATATGTAATTATAATTTCAAGTTGGATATATACGCAATTTTGAGTCTTTGTAAGGATATATATGCAATTCACCCTTAAATAAAACACTATTGATAGATCCTAAAAGGAATATACTTTCAGTCTTTGAGTGAGAAAAAATAGATAGGCCAATTATTACATGTTATGTCGAGTGAGTGTTTGCCAATAGGAGTTTATCGAAGAGCATGCAAGACTGGAGTGAAAGATAATGGAAACCGAATAATAAGGTCCTTATGAATGTGTTTGCTTGTAAAATAAGTTACCATCATTTGGTCACAAATAACCATGTGATTTCCTAATGTTGGTCTTTTATTTTCACACAAGAGCAAATAAAGAATGGCCATTTATGGACCCCTGTGGTGGTAATTATCATATTTGATAACTTTGGAAGGTTATTCTATTACTAGTAATACATTAGGTTATTTTTAAAGCTAGCCTTATAGTTCAGTATTGCTATCACGTTAGCGTCGTATGAGTTTTATTTCTTAACTGTTGTACGATTAGTTTTACATCATTGTAGTTCAGAATCACCACTAACGACTTGCTTTTATCATAATATATATTTAACACAGACAAACATAAAAAAAGAAAGAAAAAAAAAAAAAAAAAGGAGGACCGACACGATCAGCGTTACCATCACTTTGCCTTTTGCCAAAGGCCACCGCAATGGTGACGCCAACGCCTTGAAGCAGACCCCCTCCCCAAGCCATAGTGCTTGCTCTTATTATGAGATGAGACCTTTTAGTTTGTTGTATACTCCGGTTTAGAAACTTGAATATAATTAGTCGGCAAAAATGTCAAAAACCAAAGTTTAAAAATAAAATAAAATAATATAAAAAAAGCGATGAACATGATTAGCACAAACTGAATTGAATAAACTTGACAACAAATCTACATTCTCAAACTTAAATGGTTAAATCAAGATTGTAACTTGTAAGATATATCATGCCCGACTCTTTAATTAACTTGTCTACATCTAGCATTCCAAGCCCTAGTTATTAGTTCGGTCCCTTCTCGTAACATTTTTCGTACCTAACAAGACTTTACAGGTCCATTAATAGTAAGATTTATTCTCACGATATCATAGTACGTATGTACATGTCATAATTGGGGACTAGGGATGTGAAAACGGACAAACGCTAAATTCCATTCAAAACATGGTTAGAGTGGGAAACTAGATTAGTATTTGAAATGTGAATTATAACTGGTCATGTAAAACTAGCCGTATTAAGCTAAACCGTCTACACTTTTGTGCCAGTTTTTATAATTGAAACTTAACCAAACAATATACTGTATATTTAGAAAACAAGTAAAAGGGACAAGACATAATACCAAGATCAAGCGAAAGCCAATTGCTACCAAAATATGGTTTTCAACATCATACCTTTGATGCTTTCAGCATACAAAGAAGATCACCCTATACTTTTTACCCACAGGAACAATGATTAATCTAAGCTCAAATCACAACCCAATTCTCCAACTACAGAAAAACTAATTAATTACCCAGAACCCAATTTCCTTTGAACAATTAAGTTAAAATCCTAACCCCCAAAATTCTCAAATCACCATCATGTAGATAACAGCTGCTAATGTCAGTAGCAGCTTAAAGTTCAGCTTCATCAATTCTTGGATGCTCAAATCAGCTGCAGATCTTTGTGGCCTGATATGCAGAAAACACGCATTAGTCAATGGGGTCTTTAAATCTGTCCTATTTTACATACGCATATGAAGAGGTACATTGGCATGTAATCGGTTTTAAAGCCGCCCAACGTAATAAACTTTAAAAAAAAAAAAAAAAAAAAAAATCGAAAGTTTTGTTTTTTAGGTCCAAAAAAATAATTTTACCAATAAAAATTCAATAATTTGTCTTCCAAAATGGGATTTTTTAAATCGTTAGGTAACATGACTAAATGGGCCATTTTTTAACCATTTAGGCATGTTACCAAACCTGCCCAACACACCATGTTAGCCAGCTGTAAGAAATATATAAATAGTGTTTGAGAGGTTATACTTTTGAAAGTGAGCAAGATCACCACAGAAAAAGACATTATCAGGTGGCGGCTGTTCTGTTTTCTGGCCATCATCTTCAGGATTAACGATTCTCATATAAGTTTCTTGGCCTAGATACCATCTGTCAAGATTTACTGTCCTAAGGTTCCATGCTCCAACATTATCAAGATACACAAGTATTGCTGTCCATCCTCCGGGGAAAACCTATAAATATTCAACAGTTAATTTAACAAGATATTAGCGAATCCCACAAATGTAAACCGCTATCCATGAAAATGGGGTAGCAAACTCGACCATTTTGTACAATGTTAATGATCAATAGTGAGAACTGTGAAATTACTAATCTACCCCTACTCCTTATTCGTTCTGATATTATACATCCACTTTCCTTCCATGACTGCTTTTATCCATATATACTTTCCCTCCATATACTTTACATTCATACACGAAACACCTAACAACAATTTCGCAACTAAAATTATTTGCCGCATAAAATTTTCACCACTATGCCCAGGTGCTCACCTAGTAGAACGAATAAAAAAAATGGGAGACTGAAAAAGTGAGACGGTCAATGAGGTCAAAAGCTATCCAAAGTGTATTCTTTATAGATCCAAGTATAAGACCTTTAACATCTGTCATTAACAAAGTTACATTATTATTGTTCTTTGAGAAAAGGCCGAGACATTATAAAAGCCTCTAGGGCGGAAAAAAGGAAAAACTACATTATTATTGTCAATATAGTTATTCTACTAATTTACCGAACAAATTTATAATTAAAACTTTTACAGTTTTGGACAGCAGGTGTGTTGGGCCGACACATTTTGACCCAAACTTTTCTGACCTGTTACTCGACGCCCTCATTTTGAAACCTTAACATATCATGTATAAAAAGAAGGAACCTAGTTACCTGAGTGGTGGAGCGTGCTATGGCATCCCATCGGTTATAAGACCCCCTGCTGTTTTCTGTCCATTCCCCATATGCCATCCTAATATAAAAATTGCATTTCACAATTAGCATACACAACATAAAAATCACAGGTCACTTGAAGAAAAAAAGTTAAGTGCGGAAAATACCCGACAACAAAAAACGAATAACCATCCATATGAAAGCTCTGAACTACCGTATCATTGTTCTCCAATACAATCTCAACGAACGCCTTGTAGGTAGCATTGATAAGTGATCTGTCCATGGTAGGAGGTCTATTTAATGGTTTACTAGGGAAGTCCAATTTGTAAGATCCCTTCAGTTTATAATTGTCTGCAAGTCTCACTGGTGTATTGGGGTTCACGAATGAAATCCCATTATATGTAGCTCGCAGTTTACCGTCAATTGTGGTTGGTGGAATATTTCTTAATGTGTACACATCGGTCACATTAATAGAACCATAACGAAAAGAACCTTGAGGGTTTGGGCGAGCTCCACTTGCTGTGTTGTTCATCCTGATAAAGAAACAAATTGCTACTGGTTTATTGAATGGTAAATTAAGAAGGGGTGTTTGGATTTGCATTATAAACTGATTATTGAGAATTGTAGGCATAGTAATCAGTTTCTAGTGTTTGGAAGGTTAAATATTCAGTTTATAACTAGGGCAGTAAACCTGACTATTGGAATAACATATAATGATTTTTCAAAATAGATGGAGTAAATAAATAGTTTTAAAACAATATCTAGTTGATAAATACGAAATTAACATATCAAAAATACAATATTTTAAAGGTAAAAATAATAGGTGTTTAAAAATTATAATATGTATAAAAGTATATGTTTATTCAATACTCAAATTTGTCAGCAGCTGAAACAACTGATTATCTGGATATTACAACTCAACAACATAAGAACATTGGAACACGCTTATATGTTATTATTATAACAATTGTATATCACATATTCACATGTTTAACAGAATTCAAAACAGTCTTAAAGAAAAAAAGAGAAGAAACAAACCTGATAGACATAGCTTGATTTACTGCATAAGAATTGTCGTTTCCATCACTTGGAGGATCAGGAAGAGGACCAGATGCCTTTCCTTTAGAGTTTGAATAGTGCAAAACAGCAACGCCTGTAACTCGCTGCCATTCTGATTGATTCACAAATCTGGCACTTGCAACAACATAATAGTCACTACTTGCATTCTGATCCATTGCGACTAAAAAGGAGTACGACTGCCCAACATGAATATCCAAGCTAGTATAGTTTTGTTGGGATGTATAATGTCCCTCTGCTTCTGCTAGAAGTAGATTGTGGTTCTGAATCCTGAAATTCAAACAAGTTGATACTCCAACATTGACCACGCGAACTCGATAAGTTTTCCCTGCAGTACACAGGCACATCAATCCTCATTTGTACAAGATATGTAAAAGAATAATCAGATCTTCAGGTTCAAAAAATGAAAATATGAAACGTATAGCCTATGAAATGACTGCCCAAAATGAATAATAAAGTGCAGTACTTAGATGTTCGCCCAAAGGTGGAAGACACCTCATACACATGAATAATAAACTAGTGATCAGATGTTTAGCCCAATGGACAGATTTGACTCATTCCCTTATCAGCTACATTTTCTATGTAACCGAGTCAAATTGCCACCACTAAAAGAAACATAATAGTCCCAGCCAACATTCATATTTGATAACTTTATTTTCGAAAATGTAACAATCTGTGAGTCATAAATGATATCTTTTTTGTGTGATTTTTTAGCTTTAGAAAATGGTTAAGTTGGCCAAATATATCAACATTAATAGTTTCTTGTAGCCTACTAAATCTTCAATTAACAAAACAGATATATCGGAACATATATTGATACTGAATCAAATCTAATGCTATAATTATTCAATACAATAGTAGTACTGCATTGATTTTTCTCTTCAAGAAGCAAATCTTGCATGTTATGAGTGACATTATGATTATTGAAAATACAAATATTAAATCTACCTGGATCAACATTAAGCGTCGCGTGCTCAATACCATCTGGTACAGAGGAGTTATACTGAAAAGGACCCTTGCCATTAATGAGAACTCCATCTGGCATACCAAGTTCCTTCCCGTCATCAAGCGCATCTCTCAGATCCTAAATTTAATAATATATTAAACACAGACAATAGATTAGATATATAAACTTAGCAACATTCGTAATTAAATTTGAAATAAAAATGAAGACACATACCTTGTGGCTTCGAGTATACCAGTCACCAATAGTAATGACAATATCTCCATCTGGCATATTGAAAGGAAGCGAGATAACTTTGCGGTTTGTGATTACAAACCCACCAAAGCCGCCAGCTGCCCGCTGAAAGTTAATGGACGGAACATAATAATAGCTACCAATCTGATCTTTGACTTGAAACTGGTAAGTCCAGTTCCATTTTGCGGGAATAGGACAGTTGGTGCCTAGCACTCCATCTTGCCACGAAGATCGCCTCATTTCTATTCCAGGCCTGTCAATAGATAATTTTCCATATTCAAAACCGTACACTAATATACTAAAGAGAGCCGATTTGAATTCATGTTAAACAAAATGAAACAGCAAACGAATGAAGTAGCTAAACAATACCATGTAACAAGGAGGCTTTCGTCCAATTGATTCCTGACGTTGACAACTACATTGTAATTGGTTGTAACATTTAGTACTGGGCCTGGAAATTTTCCGTTCACTGCGATGACCTGTAATTTCGGTTCATAAGAAAATAAAAATGATAAGTGGTAAATCTTGCAAAAAGGTCTGTATTTAAATTCTCACAATCTTTGCCAATTGCTCCACATTTATTAATAGATTCAGATTCATTCAGTTAGACGTTAAAAGTTATAAAACCATTTAGTTCCATAGATTCTATCAGCAAAAATCACATTTCTACTTCTAATTCAGAATCTTCAAGGATGAGTAAAAAAGATTCTATAAAACGTTATGTAAACGAAGATGTAATAGATTTTCTATTTGCCAAAACAATATACACATTCATGATTTCGATTAGATCTATGCACACCTATTTATTTTATCCAAAACAATATTTTACTGCATTTAACTAAGAGAAAACTTACGTTTTATAAATAACTGGTCAAATTCTTTCATTAAGGTGATCCATATAACTGCTTTATATACTTTCGCCAAGTATATACTCAGTTTTGTTTATATCTTGTCAAAAACAAGGTTCCTAAATTAACCGGGTTGGCAGTCGACCCATTTACCTATCACAAACTGTAAATTTTTAAACTTCAGAAAACTTAAAAACTTCAGAAAAAAAATAAATAAATAAAAGGAAAAAAAATCAGTTTTTTATAAAGGCACCAGGTCTTTATAAAAAATATGCCACCTTAGAAACATTATAAGAAACATAACAATAAAAACCCTATAAAAACAGAGGCATTTCATCAAACAGTTAACAAGCATCCCAAAACAAATACTAAAAAACAGAGCACATAAAAAAAAACAGAGAGAGACCTGTTGAGGAACACCAAGTGGAGAAGCAGTAACATAACCAAACTCAAGATCAAAATTAGCAAATGGGTCTCCACCGTAACAAACCCCACTCAACACCAAACCAACGCACACTAAACTGTAAAACCTTAACCCAAACAACCCCATTTTTTTATTTTCAATGCTATTTATCAAATGGGTTTTTATTACATAACAAATGATACTTATAGAAGTTGGGATTTGAGTGAATGTGTTTTTAAGGGGAATGAAAGAGCGGCATACGAAAGAGTTTTGGTTGCCCTATAATTGTTTGTTTAAATGGGGGAGGGTGCGTTTTTGTGACTTGGTACTGGCTCAGCCCGTTAATGGGTTTTAAATTATTAAATGGGTTTTAAGAGTTCCATGTAATAAAATACTAACACTCTATTTTCATACCGTGTACATGTGGGCAAACCATCAAAATTCCTAACAAAAAATAAACCACTTTTTAGTTCGTGTCTAAGTTTCTAAACTCCAATTATAAATATACTTGACGAAAACTGGTTTTTTGTCTAAACAAAGAATTTCAAAAGAAGTGCTTATTTGAACACATTTATTGTTTTCTATATTTTTTTTAAAGAAATTATGAAACCTCATTTACACGTTTCGCAACTAAACACGCCCTAGTCATCTCATATGGTTTTTCAACCATAATTGTTAGTGCAAAAAGTGTGACGGTTACATTTGTTGGGCCGGGCTAATGGGCTGAATCTGTACTAAACCAAGTAATGGGTTGATTCCCTGCACAAATGAAAGTAAACCTTTATCCTTATCGTGGGGAAGGACCTCATGATTAAGCTCAGGCGTGAGAGTAAGTATTCCTGTTTTTCAGAGAATATTAAAGTGTGCATATTAGTATGTGTGAGAAAGTCATACCTTGTAAGAGAATTAGAGTTCCTTTTATACACGATTCCAATGCTAGGGTTTCCTAGTGTTTCGCTTATAATTGTCAGTGGCCGGAGTGGGACCCTTTTCGGGCAAGGTTCTGCGGTAATCGTAGTTGCGGAAACATGTCACATTCCGCGGTCATGTGTCAAGTCCGCTAGGTGTTCTGCGTGCGTCTTCATGTTCGAACCGTAGCCAATTTGTTACTGGGCTTATTGGCGGTCCAGTACTTTTGGTTATTTTACTTTGTTGGGATTGGCTCAAACTGCGTATAGCACGAGCTGAGCCAATAGGCCTGTTGTACGTGTTATACGTCATCAAGTCCCCCAGTCTAGTTCATTCATTGCGTGCGATGTATTAGTTGCGTGCGGTGAATGTTGCTAGACTAAGGTATCTAAATTGTTCTTCTTCCGTACTGCCGAAGCGTCTTTGTGACGCTTCCTTACTTGGTAGGTGAAGCATGAGACGTGGGCATTTTTGGGCTTTACATCTTCTGACTGATTTGACTGGGTGGCGCACTTATCTTACTGGCATCCTCATCTTTTACTTTTAATCCTAACTGTTAGCTGAATCGTCGCTGACACGTGCGATCTCGTTGGATTATTTTGAATTAAATATATCGTGGGTATAAATACCCGATGTGGTTTTACTATTCCATTTTCTCCCTTCCACTGTTCTTCGCCATTGTTGAAATTTCTTTGACTTTTACTCTGTCCATCTTGATTCTCCAAAAGATCCCTCAGTTTTTCAGGTTAGATTTTAATACTTTTTCTTCCGCTATGGGTACCATTATGCATGTTAAGTCTAATCTTTTTCAAAGAACGCTTGATATTTTTTGCGATAAGTTTTCTATTCTGGTGGGGGTTCATCCGGAATTGCCTGGTCCCAACCAAACTAGAGGTGGCAAAACGGGCAGGCCGGGCGGGCACGGGCTAAAATGGGCACGGGCTAGAATGGGCACGGGCTTAAACGGGCACGGGCTAAACGGGCACGGGCCAAACGGGCACATGTTATACAAATCGCTTAATAAAAGACCAAAAACGACGAAATAAATTCCTTAAACGTAATATCTTATTTATATTAAAAAAGTTAAATATATTATATAAAAAAAAATCTTTAAAACGATTGTAATGTTCTACAATTGAGAAAAAAATTTGCCCGTTAGTGCCCATTTAAGTTTTCAATGGGCTATATGGGCCCATTTTAAAAAAATGAGGGGGCTAAATGTGCCCAAATCTTTTAAAAATGTGTCCATTTAGCCATTCTTTTTGCTTTTAGGCACATTTTGCCACCTCTAATTACCAAACAATTCATGAATCACCTGCCGGAAAGGTTGGGGTTTATACCATATTTTTTGAATTTGCCAATCTTCGGCTTCCATTACATTTTTCTTGTCGATACCCTTAGGCATTATCGTATAAACATATGTCAACTTTCCGTCATCGGAGCGGCTAAAATTTATCATTTTGAGATTTTATGTCGTGTCCATAGCATCACACCGACGGTTGGTTTGTTTCGGTGTTTTTACATTCAATCTAAAAACAAAGATTGGCTGTCATTTAGTAAACGTTCAAATAGTGATGGTGTTTGTTACACCAAACCTCTTGATTCTCTTAAAAGTTAGAACGATCATTTTTTATGGGTTAATGACTTTACTTGCCCTGTTATTTTTCCTTGACATACTGCTAAAAGTGTTTCCAAGGATCCTCTTCCTAAGGCCGAAAAATTTAACGCCGATCATTATGCCACCCTTGTTGCTCATCCTTCCTCGTTCCGCAAGTTTCTGGAACCCTTTATTTGCTTGGTTGGGCTAAGTCGTAACTATACTTTAGACGTAGAGACTTATACCTTATTTATTGATGACATCGAACGGGGTGGGTACTTGTTACTATCTATGTGTCCCTTAATTTGTTGCTTTTGTATCTGCTTTTAACTTGTTTCCTTCTTTTTGCAAGAATGGACTTGCTTGCTTTTATCAAAGTTGGGGATCCCATGAAGGTAAAGATTGGTGTGAGGGAGCGGCTTGAGGGGTAACCAAAGCTATTAGATTATATTGTGGGACGGATTGTTCTGCTTCTTCCTTCTCGTCATTGAAAGTTATTTCTTCAAAGTTTTCTTCCTCCATTTCTTCCTCCTCCGTGTTATCTCCTTCGAATTCTACTTTCATGAAATCATCAAACTCTTTGTCAAAGTCCGTTTCATTGATTTTTTCAGAAGTAGTCATGAATGGATCAGATTTGTTGAGTAATGTATCAAATTCTTCGTCAGTGACTTCATCGATGTTGAAACAAGTGTCATCACTGGAACGTGGATAGCGCATAGTTGTATCGATTAGAAAAGTGATTCGATCTTCTCCAACTCCAAGGTTGAGTTTTTTGCCTTTCACTTTGATGACTGCATCGGCGGTATATAGGAAAGGTCTTCCTAAGATGAGTGGGACTTTACTATCTTCTTCCATTTCCAAGATTACAAAGTCCACGGGGAAAAATGAATTTACCGACTTGAACAAGCATATTCTCGGCAATACCAACAGGATATTCATAAGAATGATTTGCTAATCGAATGCTCATTTTCGTTGGCTTAAGGCTGTTATTGCATAACTTGGAGTACAGCGAATAAGGCATCAAATTGATACTTGCGCCAAGATCGGCTAAAGCATCGCATTTAATATTATTCCCGAAAGTACATAGAATAAGAAAGCTCCCAGGATCTCTGAGCTTTGGTGGGATCTTGTTTTGGATAATGGCTGAGCACTCTTCGTTAAGGAAAGTAGCTGATATTTGCTCTAGCTTGCTTTTGTTATTAAGAAGTTCTTTCAAGAATTTCCCGTAATTGGGCATCCCAACTAAGACATCAACGAGAGGAACATTGAGTCTAACTTCCTTGATTATTTCGATGAACTTCTTATAACGTTCTTCCCTTTTTTCTTTCTTAAGGCATTGAGGATATGGAATTTTGGGTGTGTACGCCTTGACAGATGGTGTGGTTTTCTTTGTGGTGGGTTGAGTTGTGTTGGTTTCCTCGGTTTCATCCTCACTATCTTGGCTGGTAGGAGTATTTTTGTTAGGATTTGGTGGTGGATCGTACGAGATACCACTTCTTGTGAAGACAACATTAATATGCTCATCTCTCGTTTGTGGTGGATGGTACGTCTTATCATTTGATGGTTTTGGGTTGGATTGGGTGTTACTTGGTAACGAACCAGAGGGTCGAGAGGAATGTTGGTCAGAAAGTCTGCCAAACTTGTTTTCAAGATCTTGGATAGATGCTTGATGATTTTTCTGTCCTTGCTCAACTTTGGCTTTTAGATTGAAAAATTGATTTTTGATAAAATCATTCGAAGATTTTTGAGCAGCCACGAATTCCCTCATGGTTTTCTCGAATTCGGTTTCTTCCATCTTTTTGTCAGAGTTTTGTGGTGGGGGATTGTCAGCTCGTGGTTGAGAATCACGATTGTCATCCCTTGGTCGGCGGTCTTGCCAATTTCCGGAATTTCGACGGTAATAATTACTACGATATCCTCCTCCACGATATCCTCCTTGGACATAATTCGCTTCTTCTTCGTTAGGTCCACCCATAGGCTTATCGTCGCACTCGGACGATGGATGATTTCCTCCACAATTACTGCATCCGTCTCGCATTTCCTTCATTTCTTCCTTGATATCTTTGTATTGCGAGTCGATTTTTGAGGTTAAGGCCTCCATTTTCTCCATGAGTTTTGAGGTATCGGTGTTTTCGACAAAAGGAACGGTTTTTCAGAGAGGTTTGGTTTTGGAATCTTTGGATCAATCAAGTTTAAGAAGTACTCGATCCTCTAGTAATTGGTGTGCATCGTTAGGAGTCTTATAGAGAAAAATTCTTCCAGCATCAAGGATGCCTTGAGAGATTTCGTCTAGTCCATGGTAAAAGATTTGGATAATGGTTTCTTTGGATAATACATGTCCATGACAACTACGAAGCAAATCTTTCATTCGAAGCCAAGCTTCAACAAGTGATTCGTTGGGATTTTGTGTGAAAGCGCGAATTTCTCCCATTAATCGATCAAACATGGCAGGTGGAAAGAATCGGCTTATAAAGGCTTGCCTCATCTCCTCCCAAGTGTTGATAATTCCTGGGTTAAATCATTGTACCATACTTTAGCATCTCCGGCGAGTGATGATGGAAAAAGCTTGAGTTTGATGGCATTGACATCGGTGTCGCCATAACGGAACATGCCACAAATTTCGATGACATCGGATCGGCCTGCGCACGACCATAGAATTGTCAGTCTTTGATCATGGAAAGATGATGACCCTTCACGGTGAAGTTGTCACCAAGGTTGACGACAACAATAGCACTTCCAGGGGTCAACGGCTCGGTTGGTTCCCCACATGGGTTGATCGTCCGCCATGGGAAAAGGTAAATTGGTGAAAGGGTTGTAAACAACTTTGGCTTCTACGAGGTTATCAAATGGTGGGTTTGGTATTCTTGGTATACGATCGGCTAAGGCTATGAAAGGTGTTCTTCTTCTTCTTCGAATCAAACGTTAGGGGTTGGTAAGAGGTGTAATTGGTTCTATTCCCGCTGCACGAGTGTTCATACAATGTCCTAGAGAATCCAGGCAATATCTAAACACACGGTCAAACAACGAAAACAGTTTTCTGGGACAGAAGGGGTAACCGGATCGGTTGCGAGGTGCAACCGATCAGTTAGATCAGTTTGGTATGGGTTAAAAGAGCAACCGGTTCGGTTGTGAGGCAACCGGATCGGTTGAAGTTTCTGGAAAAAAAATTTGGAGTGAATCGACTGATGGGGATTCAAAACTTGCTGAAACACAATCAAATCCACGGCAACGGCGCCAAAAACTTGATGTGCTACGTGTGTACAAGTTTTAAATTTATAAAAGGTGAATTACCAATATTACCAATAACACATACGAGCAAGTGCACTCGTCCGTTATAGCAAGGTTATGAAGGTAAGTCGGGTATCGTTCGCAGGGATTTGAGTGAATCTAATTAACAAGCTTGAATCAACAAAGACAATCCAAAACATATAACAACGCAAATAGATATAATGAAATTCAGATGATTAAAAACTACACTTGCTTAAACTAGTTTCATATCCTTGACTAGTGTGATTGTGTTAACCTCTTAACATGTTGGCAGTGATAATTAGTTGGTGTACTAATCTATTGTTCTTACAAGTTAAACCTTCGTCAAGATTTTAGTTCATAAAAACAAGCATTACGTTTAACCAATCAATTCAAGATCAATTCAAGTTTCATAAGTTCACTTTCATAAACTTAAACACAAAAATATCCACTTGTTTCATCAAATTGCTTAAGAAATGGTCAATACAAAAGGTAACCGATTATAGACAAAAGGCTACAATTGATTCTCAACAACTAATCTTATGAACTTTTAGATGTTTCCAATCAATCCAATTTGATAATCAAAAAGCGTTTTTATTACAACCACACCTTAGTTCCTTTGTTTAATCAAGAATAATGGGTAAAAACAATCATCCATAGACAAAATGATTATAACTAGTTGAATAACAATAAGTTCTTTTGACCTCTACAATTACCATCAACTAGTCAAACTTGATTAACAAATGTCACTATGAAACTTTAGCACAATTGGATCTTAGAATCAACTTGAAATTGAATTAAAACATGTTAACACAATCACTAACCAATCATATGATAATCAACATCATTTAAGCAAGTGCATAAAGAAACTAGCCACTCATAGCAAACATAAACATAAACTCAGAACTTTGAACATTAGAAAATATGATTAAAAGTCTTACAATGCTTGGAATAAGATTACAAATGGTGAAGTAATGATTCCCAAGGTATTGGGGTAAACTTCTTGGCGATTTGGCCTCCAAATGTGGAACTTCTGGAACTCCAAACTTTCCTGGACTTCTAAGGACGAATTTGAGAGCTTAAGAGCTTTGTTTGATGAGTAGAGAGAGTTGTATTGAAGTGTGTGTCTCATATGCTTACAAAAGGCCTCTATTTATACTAGCTCCAAGGCCTAGGGTATTAATTGCTGAACTTGGCCTCCAAGGAGTTAGGAATGGACTAGAATACACCAAGGGAAGGACCTAGAATCGTTTGGATGCAAAGGGGAAGCTTAGTGATGAAGATTTGGCAGATACAGGTCTTCCAACCGGATCGGTCACATGACCAACCGATCCGGTTGGTCTTCTACAAGGAATCCAACCGTTCCGGTTGCGGGCGGTGACCGAATGGTTGGGTTGGCGTGTATGGCATTCTTAGGTCAGTTTCCAACCAATCCGGTTGCAATGGCAACCGATCCGGCTGGATTTCCTGAGTTACAGAAATTTGATCTTTTACTTCTTTTGTCTTGTTGAACTTGGTTCTTCCATCACTATGGTCTTCAAAGGTACTTGAGATACTGATTTGTGCTTGACATGCTTTACTGAAATGGGAATCTTCTATTTGTTGAACATTACTTTACTTTTCCTTCCGTTTCCTTGCACTTGGTTATAAATACTAGAAAAACATCTTTTGATGCGATTAAGCACTGAAATCACGCAAATATAACAAAATAACATATACAAAAGCACACATAACGCTACTAAAAACATGACAATCTGAGCGTTATCAGATCGCCGCCATTAGGGTTTCGTCTTGACCAAGTCAACTTTGTGATGACGTCACCTTGTGGTTGTGACGCCGTTGGCTTCATCTTTTGACGCCGTCGGAATCTGAATCTAGGCCGTCTGAGTTGTGACGCCCTACTCTTTAAAGCCTGACACCGTCAGGTACAAAATAGCAATTTCACTTCTGAGCCGTCGCAATTATAGGGATGCCGTCACCCTTTATATGTGACGCCGTCAGGTGCGTTTCCAGCAGCTTAAGTGTCTCGATCTTGACTTTGGCCATTTTCTTCATATATTCACGCCTTTTCGTCCAGATAAGTGTCATTCCAGCATTTTGCCTTCAAGAGACCTAAAAAGTGAAAAGGAACGAAATTAAGCAGTAACGGATATAAAAGTGGTCGATTAAGGGCTTAAATGACCTCTCAAAAGTGTACCTTTTAAATCCTTATCAACCGCGTCGGCTAGGGATGTTGCTGTTGTGAGATCCAAACAGAGAAAAAGGAAAGATGTTGTTGAACCTAACCATCCTCTGAATAAGTTAAGGGGTGATTACAGAGATTCTAGTAGTCCTGCCGTTAGTGGTAATTCTAATCTGTCATTGAGAAATTACTGAGGGGTAGTGTGTTGAACTCGGAAGTTAGTATTAAAGCTTTGCTCACTCGGTCTTTTATTACTTTTTCCATGTCAGTCACACCAGAACATGAAACGGGAGCCCAACCTGACTCTACTGATAGACCTCAAATTCATTTTGTTGACCCTCCTACAAGTTTTGTATTTCTTCATATTCTTCGCATCATTCTAGTGCTTAGGATGCTGAAGTTGATTCTTTTATCAGGCCTCTTGTTCCAGTGATGACGGATGCCACCACTACCACTGTTTCTGTTGCCGCTGCCTTAGCTTCGATGGAGAAAGGAAAGGAAAAGGTTGTTGATCCTTCTATGTTCCTCGATGTTGCCTTTTCTGCTAGTGGTACTCATCCTGATACGTGTGGTTTTTCCGGCTTTTCTGGTAGTGAGTTTTCGACTGGGATATATGTATTGCAATTGGTGTAGACTCCAGCCATTTACTTGAGACTAATGTTCCGAGGTGGAGCATGACTAAAGGCTTCTGTCTTAGTGAGCCTACTGAATGTCGTGAAATGGTTGATGAGCTTGCTCCTCCTGCCTTTTTTGCTTTAGTTCGCAACATAGATCATGATCAATTATTTGCGGAATTTAACGTTGGGTCTGCTCGCCAGACGTGTTTAGGTGCTGAAGTGAGAATGCGCACTGAGTACAATGTTAAGGAGAAAAGGCGGCTATCTGTAAAGTGTGACCAACAAGATAGTTTGATGAGGGAGAAGGATGGAGAAATCGCAGAGCTGAAGGTTGAGGTCGCGGAGGCAATTCATCTTCGAAGCCAGGTTTCCGCTCTGGAGGCTTCTGAGGGTTCTTGTACTTCTAAAGTACATTCTTTGAAGGAGTTGAAATCTATCCTTGAGAGAGAACGAGATTCTCTTAATGCGAAGATAGCGAAGCTTCGATATTCTGCTGAGGGTAGGGAACGTGAGCTTACAGATTTAAACACTGAGGTCTCTATTGTTAAGTCTCATAATGATAGTCTTGTGGGTCAGGTATGTATTGTGGATGTTTTGATCATTCTTTTTCTCCCTTCTTTCTTTGTTCCTCCCTTTTTTTATCTTATTTGTTTCCTTTGTTGTAAGTACACACATTGGAGGCTTCGTGTTCTGAGCTCCGTAGTAAAGTCTCAAGTTTTGAGGACTTGAGGGAGGAATTATATAAAATTCAAGATACTCAGATGGATGAAGTTATGGGTAAAGTGGCCAAGCTAGATGCTGAACTTACGGAGTTAGCCCTTCATCTTGATGATAATTTCTATCCTCGTCTGCTTACCGTTATATCTGGTCGTCGATGGTTGTTGACATATGGTATGAAGCTTGCCATTGTCAAATGTTTAAATTCTCAAGAGTATCTTACAACTTTGGGGATGACTCTTAGCCGTGCCGTTGAGAAGGGGATGTAGAAAGGTTTGGTGGCTGGCATTCATCATGGTAAAGCAAATAGGAGTCTTGCGGATATTGACGTGCATAACCCCTCCGCGAAAGCAGATTATCAGTCCGCATTGCGAACACTTAGTGACGTGGAGTTCCCTTTACTAGCTGTCATTAAGGCTCATAAAGATGCCAGTATTAGGGATATCATGAGTCTCTTCCGCCTTGAAGGTCCCCTTGCGGATGTTCCTGGGATGGCTGAGTTGCAACCTGATATGGAACAACTTTTTTTCCTATCCATGATGGTAAGGATAAAAATGTTATTGGCGATTCCTCATTATCATTTTCTTTAAGTGTTGCACATCGGAGATTTGAGAGGCTTAGGGAAAATCTAGCTGCACAGCAGTCTGCGCTTGTGGATGTTTATAATACTTTGGTGAATCTTTTGTCTGTCAGAAACCTGACGGGTATGGAAGCTCTTCCGAGTAATAGGACAACCGTCGTAACCACTTTTGCTTTGTCAACGACCGTTGTTTTCACTGTGCCTACGGAACTTATTTCGACAGATGATTATGAAGTGGCGGATATTGGTGTTCAAGGTAGCAACGGAGTTAATCAGGGCCCCGGAGGGGGTGATGTTTTTTCTATTGAGTTTGAAAAAGTAGAAATTGAGACCACTTCTGAACAAGACCTTGTACATTAGTTTTCTTGTACCGCGACCACGTGGGTCTTTTTATAGCGGTTGTTTGTAATTGAACAATATTTATGTTGCATAAACATGTTTTTAAATATGTCGTGGTTGCGTGCAGCCTTTTTTGGGACGGCTTTTCGCACTTGTTTTTTGACTTGTGCTTTGCTATTATTTTAAATTCATAATCGTACGTTTATTATAATAGTCTTTGTTGAATATTTGCGGGTTATTCTCCCGGTACCGAAATTGCAATACCTCTTATGTACCCTGAATGAATTGTTTGATTATTCACTCTTTTGTTATGCGGAATAACGTTTTTATTTTTTTATACGGATAACGTTCTTTGGGTCATGACCAAGTGTGTGCACGTCTTATTCACATATGCAAAGTAAGAAAGTAAAGAATCGTTAAAATAAAATAGTGAATGTAGCTAGTCTTCACTTTTTTCATTAAGATTTTTAAAAGACATTAAAATTGATAAAGTATATTAAATTGCAATTTTCTCGTTGCAGAGTTTGCATGGGCGGCTGCTTTTATCTTACGGAAACAACACTTCTTGCGGTTACGAATATTTCATGTATGCAGAAGTTGTATTTCTTTTTAAAGGGCTTTCATTTATGTCATAACTAAAGGTTGTATTTCTGCTTTCGGACGTTGTATTTCGTCTTGATCCTTTAATTTGTATGTGCCTTTATCTAGTGTATCCGGTTCGCGTCCTGATTTCTGAACTGAACAAGTTGATTCCCTTGCTGAAGCAAGTCCAGTGGCTAATCAAAGCCATTCAAAGAACTGTGTTCATGGTCCGTTTTGTTTACTACTTTCTAAGTGATGGTAAGGCTTATTGGGATAGCGTTACCGGTCATGAAGTAGTTAATTTTAACCCAGGCTTATGAGACCTTTTTGGATTGCGAGACCGTCTTCTTACTCACAAGCTGGGCAACAACAAGAAAAATGAAGGCGTAATTTTCATCCTTTGTTGCTTGACATTGTAAAGGAAGTTTCTTGTTAATTAGGGACAACCTTATGCAATGAATTTCCCCTAATGTACAGTTGTTACCCTTCCCTCAGGATCCATCCTTTTCCACATCATATCACTTCCTCCGGTGACCCTAACTGTCCTCTACCTTGTTCCCACTGGTTGTTACTGAGATTAACCAGGGAATATTCGTACTGGTTATCTTCTCCGATGGCTAATGAGTGTCTAATTATAAATAAGACTCATGCCGTTGAGTTCACCATATTGCTCAAAGAGACACTCGAGGATGTTATGGAAGGGGATTTAAATGAAGGTGATTTGTAGAGGATTGTGGTTGTGGGTTATTAGTCGTCATTTAAGAGCGACTAATTTTTATTACTAGTCATTTAAGAGCAGCTCTAGACCACGAAAGGATCCTCTTGATTCTTGCACCACCTTTTAGTTCGTTTGATATGTGAGCATGTTCTTGAGTGAGTCATGAACTTGTGAGAAACAATCATGGAAAAATGACATCTTGTTATTGAATAGAGGCTATGATTGTCATGCATGATGAGCGGTCTTGCACCGTTCTTTAAGAACCTTCTTGATCAATAAATAACATCTTCAACTTCTTTCTGGGGGATTTTTGTAATTCTCGTGAGTGATCACCTGAAAAGTTTCAAGTTATGCTCAAATTATGAGCTTCTTGGACTTAGATTACTGTTCTCTAAATGCCCCAGTTGCCCAACTTTATTACCCCAAATGCCCCACTTTTTTTTCACTTCTCAAAATGCTCCATGGGCAACTCTCCCAACTCAATATTTGGGCAACTATCCTAAATAATCGACATGTGTCCCATTTTGTGGGGCCACCTTGTACTTACCAAGTACAAGTGTACTAGATCTCTAGTTAGGCAACTTTGACTTTTAATATTGGGCAACTGACTATTTTTGTCTTTTAGTGAAAAAGTATAGTCTTATTTTATTATTAAAAAGTACATAAAACTTGGGCAACTGGGTCCTACACCTTTGTACTTTTGGGCAACTTATAATGTATAAACTATACAATGCATTATATGTATAAAAAAATTAAAAAAAGTGTATAAGTAATTTTTTAGCCTTTATACATTTATACAGGGTATAGAAACTTCCTCAACACACTTCTTATTTACACTTATCACACGCAATCTTCCTCAACACACTTCTCAGCAAGAGCAAACACAATTCTCTGACCAGTACATCGCCACGACGCTGTCCTATCTAATGACTATCAGAAAAACGATTTGGGTTAGGGTAAGTAATTTTGTTTTTGATTAAGGGTTTCGCTATTTGGGCGTTTAATTTTACGTATATCATCTATTGATTTATGGTTTTGTTAATTTAAGGTTTCGCTATTTTAGGGTTTCGCTAATTTAGGGTTTCGCTAAGTTAGGGTTAACTTTTACGTAATTGTTCTTGTTTGATTTTGGGTTTCGATATTTTAGGGTTAACGTATTGGGTGATTAATTGTTTTTGTTAAGTTTTGTGAAACAAATGATGGGTGTGAATAAAGCAGTGTAAGATAACTGGTAACGAATTGGGTAATTAACTGTTCTTGTGGTTTTAGTGATTTGTTGCTACTTATTAAGTTTGTTGTAGACTAAGTGACTAAACCACTGTAAGATAAGTGGTAGTAAGTGAATAAAGCACTCTAATGATGGTGCAAACTGGTTGGGTTAACGAAACAAAATACACTGAAAATTAAATTGCGACACAACTAAATATAATCCGGGTGATCCCAAGTTTGAGAGTTGTTAGAGTCGTAACCATCGTCGTAAAGATACTCAGAGCAACCTTCAAATCTGCGCTCATCCCACTCTGCATACAATGCATTGAATTATCTGTCCCGAGCAGCTTCCTCCATCTCTAACAACACTTCTTCATCTTGGAGCATAAGTCGCTCCCTTTCGGCTTCCTTCTTAAGAGCAGCTTCTCTTTCTGCTATCTCCCATTCTTCTTCCTCCTTAATAGCAGCCTCCTCCATTTCTATTAAAAGTTGTTCTTCATCAATTTGTTGGCCAAAGTCTTTTTGTTCCGGAAACTGTTGGCCGAAGTCTTTTTGTTGAGGAAACAGTTCCGGAAATTGTTGGCTGAAGTCTTTTGTAGACATTTTTGATAGAATTTTGTAACCTATTTAGCAACACCACTTGAATTTAAATTCACACATATAAGGTGGGTAAGTTTGAAAATTTATTACCCTCAATATGTCAATAAATGTGGTGCAGGTGGAACCTCTCCCATATAGTTGACATGGGCCCACATTGTACTTACGTAGCTGATTTATTGGGCAACGTTTGCTTATTTATTGCCAATGTGTGTTTGAGAAGGAAGGTTTGAAATGTATTTTGTATTTAGTACATGCAAGAGGCTGTGATGATGATTATCTTATTTGATATGCAAATGATGTGATTTACCGTATGTTGGCATGGCAATTTTAATACATTATTTTGCAGCCACGGCGGTTATATCCTGATGTTTTTGTGTTTATCAAACCTTTTACAGATCTGAGCCTTGCTAATGCATATAAATAGAAACTCCTGATTGGTATACTCACATAGATGATTAACATCTTCGGGTCAATCATGTTTCATTGTGGCTGGCATCCTATGGCAACACATGAATATATATTTTCTGTGAGAGTATATAATCATTTCTCCCTAGGAGACGCCCGTCCCAATGAAGCATGATTGGCTCGAAGATTTGTATCATGTATATGACTAAACTAGACATGTAACTTTTTCAAACAATTCCATTATGTATATATGTTGTTAATTGGTAAGAGGCTGTGATGACAAGTATCTTATTAAATCATGCAAATGATGCGATATTCCGTTTCATGGCGCGGCAATTCTATACTATTGCAGCCATGACGGTTGTATCCTGATGTTCTGTAAACTATTGATTTATACAGATCTGAGCCTCCGTATTATGTTACGAAACTAACATATCAATGATCAAAGATGGATGTACGGCACCACCGTATTATGTTACAAAACTAACTTAATATGGTGTCGTTCATCCATGTTTGATTATTAACTACTGTTTGCAGCCATGGCGGTTATATCTTAGATGAAGGCAGGTTAATCAAATGCAGATAGTTTGTTTACTTACAATTCAGCTTTGTTGATTGAATGGCATGTCAGACCTGGGATCATTTGTGTGAATCATAAATCAACCTAGATCTAACATGCTATTCGATCAGCAAACCTGGATTGCACGTGAACAAACAAGTATATGGAGGAGTTTTAGACCAATGTCAAAGCCGACTGTTGCCCATGCGCCATTTAGGGAAGTTAATTTTTTCATATCTTGATATGATCACTTTATATTATCTTGATATTTTGTTACTGATGATGAGGGTAGAAAGGTGGTTCAAAAGGGTTTAGCTTACTCTGAGAGTTCATAACTTTGTGGGTGTTTTTAGTGTGTAACTTTCAAACATGTGAAACTCTGTATGTGTGTGTGAGAAAGAGAGGTCAGAGATGATAAGAAAAGAGATGAAAAGGTTGGTAAGGATAGTGGTGGAATGATGGCGAGAGATATGAAAGGGTTTGTGAGGGTGCCTCATTAACCCCACTTCACTCTGCACTATTCTAGCACTATCATTACAAACCCTTTCATCTCTCTTCTTATCATCTCTGCTCTCTCTCTCTCTCTCTCTCTCTCTCTCTCTCTCTCTCTCTCTCTCTCTCACATATAGAGTTTCACACCAAAAATTACACACTAAAATCACATACACAGTTATGAACTCTGAGAGCAAGCTAAACCCTTTTGCACCACCTTTCTACCCTTAAATATTTAGCCCTCATCATCAGGTAATCGTAACAATAAATGGGCTTTACATATCATAATATTGCCAGTAATTTGCAATGAGTGTCATATAATTGTTATAGACTGTTGATAGATTTTTATAAAAATTTAGTTTATATATGTAAAGGAGTTACTTAACAAAGAAGGAACAATATGATATACTTGTGGATTGAAAGTCAAGTTGAAAGTAAGAATGTGGCCATACGCAACTTCATACATTCAAATTGTCTTTGAATATCTCAATGATCACGATAGTGTGTAATGTTCATGACATGCCACACTTCATGATTATCTGTAGGATATTGGATTTCACATACACATCACAACATTAACACAATGAGCACATAGATGGTTTTAGGGAGAGAAAGAGTGGGATATTCTAGTAAGAGAAACTTGTAGAATATTAGATTACCAAAGAACATCCAACCCTCTACCTTGCAAGGTAGAGGGTATTTATAGGTTACAAACTAAACGACCTCCTGACGGCCTGTGGATCAGGGATACAGTGGGTAAAGACTCGTCCTTCTTCCACGGTGTTGCACTAAACTATTTTACGCTACTGACTAACTAAATAACTACATAAATAAGTAACTAACGATAAGTCTATGAGCTAACTTATGCTAGATAATAGTTGGGGTGACCGACTCTTCAATAATGGAATTTTCTAATTCCTAACAATCTCCCCCTAAGGGAGGTCACCCCATGTTTTACATTTCAAATCCTAGCATTCTATACTTGACTTTGTCCTTGAGCTCGTAGACAAAACAACTTCAACATCGCAATCTTTGTGCATAAGTAGTGCAACTTCAAAGTCTGCACAGATTTGTACTTTAAGTGGAGGTCGTTAATGATCCATGAGATAATAATTAGGAGCCATCTATTGAGAACATCAGCTATCATCAATCTCCGAGACATCCTTTGTGGTGTTGGTATTATGTGAAGTTGTGACTTTAGAACCGACATGCTCACATTTTGGGTCATGATATCTTCTCATCAGAGTTGCGGAAGCTTTAGTTGATTCATGATATTGGCAGCAGCGTAGCAGAAACATAGTATAAAAATATCAGAGTCATTGACGCACTAATCATGATTTCTTTGAGATGAATGTGAAGAGTGAGCATGCGGCTGTGGATTGACCGCTTCATTCTGATCAGCTGCAAACGTCGGGCGTACCTGCATACAACAGTTAGCAATAAATCGCACGAAAGTGTCTTTGATCACTTTCGTTGAATTGAGGTACACGGCCCACGGTTCCCCGTTGATCAGTACATGTACTGCCTGTGATCAGGTATAATTCCGAAGAATTTCCTTGACAGGGTTTCGCAGCTGCTCTAGCTGTTCTCAAACCGGAACGTCTCAAAGAAGACAACACGGAGTGAGTGAACCAGCGAATTTTAAGTCCACTGATTGATGAAAAGAGATTTGACAAACAATCGTGTATTGCTCAATAGAAATTGGTTTTTGCAATACAACGAAGGTTTTATTGAAAATCAATTATCAATCATAAAAACACCTTTTGGTTTGAAAAAATGAGTACACGGTCGATGTGCTAAAGAGAAAGTTTGTTAAGCACAAAGACCGGTTTTTCAAAGGTATCCGTCAATCCCTAACCTGAACCAGGATTGATTCAAGAAATTGAATCGCCCCATTGTTTCTGTTCAGTTGTCACATGGTTGATCCATATAATAGATCTCACATGCCACCTACCAGGAGCTTGTTTGATGTTGGCTCCAGAAGGCTTTCCATCTTCATTGTGAATGTGTAAACACATCACTCAGATGTTCTGGCAATACCACAAGGATAATGCGTAGGACTCAAGATATAATCTCTCTTTCCACATTGTGTGAAACAGAGAGTCTTCATTGAAAGTGTCCTAATGAGATTTATTGATGATCTCGTGGCTCTAGACTCAATTTGTGCATATTTGGATCCTGTGCCGGAGACTAGGGAGAGGGTCTCCTTCTTCAATATCAACAATCTCTAAGAGAAAGTCGATAGATAATGTCGGTTCCCCGTGAGAATGAAACAAGTCCTTTTAAGAGGAACTTGAGTGGTTTGGAAAGTTGAAGTGCAGTGCGTCACTGGGTCCATGACGTCTTGTCTTCAATACCGATGTACCATCAGTAGCATATGAATTGAACCCGATTTCTGCCCTAAGGTTGAATAACTGGAGGGCTATTTGTTTTCACCCTTTTCTCATTCAATTCTTTTTAATTCTTCAACCCCTTCAGTGCTTACCGAGACTTCATTGCAAGAACCTTGTTGGGTTTGTTCCAGTACTTGCTCTGTCTCAGTCCGCACACTTCCCATATCTCACTTTTCTCCTTTTATCATCATACCTAAGGACCTCTACACTAACTAGTGGATTGTCCCTGGGTAGATCCCTCCGGTTCTGGCGGATCATGGGAACCAATACCTAACCTTATCATCCTTATATCACCGTACATAAAGTAAAGTTGGTCGGTCAATTTGGTATTGTTCATCTGCCATTGGATCCAATTGAAAACCATTTGAAAATCAATTCAGATACTTGTGATATATTATCAAAGCATTTTGTACCTGAATTGTTTTTGATATTTTTAGAACGAGAACTCCCCCTCAACATGTGCATCAAGTATTTGAAAATGTTTTGCACACGGAGGCAAGAGAAAGAATTAACTTCTTTGATTACCATTTTCTAAAAGATATCAACATCACTTCCCACATCAAATCAAGTAGATATAGCATTTCTGGGAAGGATGAGGTTTCCATAAATTCGCTCCCCCTCAATATGTGCCTCGAGGTTTGAAAAGAGTTTTGCACATACTAGAGGGAACCCTTTATCATCAAAGGATTAGAAGCCATATGATCAAGGTACCTTAAAAACATTTAAAGTTGAATTTGCAAAGATTTAAGTGTTGTGTACCCTGATAACTTGAATTTGCAAAGAGAGTTCTCCCCTTTAATATATGCTTCGAGATTCGAAAATTGTTTAGCACATATAAGAGAGAAGTTTGCACATAAATTGGTCATCTTATCTTTTAACATCTTTCATATTTATATCACATTTTCTCCCCCGATCAAAAATCTTAAATCCTTTGAGATTTTGGATCTCAAGTGATTTAAATATGTATGAGGTAAAATATTTGTAGGAGAAAAATGTGTCCGATTTTATATGATCAAAAATGGACAACACAAATGTTTCCCTTTTTACAAGGGGAAACCACAGTACAAATCCTAGCACTATTACATGTATTACAGTTGTTCACATTTAGTACACCACAAATTACACATATTAGCAAAAACAACATAAATTGCATCCCGAAGAAGTCTTCATTCAGTCCTCTGAAGAAGTTTGTAGTGACCATCACGAAGCCTTCCACCAACAAAACTTTCAAGGCTGCGGAAGATCCTTCGTGTCTTGAGTCTTCGTCTGATTGCAGCAATGAAATGTTTACATCTCTTCACGTCATCATCAGTCCAAAAAATAGTTTTAACCCAATTCATATCAAGTTTGGCTTCTTTCACTCTGGTGTCAAGTTCTTCTTCGACCAATTTGAGCGTACCATCACTAAACTTGTAGAGTTCACATAGACGCATAAGCATACGAGATCCATATCTGTCGGTGAAGATGACGGCTCTAGGGGTGTCAAGGACTTTGTATTCTCGATGAAATTCATGCCCAGTTGCATTCCATTGAGGACTTGTAAGGTTGATCCTGGTTTGGTAGCTTTCAATGCCAAGCTGAAAGTCCTCAACTCGTTTTCGAATGACTAAGCTCCTGATCCAAAGAGTGACAGCTGCAGAGAGGGCCTTTTTCTCACGGACAGGTAAATGCTCAAGGTGTCCTTGAAGATTTAAGAGATAGAGAACTTCGAAATCATTTGGCAGAAGATGTTTGAAGTCGTTCTCTTCAATAGTATACACTTTGAAGTCAGCTCTTTTAAGGACAATCTTCTTCAAGTACTCATATCCATAGATAGGGAAGATCTCTACACTAACAACACTTAAGATTTGCAGCTTTGATCTGACATCATTGCGTCTTTTATCAGCACCATGTCTTTCGATGTAGAACTTCTTCTTTTTGAACCACCAGTCAGAAATACCATAAGAAGCGGCAATATCATATTTTTGTTCTTCAGCAGCCCAGAATTGATCAGGAACCATCTGTTCAAGCCCCTGATCAGAGTAGGTTGCAGCTTTCATCTTTGATATTGATAGAGCAGGCCTTCTTTCAGCAGAGCGAGCACACAGATAGTCCAAGTCGTGATTGAAGAAGAATTCAGCCTGAATGGTTATCTGACCAGGTTCACCACCAAGAGGAAGAGATTTGTTGACATTGAAGCGACTGATTTGCTCACTGACTTGGTCATTCAGCATCTTATGGCATTCTTCCATCTGATATTGAAGATGATTTGCATCAGAATGGAAGACTTTGACAATTTCGTAAGCTTGTCCTTCTAGATCTCTTGGAGTTATGGATGAGATACTCTTCCGCTCACAAAACCATCTAATAAAACTTCCCATATCACCAGTGTAGTGCAGAAGAGAGTCTTCAGCTGGAACTTCATAATTATTGGTGATAACTGATGCCCAATTGTTGTCAGGAATCATAGAGTCAGACTCTGGGATGGTCCATGTGGGTTCTGGAGAAGGAGGTCTATCTTCCACAATGCAGCTTTGAATTGTGTCTCTTGAAGGTGCTACCCTGGATGTGCTAGTGCGATTCCCAGCCATGTAAGTATCAAACCAATCTTCTGATGGCTTAGGAATATGCTTCGTCGATGCATCATCTTCATCTGGTTCTGAGTCAGCCATGACTTGAGACTCTTCGTGAACCATTTGATCATCAGGAATGGAGGTGGATGTGGATGTGAACCTTGAATCAACCGTCGTCCAAGCCGCAAATTTCTTCTTAGTACTCTGTTCTTTCGTAGGGCTTGATTGATTGGAAGGTTTTGGCGGTGATGATGGTGGTTGTGATGGAGGTGTGTTGGTTGTTGCAGAAGATTTACCAGCTCCAGAAGTTCCAGCGCCCCCCGTTGGTGGTGGGGGTGGAGGAGGATCTTTACGATCCTTCATCAATGCTTCCATCACAATTGTTCTCCTTTTCTTTTTAGCTTCTTTTTCCCCAACATCAATCTTAAACTGCTCATAATTGTCGAACTTAATGGATTCTTCAAGTGCCTCATAGAGTTTCTTGTGAACCTCATGCTTGTCCTCTTCAGCCTCATACATCCTTTCACACAGAGCTGCTCTCATATCGGTGATGGGGAGGTCCTTGAATCATCTAAGAAGTGGAGCCTCCATAGCCCATTCCACAGCATCCTTGACTTCGCCTTCAATAGCGGCAGTAACCCCTTCATTGAAGTTGAGGTGCTCCAATCTATAGACACGATCCACCAGAGAATCAACAGATTTAGGAAGTTGCCTTTCCAGAGCTTCTATCCTTTTTATGGCTTTATCCAGTAGTTGATCAGAGGTGAGAATCTGTGGAGGGGAAGCTGGTGGAGCCACCTCATCTGCAATTGTAATGACATGTTCAGGGGTTGGTGACGATGTTGGTGGTGTTTGTACAGTTGATTGAGTAGGTAAGGGAGGTGGAAGTGCAGTTGATAGTGAAGATGCAGACATTGGAGGAATAGTTGACGTATCTTGCTGAATGCTGACAGTATACATGGATTGTGCAGTATCTAAGGATTTGTCATTAATGAGATGATCACCAAAAGAGAAATCTGCATCAAGATTCTTAAGTGAGGATAGAGAGTTAGTGGACAGATTTGGTTCATCCATCTTCAAGGTCTCATCAGATCTTGTCTCAAGGTTCTCCTGCGAGCCTTTTTGCAACAGAGTGTCAACATTCAAGCCAGATTGAGTCTCACTAAGTGAAGGAGTTTCCTTAAACGTTTCAGGCACCTTGTCCACTCCAGATTGTTCTTTTGCAAGAGATGAATCTGTTCTTCTCTTCAGCTCATATTGATTTGTGGTGCTTGATGGAGATGATGAGATAGTTAAAAGCATGTGAGCAGCTTGTTCAGTTTCAACACTTGCAACCCCTTTACCCTTGTCATGTGTAATTGGGGTTGTTTGTCGGGGTAGTTGAGCGGGTTCTCTTAACACAATTCCACCTACTGGAGCTTTCACATTCTGACTTTCTAGGCTTTGCTGACTTCCAAGTTGCAGATCAGCATCATCTTCATCAGTTAACCTGGTAACATTCCTTGGTATCTCAGTGTTCTCACCAATTTCCTTTTCCACTTTCTTCCTTTTTACTTTCTGCTTCTTGGATGCGGTGTCTGACTGTTGTGACCTTTCAAGTCTCTTTTTAGGAAGAGATGCAAAGGATGCTTGTGAGGCTGACTTGGTCATGGGAGCATTTGGTTGTAGAGGAGAGGGTGTGACATTAGCAGAGAGTTTGGTTGCTCTTTTCTTGTATTGCTTGAAGTAGTCCTTCTTCTTGATATCTTTTGTGAGAAGACAGTCAGGAATTGGCAATCCAAATAGTTCATTGTCCATACCTCTAGGAACGTATTTCAGGTTTCCCAAGACATATTCATCTTCTGCATTATGTAGAGTTGATTCACTCCTAGGACTGAATTTGTGTGTTTGTTGTAAGTACTGGATAACAAGCTTAGAAAATCTGATGCTGGGAATTACAAGCTTGTTCTGTTTCTTTCGGCCTTGAGCTTTGTTCTGGAAATTGATTCTGTCAGATATGAATGTGTTCATTGATAACGAGAATTCTTCCCAAATACGATCTGAGACGTTCACATCAACCCTATTAACTATTCCCCATAGGATTTGCAAGATAGGGATTCTCACTTTATCGAACCCTGATGTTTTGCCAGATAAGCACAAGTTAAGAATAGTTGCAATAGCTCTCCAGGGCTGATACATATGTCCAGTGATGATGTCAGATGCTCTTGAAATACTGTTCTGATAACCCAACCCAATTAGAAAGACAATCAGATCGTCAGCACCAGGTGGAGATTCAGAACGAAGGTCAGGGTTACATGGGGTGATTCCAAGAGCCCTGCTCAGAATGTCAGAATCAATTGTGAACTCCCTATCATCCAGCTTGCAAGAGTATCGTGCTGTGATTCTGTCCCATTGAACGGTGTTCCAGAATTGTTGAATGTAAATGGTAGGAATTGAGCATTGCTTGGTAATTGCTCCGAAGAAGTTTGTGTTTTTGAGGATGTCAATAGAAACTTTGAGTATCGGATTTTGTTGAAGCCTTTGTAGGTCCACGTAACAGTTGCTTTTTCCAATAACCGCCCATTGACTCCTGGTAAGAATTTCTTCGTCTGAGAGAACTCTGGATGATGCCGAAGGGGTAACGCTCTTTTCTGGGATTGAACTTGCCATTGATGGTCTGAGTAATCATACAATCAACAGTAATGAATGGGAACAGGTTAGATGATAAATGGTAAGTGAGACAACATTTAGAGCACCCTTATGACATAGACACATAGAAGTAGTCACTCAGAAGGAGTTCCCAAAAACACATACAGAGACATATATGACAGCTTTCTTACGAGAGATAATTCAATGAAGTATAATCTTACAGATAAATATTCACATGACGAGCAGATAAGGGATTAACATGCAAAAGAGAGCATAGCAAAGGGATCATGTCATGAACTACGACACAAATGTAGAAGTGATATAACAAGTGTGCATGAGGAAAAAGAAACATTTTGGTTGTCGTGAGAGAAACCAAGTACCTTTTGCCTAAACAGACTTGACATAGCAGATTACATAGAGTGTGTAGACTCAACAAATTGAAATAGGAGTTCCTAAGTATTGAGAGAGAGATCAACTATAACAATGGACCTTTGAACATTTTAATAACCCTTGACCCTAAGATACATTTGCAACATGAAAGTGAACAATGTGGAGAACTTGTAAATACAAGTCGCCATCACTAGAGTCATAGACAAGTCGCTAATTGTTTAGCACTCTAAGTCGCCATGCTAATTCGCTGCCTTGTAAAGACTAGTCGCCATGAACAGTAACTAAACCAAGTCGCTACAAAACTGTAAACTAAATCGCTACTATTACTAACTCGCTAACTTGTGAAGACAAGTCGCCATGAACAGTAACACTACCAAGTCGCTACAGATTTGTTGACTAAGTCGCTAATGTCACTGATTTGCTAACTTGTAAAGACAAGTCGCTGACTACTAACTCGCTAACCAAGTCGCTAGAATAAAATAAACTTATTCGCTACAGAAACATAATCGCTAATATGAGCGCTAACTCGCCATGAAGAACACTCAAACTAAGTCGCTACCAAGAAAAAGTTAAATCGCCATCAAGAACACCAAACAACAACAAAAAAAAACCAACACCCCAATCCACTTTACCATACATCAATATATTCCAAACAATATATTCCAAACAATCAATATATTCCAAACACTTTGAACCCGTTCAATCATTATACTAGCAACAAACACACGATTACATGATAAATCGAACCTAGGCTAGAGTCAAATAGTCACAAATCACGAGCTCGAAAGGATCTGGATATAAAGACAAGTTAGTAACTTAACCCAAACGCTTAAGAGAACAAAGATAAGAGGGATTCGATGCAAACCTCTTGCTAAGTCGCTAAGATGGGCAATATGACGAGGAAGAGAAAAACGAGAGAGAAAAAAGAACACTTTTTGAGAAAAAGAAATGGTAACTCGCTAAGTGCTAATTCGCTAGGGGTATACCAACTATATTTGACAGTATGACACAATTGGTCCTTGTGGTTTTAACATGAGGTGAGGTAAGTCGCTAGTGCAACATAACTTTCACTATATGACAATTTTGGTCCCTATGGTATTGATGAACGAGTGGTAAGTTGCTAACACGGATTATAGACTAAGTCTCTAGCATAGATTATCACACTGATCACCATGAATCAATTAAACATTTAGACACATAAGCATTTAAATCTAAGCTAGGCACATAATACGTAGGTACACAATGATAATCACATGAGCAAGATACGACAACAACCTACAAAAACCATAACCAGATAGTTACAAAGGCAAAACACGACCTCAACTTACAAACGAGCAAGCATTATAACCAGCACAGAAGCCAATGGCATAGGTAGTCAAGAAAAATAAAAACATATACACAATCTCCCCCTCAATCAATGTCATCAAAAAACATTGATTGACATAAGTTAACCCCGATATAAAGAAACAAGAATATTTCAATTGTTCGAACTTCATCTATGATCCCGTGCCATTATTGAATGACATTTCTAGGACCGTAGATGTTATCGATAACAGTGAAAATATTCTTTATTAGATAGGAAAAACATGATAAAATTGTAAATTTACTAGATTTTTTTTTTTTTTTTTTTTTTTTATTATTATTTTTTTTAAAGAAACTTGATTTATACAAAGATATGGAAGAACGAGTCCTGATTCAAGATGAATAGGAGTCAAAGTAAGTAGTGCATCAACTCTTGCATGCTATAGCTCCTGAATGAGCTATGTTCATTTCTGATGGGAACCAAGTCATGAAGTTCCTGATTGAGTTGAGCATTGTACCTGAAAAAGACTGAGAGCACATTGTACTGGAAGCACATGTAGATTTGTACATAGAAGAGTTAGTGACATGTTTAGTCTCACATTTGGATGCATCACAGTATAATACAAACTTATCATTAATGGAGATCCTATTAGGTTCTACATTCTTGAAAAGTTTACCTGTGGGAATCCATTTGAGGCATGATCTAGGAATGTAAGTTCGTTTAAGTCCTGTAAACTTAAATAATCTGCCAGTGGGAATCCATTTGAAGCCACAGTTAGTTGAACTAAATGAGTGCACAGCCTTGTTTTGACTATTTGTCCTTTTGTGATCAGAGAATTTCTTAGGGGATTGATCTGTCAGATGATGTTTTGCATGAGACCTAGTTAAGCTTATTGCATTTCTGATCTGTGGGTGATGACCATTAGTCCTATGCTTGGGATTCAACATATCTGAACTAGGCAATGAAGTGACTGGTTTTGACAAAACAGACTTATTATCAACTTGGGATGTAAGCTTAGATTTCAATGGTTTAGCTCTTTCAGACCTAAAGGCATTAGGTTGTTTAATAACTGTTCGTTTCAAGTGGTTTTGAACATTTGACTTTCCCAAAGTTGAAGGTTTTGCAAACTTAGTGTTCATCCTATTTCCAACATACTTCCTGAGCTCATTTTTTAGGGCAACAATATTGAAGCTCTTATCCTGAATTTGTGCTTTGAGATCATTAATATCTTTCATCAATAGGTTAGATTGATTGACTAACTTAGAGTTTGTTTCCTTAAGGTTCTTTCTTAAATGCTCATTTTCTCTTAGAAGGTTGGACACACATAGAGCTAGTTCAGAATTTCTAGATTCTAGTGTATCACTCATCTCATGACAGTCATATTTCTGGGCTTCTGAAAGAAGTGATTTCAGATTTCTTATGGTCGAATCTTTGTCCTGAATCTAGGATTTTAACTGATTAATTTCAAAAAATTCTCTAAATTCTGGAAGTTCCAGATTACTACACTGTTTTCTTGCATAAAACATTTCATTCTTATGTTGTATTTCAATTTGCAAAGAGATATAGTGTTTTTCAAGAATTGAAAATTTGTTTGAAAGCTCATCATATACCCTTTTTTCAATCATGTTACTTGCATTAGATTCAGACAAAACAAAGATTGATTCCACATTGTTATGTTCAGGGTAAGAGTCATGTACCTTTTTGTGAGAATTTGTGTGATCAGATAAGTGTACCTTATTGATTGATACCTTTTCTGACTCTGAGAATTTGAGATCAGAGCTGTTCTCTTCATCCTTTTTCATTTCAACTAAGATTCTGCAATCAGTGTCATCTGCTGGTTCAGCTGGAATGTAGCATGTCATGTCTCCATTGCTCCGTGGAATCTCTTGGCACTCATTCAATTCGTTCAGCTTGTTATTCTCTTTAGCAGCTTCCTTGATGTATGTTTCCATATTACTCATAAGTTGAATAAATGAGTTTCTGAACTCATGAATTTCCATTCCCGTGTGTTTCTTGAAAGACATTCCAGTCATGATATTATCAAAATCTGAGGAGTATTCTTCCCGGGTAAGTGGCTGAAATTGGTTGAAGATGGTTTGGAGAGCAGCACGAGAATCATCCGTTGAGAGCTTTTCTTTGGTAATTTGAAACCTCAGTCGTTCTAAGTTAAGCAAAACAGTTCTTGTTAAAGTGGGAAAATCCTGACGAAGGATGGCACAACTTGTTCGATCCATGGTTGTAGATAAGAGTAATTTGAGAAGCTGACTGAGATGTTGAAACGGCTCACACGTGCATTCCATATTCTTAGCATCATTTGCAGACATTAAGAGTGACTTATTTGAGTTGTTCTGATTAAACGATACTGAATCATTAAGTGCATGGCATTCAGATAAGCATCCTGTTTTACTATTCTGTGCTGTGTCATAGAGAGCAAGTACTTTGGTGATTAAAGGATCCGTGATGACTGACATTGTGTTATTATGAATAACTCCCCAAGTCTCTAGAGATTTAGAACCAACTCGCTACCAACTAAATAGCAATAATCCCAAGTCGCTAGAAGATACTGCACCAAGTCGCCAACACTTAATTCGCCACACCACTAAGTCGCTAGAGTTCCAAGTCGCTAGCCAGATGTAAGTCGCTAAGTAGTAACTCGCTAAGACTCAAGTCGCTAGCAAAATTTTGGCAGCAATTCGCTACTCAAGTCGCTAAAGATGCAAGTCGCTAAAGAGCAACTCGCTACAGACCAAGTCGCTACCACCAAGTCGCTACCCGTAGTGGAGAGTCCACTACTTGTACTGTAAACCGCTAGATCTAAGTCGCTAGGTCTAAAACTGTAACTCGCTACAAATTTGTAAAGCAAGTCGCTATGAAGAATGTAATCCGTGAGTTAACTCGCTAGCTAGAAAAAACCACATAAACATCACTTTTCAATCCAAAAACAACCCAACCAAGATGATTCAAGCTTACCAAATGAAAACCTAAACACTTGTGATGATTCTAAACATAAAAGTACTAACAAAATCCAAACTTTAACCCAAGAAATCAACCAAATGATGCAAAAACCACTAAACTTTTTCAAACTCAAAAACCACCTAAAAACCACTAGAAATCCAAAGATGTGCAAGATATGATCTAACCTGGCTCTTGATACCAATTGTAGGATATTGGATTTCACATACACATCACAACATTAACACAATGTGCACATAGATGGTTTTAGAGAGAGAAAGAGTGGGATATTCTAGTAAGAGAAACTTGTAGAATATTAGATTACCAAAGAACATCCAACCCTCTACCTTGCAAGGTAGAGGGTATTTATAGGTTACAAACTAAATGACCTCCTGACGGCCTGTGGATCAGGGATACAGTGGGTAAAGACCCGTCCTTCTTCCACGGTGTTGCACTAAACTATTTTACGCTACTGACTAACTAAATAACTACATAAATAAGTAACTAACGATAAGTCTACGAGCTAACTTATGCTAGATAATAGTTGGGGTGACCGACTCTTCAATAATGGAATTTTCTAATTCCTAACATTATCCAACTGAAATGCTTTTCTAGAATCCACGAATTGTAGAAAGGACGTTGGTACTTTGAGCTTCCCCTCGAAAACCCATTCCTATGTCACTGTCATAGCAATGGGTTTTGACATGGCAATGGGATTTCGAGTGGAGGGTCAAAGTACTAACGTTTATCCACTTGTTTATAACATATTGACAATCAACTTTGTTAACCAACTCCTTTACATAGGTAATTGTTTGAAGTAGTTGGTTTATTTTGGGACACAGGTGTGTATTTGTGATATGCAAGAGGCTGTGATGACAAATTATCTTATATGATACGCAAATGATGTGATTTACCGTATGTTGGCATGGAAATTTAATTTCATTATTTTGCAGCCATGGCGGTTATATCCTGATGTTCTGGTGTTTATCCAACTTTTTTACAGATCTGAGCCTTGTTAATGCATATTACATTGCACACTCGCTTTGGAAGTTTATATGAGTCTGATATACTTCTTATATACTATTGCTAGGTTTTTAAAAAAAGTTAAGGATCAATATGATATACTTGTGGATTAAAAGGGAAGTAGAACATTTCTAGGTGGCCACGTTACTTTGTATATGAGTACGGAATTTCAGCATAGTTATCCATTCTGAATTCCCAAACAGTGCCTTTTGTTTTTTCAACGATCTAGCAATCCGCCTGGTGCAGGCCTTTGCCCAAAGAGAGTTGAAACGACAAAAGGTACTGTAGGGGGATTCAGAAGGGTTCACTAAGTTGAAATTCCATACACACCTACAAACTAACGCGACCACATTGGTATGTTCAACTTTCTTTTGAATTCGCAACTATATCATATTGTTCCTTAACTTTTTTCAAGAATCTAGCGAAACTATAATTATGTTTGTTCAACAATGTAGCAAATCCCCTGGTGTGTGTATACATAAGGTGTGTGTGTGTGTGTGTGTATGAGGCTGTGACGACATCTATCTTATTAAATCATGCAAGTGATGCGATATTCCGTGTCTTGGCGTGGCAATTGTATAGTTTATACTATTGCAGCCATGGCGGTTATATCCTGATGTTTTGTAAACTATTGATTTATACAGATCTGAGCCTCATTCAAATGTTTAAATAGTTGTCTATTATTGGGCCATTGTTTATTTGGTGTGAGTATGATACAAATGTTTCATTTGTTAAATATGATTGCAGTATTAGGAAGTCAGTATACGTTTTTTTATTGATTGTAGTTTTCGTAAGATACTTGTTAATTGTTGTTAACTGTTTTTTTTTTTTTTTTTATTTCTTAGGAATACTGATGACGTACCCTCCGATCAGGTCGAAGGACCCCCCTTCGGCCTCAGTCGAAATTGCATTACGAAGACCCAAGTCTTTCTTTATAAGTCATTGGTGGCGTAAAACCATTCATCATTGACATGGTTACCAGTTGGGAATCCGCCAGCCGAAGGCCTATGCCCTTCGGTGTCTTCTCTTGAAGATGCCAAGACAAACAAGAACCTTGACTTGGTCTTCCCCCACGTTCCCACTATGTCCTTAGCTTCCCCGCCAAGTCTGAGATAGTGGGGATGAAGCCCTAGCGGTTACCATAAATCAGGGGACGCCCCCCATGATCTCCTAAACGTGTGCTAACGCTCTCCAAGCTATTTTCATCACCTATAAATAGGTTGGACAAGTCATTTCAATGGTATGTTCACTTAACACAGTATTTCACATACATCATATTATCCATAACTCATATCACATACTTATTCACACGCCGGAGGTGGTTCGCAGGGCCCAACCCCTGCGCAATCACTTAACGAAGTGTCTACTATTTCTTATTGCAGATTGACTACAAGTTTGGCGCAAGCATATCACCCCTCATACCCTTCGATCACCATCGAAGGCCTGGTCGTACGAATTATTGTACAATCAGTGGCGCCATCCGTGGGACTCGCTACTATTGGTCTCGTTATTCCAAACTTACACCCAGTCAATCACTCTCACTAGTTTTACGGCATGACTCAAGGAAGAGAAGATACACCCCCTCCGGGTTTCTCGACCTTGACACCAATCCCAATCAATGATCCTAGCAACCTTCCCAATATAACCGCATCCACTTTTACCACACGATCTCACCCTGAAATAACTCCCAACAATCATGCTTCAACCTCGGTTAACCCTGAACCGGTAATCAGTCCAGCATTTGTCGAAGCTAACATCGAAGCATTAGAATCTTTACTAAGAGCTCGAAGGAGGCAAGACCGGAATGTGGAAATGCGTAGGGAGTTAGAATACTCAAGCGATGAGTATGACGAAGAGTTAGAAATGGAGACTAGGTCCTTGGCTCCTGGGGCTACTCGCTCAGTGTTAAGGGTAGGGTCTCCAAGTAGCCGAAGGCCTAGTGGAAGGTCGGTTGGTTTCGAAGATGCTCCGGAACGGGCTCCGAAAAGTGGGAAGGAACGATGGAAGGCTCCAATGGAAGAAGTCATCGAAGGGATACTATGGAAGTTAATTTGCCACCACTGTTGGCGGCTCATCTGGGAAGAAATGAGGCAGGGGTTCCACTACAGCCTTCTCACGCATCCGGCGTAGAAGGCAATCCATCTCAATTAAATAGGGGAGGAAATCTTCCTCCTCATGGTATGTACCCTCCTTTTCAGGCTCAATATTACCCTCAAAGGGTTTATCCCCCACCTAACGGGCAGGCTAACAACCCCAATTTTACTCAACCATACAGAAGCATGCCCTATGGGCAAGCTATGGTATATCCTTCGTATCCTGTTGGAAGTCACCCACCTTATATACCTACTGCTTACCCCCAATATGTTAACCAAAATACTGTTGGAATACCTCCAAATCATAACCCATACAATGCTGCCCCTACATACATGCCACCTTATAACTGCCTCTATTCGGAGCTCATGGGCTCCACAACACCCTTCGTAAGGTGGATAGAAGACTACCCTTTGCCTGATGGGTTGAAAATGCCCGCACATATTGGTACTTATGATGGAAAAGGGGATCCGGATAACTTTTTACACTTGTTCGAAGGGGCTATTAGAATGCAGAAGTGGGTAATGCCTGTTGCTTGTCACATGTTTACATACACCCTACGAGATTCTGCTCGTATATGGTGGAACGGGCAAAAACCAGGTAGCATTGTGAATTTGGATGATCTTAAAGCCAAGTTCAGGTCACACTTCAGCCAACAGAAAAAGTTCACAAGAACGCACCTAACAGTGCACAACATCAAGCAGAAGGAGAACGAGAGCACCAGGGCTTTCATTACTAGATACACTGATGACACCTTGCAGATAATGGGTTTGCACGAAGACCAGCGCATCTCAGGTTTCGTACATGGCCTACGGAACAGAAGCTTGGTTGAATTCCTTTCCACTGATCTTCCTGCAACCTATAAAGGATTAGTGGAAAAGGCTTACACCTGGATCGAAGCAAAAGAAGTGTCCACCAACGGGGCTCCGGTTGAAAACAAGGAAAATCACAACAAGGCCCCGAAGCATCCTTCGTGGGAAGGGTCAAGGAACAAACACAAGAGCAGGGACAGGTTTACTTCATACCACAAAAACATCAACCATGGCCTCCTGGCTAATCTGTCCAAATTCCCAAGGGAGATACTCGCTACCGAAAAGGCTGCGAAGGCCTTTGATCCTCCTCCTCGCTTGGCAAACAAAGGGAGGCCTAGAGACACTTCCAAGTTTTGCTATTTCCATGACGATTACGGTCACGACACCAATCACTGCTGAGAACTCAAAAAGCAGATAGAAGAGGCCGTGAAGTCTGGCCAATTGGGACATTTGGTGAAGGGTATAAAGAGAGGCAAAGAAAAAGCCTTCGACACACAGTTGGGGAAAGATACCACACCTGTCGAAGCACCCATCCTCATGGTTTATAAAGAAGACTCTGGTTCAAAGAGGAAGGAAGCAGAGGAAGCCTTGTGCGGAGTAGGAGATGTCACTTTCCCTTCAATCGCAGGGAAAGTTCTTTCAAATGACCCCGTGGTCATCAAAGTCTTGATCTCCAACAGAGAAGTAAACAGAGCCTACCTTGACTGCGGTAGCTCCTGCGAAGTTATCTACGAACGATGTTTCCTAAAGCTCAAACCTTCAATAAGGTCGAAGAGAGTAGATTCAAAGGTACCCTTAGTAGGGTTCTCAGGGGAACACTCATGGCCCTTGGGAGAAGTCCCTCTAGAGGTTACGATTGGAGAAAGGAGGCTAAAAAGAACAGAAACTCTGGTTTTCACGATCGTAAGGTCGGAATCTCCCTACAACCTATTGATAGGGAGAACAGCAATGCAGAAGATGGGCATCGTTGTCTCAACCATACATGCCGCGATCAAATTCCAAACACCTTTCGGCATTGGAACGGTTTTCTCCAGCTATAAGGTGAAGGAGTCTACGACAGAAAACAAGAGGGTCAAACAGGTTTTTGAGGAACTTTCGAAAGATGTTCTCAGTTGCGCTAATGCTGAAGAACGCATCGTGGTAAATGATCTCTACCCCGATCAGACATTAGTAATCGGAAAGCAACTTCCAACCTCTTTTAAAGCAGAATTGGAAAAGGTACTTCGTGCTAATACAGATGTCTTCGCATGGACCTATTCTGACATGACGGGGGTCCCCAGAACTCTCACCATAGACGGAAAGCCCTTCGGCACCGAACACAAGCTCAATGAGTTCAAACATATTGAACCCATCAAACAAAAGCGTCGAAGTCTAGCTCCTGAAAGAAATGCCGCTGCATGCAAAGAAGTGGACGAACTCGTAGCAGCAGGCATACTCAGAGAGGTGAAGTATCAAACTTGGGTGGCCAATCCGGTGATGGTCAAAAAGCATGACGGAGGATGGAGAATGTGCGTAGATTTTACTGACATTAACAAAGCCTGTTCGAAGGACTGCTACCCTCTTCCAGAGATTGATTGGAAGGTGGAATCCCTGTCAGGGTTTCGACTAAAGTGTTTCCTAGACGCTTATAAAGGTTACCATCATATACAAATGGCCGAAGAAGACGAAGAGAAGACAACCTTTTTTACAGGAAAAGGCGTTTATTGTTACAAAAAGATGCCTTTTGGTTTGAAAAATGCAGGTGCCACCTACCAACGATTGGTGGACAAAGCCTTCCACAAGCAAATAGGTAGGAATCTGGAGGCCTATGTAGATGATATGGTCATTAAGAGTAGATCGGAGGAAGATATGCTCTCCGACATCAAGGAAACCTTCGATCAGCTTCGCGCCATCAATATGAAATTAAATCCCAAGAAGTGTTCCTTTGGTGTGGAAGAAGGACAATTCTTGGGGCATCTGATCACCAAGCAGGGTATCAAGGCCAATCCTTCGAAAGTCAAAGCCATCACAGATTTGCAGCCCCCTAAGTCCCTAAAGGAAGTGCAAAGTCTTAACGGAAAGCTAGCAGCCCTCAGCAGGTTCTTGTCGAAGGGTGCAGACAGATCTTGAGAGCATCAGCGCCGTGCTATTGGCAGAAAGGGAGAAGAAGCAAATCCCTATATACTTCATTAGTAGGGTACTACAGGGAGCTGAGCTAAATTATCCAACATTGGAGAAGCTAATTTTGGCTTTAGTTCATGCTGCGAGACGCCTTCGAAGGTACTTTCAAGCTCACCCCATAACCGTACTTACCGACAAGCCAATTAAGCAGATACTTTCAAAGCCGGAGAAATCTGGAAGGATAGCTAAATAAGTTATCGAACTAGGAGAACATGATATTGAATACAAGGGCAGAAGCTCGGTTAAAGGGCAAATATTGGCAGACTTTTTAGCAGAAACACCCTCCGAACTGAAACATGAAAAAAAGGTTGTTGAAAAGGAGCCCGCTAAGGCAATCGAAGGGTGGAAACTTTACACTGACGGAGCCTCCAGCTCCGATGGTTCTGGTGCAGGTCTCATGCTCGTTGATCCCAAAGGGAAGGAATACACTTACGCACTTCTTTTCAAATTCGATGCTACGAACAATGAAGCGGAGTACGAAGCCTTGTTAGCAGGTCTCCGATTGGCCAAAGATATGGAAGTAGAAGACTTGGCTATTTTTGTTGACTCACAACTAGTGGCCAACCAGATAAAAGGCTCCTACGAGGCGAGACAACCTGTGATCAAGCAATATCTGGATAAGGCCAAAGAAATGCTCGAAGGGTTCACATCTTACAACATAGAGCATGTTCGAAGAAACCAAAACAAGAAGGCGGACGCACTTAGCAAACTGGCATCAATGGCATTTTCTCATTTAACAAAGGAAGTTTTGGTCGAAGTATTAGCAGATAGGTCCATCGTTCGAAAGGAGGTGTCTGACGTAATACTGGAGGAAGACTCGAATTGGATGACTCCAATTAGAGAATATCTAATAAGCGGCATACTGCCGGAGGATCCGAAGTTGACTCTAAAGGTGCGCATCAAAGCACCACAGTACAGGATCATGGGAAATTACTTATACAGAAGATCTTTTCTATCCCCTTGGCTCCGTTGTGTAGGGCCAAGGCAAGCTGCCAACATCATCCAAGAAGTGCATGAAGGATCCTGCGGACTTCACGCAGGACCCCGCTCCGTTGTCTCCAAAGTCATGAGGGTCGGATATTACTGGCCTTCGATGGACAGAGACGCTGTCGACATCATTCAGAAGTGTGAAGCATGTCAAGTTCACTCAAGAGTCCCAAGGCTACCAAAGCAAGATATGACTTCCGTAACGTCCGCATGGCCCTTCAACCAATGGGGGATAGATATCGTAGGCCCTCTGCCAGTTGCTCCTGGAGGAGTAAATTTCTTGGTCGTAGCCATCGATTACTTCACTAAATGGGTGGAAGCGAAGCCTTTGGCATCCATCACAGGAAGACACATGGAAAAATTTGTGTGGGAACACATTATCTGTCGGTTCGGAGTACCTCACATCATCATTTCAGATAATGGGAAGCAGTTTGCCGAAGGGGTATTCCCAGTATTTTGCAGGGGTCTGAATATCAGACAATCCTTCACTTTCGTTTACCATCCTCAAGGTAACGGTCAAGTAGAAGTTACCAACAGAGACATCATACAAGGAATAGAACGAAGGCTGGGATACAGTCATCACGGTTGGGTAGATGAACTACCTCAAGTACTCTGGGCACATAGAACGCATACAAAGTCAAGTCATGGAGAAACGCCTTTCAGCTTGACATATGGCACGGAAGCTGTCATCCCTTCAGAAGTAAGTGTCGAAACAGAAAGGGTCATGAACTTCGAAGCAGCAGATAACGAAGAAAGACTCCGTAGTAACTTGGAACTACTTGAATAACGAAGGGAAATAGCCTCCATTAGAGAGGCTATCCACAAGCAAAAGATTGAAAGGTACTATAACAAGCGAGTTAGGCCTTCGACTTTCAAACCAGGGGAATATGTCCTCCGACTCAATAGCGCAAGTAAAGCTGAGTACCAGGGTAAACTGGGACCTACATGGGAAGGACCCTACGTTATTAAGGAAGCGTATGGCAACGGAGCCTACAAACTGGAAACCTTGGCAGGAGACGTTATTGATAGAACCTGGAATGGCACTACTCTTCGTAAGTTCTACGTATGAAACTTACAATGTCTAAGGACACATTTTATTTGCTTTCAATCAATGTATTTGCATTCTTCTCACTTGGGGAAAGAAGCATTAATGGTAGGCGTCTAGTATTCATTTCTTAAAATACTTTCCAATAATTAAAGAAAAGCTGAATCATACTAGAAGGAAATTGTTTAGGACAACCTGTTTTGGAAGGTGGCTGGATATGTTCTTCTTTGACCATGAACCACATATGTTAGATTATGTTTTACAAAAACAGGGTTTCATGGATAAAACAAGCTATGACATGCCCCTTATATATACTCTTGATGGTCGTAGTCTACATTTTGGTCGACCCGAGTTTTCTCTTATAACAGGCTTTCGTTTTGGGACAACAAGTTTTGATTTATATAGTTCAGGGGATTTAACATTTAAGTTGAGGGTATTTCCAAAAAAATTAGGGGTAAAACTTTCCAACTTAGATCTTCTTGGTGTTATTGAGGATGAAGAGTTGTTCGGTAAATTAACTGATGAAGACGCAGTCCGTGTGTGTCTATTGTTATCGTTAGAGGTTATTTTTATGGGTCGCTTATTGGTTGAAGAGGTGGATGATTCACTCCTTCGTTTGGTCGAAGACCTAGAAGCATGGAATTCCTTTCCATGGGGGGAGCACATTTGGAGGCACTTGTACGACCAGATACTAGACGTTGTATCAAACCACAAGTGGGAACACCTAAAGGGTCTGGAAAGAGACCGGAAGTATGTTCCTACATACACGGTTGCTGGATTTGTTTGGGCATTCAAGGTTATTCCTATTTATATTATCTTTTCTTAGTATTATTATTGAACCCAATGTATGAGAGTAATGCATCTTTATTATTGTAGATATGGATTCTTGAGTCGTTTGAAAGAAGCAGTCGTTGGTGGAATAAAGTCCCAGATGTCATACCAAGGGCAGTAGCGTGGTCAAGGAAAGTAATGTTTACAAGATCAGATTATGGATTGCTATTTGGCAAGGTAAAACACATTCAAATGTTTCAATGCATTAGACGAGCACCAGTCGGACTGGTATATGCAATTTAATTTCCTTGTTGTTGATGACGTTATTTAGGACTCGAAGATAATTTATGATCTGAAACCAACATTAGACGAGCACCAGTCGGAGTGGTATAGTCAATTTAGGGAATTTTACCTGCACTACATACCAAGGACTCTTCCAACAAAATTACCGCATGATTACGATGTGTATCTACAGAAGTTGGCTGCTGCACGGAAACGTGGTAGGACAGAAAAAAAGTATTTACCGATTGTGTCTAGGGTACAGACCAGTAGTCTTCTAACAGAAATCAGCCTCAAGGATTGTGTCATTCAAGAGTTGAATTCTCGTGTTTTCAAACTCGAGGCTATTATTCAGGTTATTTACTAGTCAACGTTAAATAATAACTATACGTTTATATTAGAATTATTGTGAAGGATAATACCCTTTATTACTTTGTAGGTCCTTGCAAGTGAAAGAACTTGCGGATTTCGGGTAGTCCAGTTCATCGATATATTATCTTTATTTCTTTGAAAGAACTATCCGTTTTGTAGGTCCTTGCATGTGAAAGAACTATCTGTTTTTTTTACAATGAACTTTATTTCGCTTACAGGATAAATTGGACTTTACTGCATCCTTTTCCCACCTCAGCTATGAGTTTCGAGACCAAGTAAATCGTGAATTCCACGAATTGGTTGACTCTCTTATTTCTAGCATTCGTTCAGAGCCGGCAGATTGTGATGATGAGGATGATGTAGTTCTGGTAATGTGATATCCAAATGTACACTTTTGCCATACTGTATTAAATGTATTTTAAATGCATCACATGTTACTCAGGAGTATCTGTTGGAAGAGGAATTAAGGTTGAGGAAAGAAGAGGAAGAACAGTGGAGGATGGAAGAACAAAAGATGATGGAAAAGGATTTTCTAATGGCGATGATAGAGGAGAAGAATCGCAGGTTGCAAAAGGCAAAGTTGTTGAAGATTGAGAAGGAAAAGAAAAAGAGGTCTATAGCTTTCTATAATTCAGACCATTGGAAAAGAGCCAAGGTAGACATAACACCTGACATGAGGAGTAAAAAAGATGGCGATGAGTCGTCGTATTACTGGTAAAAAAGATTTGTGGAATCTGAAAATAATCGAACACATGGGTGCCGGGATCCAGATATGACTGCACAGTTACAAAATGTTAAACCTTGGGTTGAGGTATGAAAAACAACTTTTAATATTTATATTTTTTAAAACTTTTTTTAATTTACGTGTTAGTAACAACGTGTGTGTAGGTTCTTTCCCGAAGGAACAAGGCTATCGACAAAGTACATCTTACTGATGAGTACGGCGAATTTCTTGGAAAGCAGTTCGTGTGGATCGGAGGTTTTGGGAATCCTTAGTGTGTTTAGACCCTCCTAAGAAAAGTTGGCTTATGGACGAGGTAACAGTCACGCATATCTTTCACCCCAATAGTATATTCATTTTATATTGTTGCTTTTATACCCTAATCATTTTTTATTGTTGCTTTATAGCACATAGAGTTGTGGGTGGAATACATGTTGCATTTCAGACCCGATGGCGCTGATTGGGCTATGGTAACTGCATACTTTGTTCAGCTGCTATTACAAGACTCCATCCCCATTTGGTATGTTAACGGGGAAAAGTACAAACACCAATGGGCTGATGTTGAACAGGTAATAGTTGTGTTCATTCCTTTATACATATATTGTTATGTGTTTTGTTAAACTGGCCTTTTGTGTTATACGGTAGGTTTATATGCCTATCAATGAAAAGGAAAAACATTGGTTTCTGGCTAGATTCCATATTAGGACGGGGGTTGTAACATTTTACGACAGTGGCTATAAGCCTGAAGCTGAGTGGCGTCCTTGGTACAAGAAGATGCGGGCATGTTTACAGGTACCATTGCTTATAAGTTCTTAATTGATAAATGTTTGTCAATACAACAAAGTTGACAAACTAGTTATTGACTAACAAACTAGTTATTGACTAAGTTGCCTATCAGACTTTAAAAAGGAACAACATTTTTGTAACTAGTAGTTACAAACAAACTAGTTATTGACTAAGTTGCCCATGCGTCATAGTTGCCCAACTATAATTAATTATGTAACATACACTTTCAAGTGTTTATGAACCTGTCCCTTGTACTTGATCATTAATTTGATGGTAGTATTAAGCACAAGTCAACTCTTTAAACTGGAACTTAACTGTTTAACCATTTAGTACATGTACTATTTGTTAAATGCATATCTTATGGGTTGGTCCCTAGATATGAATGCTCTAATTGTTCTATTTATAATACTCTTACTGTCCATACAACACTAAACACATACTTACAGTTTAATAGTTGCCCACAAAATTCTTGTGAAACTTGCCCATCTTAACTGATTTCACAGTTGCCCAATATAATTTCACGATGTCTGACAACATTCCACTTGAAGTTCAAATGGACATAGTTAATAGGCTCTCAGTGAGGTGCGTGGCTCAATGTCGCAGTATCTGCAAGGCTTGGAAGTCTTGCATAAACAACATGCATTTCACCGTCCGTTTTGGTGTTCGAATCACTCCACCAGTTTCATACGTTTTGCTGTACAAGTAGAGGTTTAAAGGTTACGTGGGTTTGGTAAATCAAAATTTTGACTTGAACCATCTTTCCTCAAACATTTCATTTTCTGATATCAAACCAATTGGCTGGTCACATGGAGTTTGGGGTTTTACCTATGGACCAATTGTCCGTGATACCATGGCGGTCGTTTGGAACCCTTCCATCAACCAATCAGTCGCCACGTTTGTCCCCTATGTTTTGACATCACAGGAGTATGAAAAACGCTTTATGGCTTTTGGGATTCGTCCTGACAATTTTGATCCGACCTTCCTAAAAATTTCATACCCATTCAATCAAACACAGCCATGCACTGTCTTAATTTTCACCTTCTCCTCTAAACAATGGACGGTGTTAGATCAGCATTGCTTGCTTCCGAACACAATCAGAATCAAAAAAGCAAGTCAAGCTAATGTTGGGGGTCACATCTATTGGTGTGGTTATCAACGGTTGTATGCAAACGATGGTAGCACATTCGACAGCTATTTGATTGTGTCTTTTGACTTGCTCACCAACCGTTTCCAAGTCCTAGACATACCTGATGAATTAATAGGCAACCTTCCTTTACCGTTCTATGTTTCAAACATACGAGACAGTCTGGTCGTTTCGGGAAACATTCAAGGGGATGTCAGTTCTGTTTTCTCTATATGGGTTTTAACCGTTGTTGGTGGTACGATTGCATCTGCTACACAGCTTCTTAGCATTATCACCTCAATAGCACTCAAATTAATTGGTTTTGACGACAACGACGACCCTGTAATTGAAATTGGAAACTATGAAGGATTTAACGCAACCATTGTACTATACAAGCTTGCTACTGGGAACTTCCAGCACTTGGGCATCAAGGGAGATGTTGGGTCCTTTATTTTCAAACCGTTACGTGAATCACTTATTTTGCAGACTCATCGTGATATGGCGGTTTATTAGGATGTCTTGTTTCATTGTAGTTTGGTGTAGTTTATGTTTTTAGTGTTTGCCGTAGCTTCAGTGTGTCAGATGTAAACATTTAAGTTGTTATGTATTGTGTTAAGTTGGTATGTAAAATAACAAAATATGTTTGGATATATATACAGGCTGGACTACCAATCGTTCTAGACAAAGCCAGTGTCTTCCAGAAGAAAGGTATAAATCCGACAACATATGCAATTACCTTCAAGAATGCACCCAACGTTCCAGATCAGGGGACTCTGTTTGGTGATTGTGGTATCTGGGTATGCATATTCTTATACAGAATGTCACATGGGAAGTCATTGGCCGTCGATAACCCTGTACAGGCTGCCCTTGCATATCGTGAGCATATGGCAATTTTTTTTTAAACACAGGGTATGTGTTTGGTAGACATGTTGTTGTCATATTTGGTTGTAATTCTAACTGTTTGTAACAAGGGATGAATTTTGTATCCGGGTATGTAGTAGCTAAACTGATGTATCAACTAGTTTAATTAATGTGAACCCCAAACAGGGAAGTATTATTTTGTTAATATCGTTGTCATTATAAGTGTTCGCATGGTTGTGTTTTTTGTATCGAGTTGTATTCAAAGAAATTATCGAAACGAATGCTTCTCATTTTGCCAGATAAGTGCCCTTTTCATGGTGGCATTTTATTTACAACTTATTAATCTTCTTGTTAAGTTATCTTTAAATAATGAAAAGCTTTTCATTTTGCTTTATGTTGCTGTATCCGCTACCTGTGTAGAAGAAACAACTGCTGCAAAGTTAAAGAATGTAGTCGATGGAATTCATCTCATTTTGCAAGATAAGTGCCCTTTTCATGGTGGCCAATTTACTACTACTTAGTAATTTTCTTGTTAACATCTTTTTAAATGACATTGATCAGTGCTTTGATCCTTCTAGCCGTGGTAACAAGAATGCTTATAGCCACGGGTAGTTGAGAAGAAACCACGGCTAGTACACTGCTGAAACCACGGTTAGATAAGAAGAAACCACGGCTAGTAGAGAAGAAACCACGGCTAGTTGAGAAAAAACCACGCCTAGTTCAGAAGAAACCACGGCTAGTTGAGAAGATACCACGGCTAGTTTAGAAGAAACCACTGCTATTTTAACACAAACCAATGCAACTAGTACTTGTGAGGTAATTCTATAGTAAACATGCATTCTGCTTTATTTATACATTTCACGCTGTACCTCGTGGGATCAGATTTAATAACTTTGTATTCAAATCGCTCAAGTAATGATTTCTTTCCAATAGTAAACATGCATTCTGCTTTATTATAAAATTGTTTATGTTTGAAAAATAAGGTATATGTTTTTTGGGAATCGATGTTTTTTAAATCTGGTTGTGGTGCAGTTAGTGGCGTGGGCATATTTTTAAATGAGTCTCTTTGCGACGGAGGAAGTGAATGATCAGGTTGGTGAAAAAAGGTATCCTCGACCTTTGGTGTGTCATGATAACTATCTTTGTGAATCAACAGAAAATTCAGGTCTAATGATAAATGATTAGAAGCCGAAGATGATTTTACCTTTGTAGGTGGTGGTTCTTTTGTTGAAATTAACAGAGCTTGAGTTTGCTCATTCTTACAACATAGTTCATGAATGAAGAATTGGACGTCTTCATCATCAACAACGTCCAATTCCATCAAGGAACCATCTTTGTAAGATAACCTGACTCTATCATTTGGTGTGTGTTTCACACCGTCAACCTTTTTCTTGACATACGCCACTAGTTTATTGAAAGTGATATTTTTAGGTAGTTTAACTGCATGTTTAGATGAAGGATGCACTAAATAAACCTTAAAATTAGAATTGTAATCGTAATCCATGGTTGTGTTTTGAACAAATTTAGGTGGAAATAATTCTTTGACTTTACAGTAAACTCTTTTAAGTAAGCCAAGTGCAAATTACCAGCCCTTTGTACTTGTGCATTTACTTAGGTTGCCCAACAATGTAAACTTTCTAAGGTTGCCCAAAATTAATGTATCAACATAGATACACTTTACTGAGTGTATTAAGTATGAACAACCCATTTGTGATTGTTTATGAATTAATGTTGTACTTGTGCCAACTGCCTAAGATTTACTAAGATACACATTTATTTGTGTTTTGTGAAAAAATTATTAACTTGCCAACTGCCCACTGCTTGAAACAAGTAACTTATCCCAACTACATATAGATTCTTTAAGTAATAACAATTTCATATTTGTAGTAATGTCTAACAAATAGTAATATATTTATGATCCTTACCTTTTTTTTTGTTTTTATTATTAATTTTTTTTTACATAATTAACAGGGATTGTGCGTAAGCGTTTGTCTTTTGAAGTGGAACAACCATGTGATGACGTGATTCATGAAATATATAGGAAACAACTTAACAAAAGATCTAAGAAGGATGTAGCTGAAAAAGGTGCGTTGGCTGTCAAGGAAATAGGTGACAAGAATAAAGATGAGCACAACAAAATAAATGGAAATGTTGATGCTGAGAAGTCCCTTACTAAGCAGCATGAAGATGAAGCAAAAATGGAACAACTAGCCGAACAAGATAGGGCTGAAAGAGAAATGGAAGAGCGAATGCAACAAGACCGGGAACACGAGGATCTGTTCTGTAAGATAGAATAAGGTCACCTTGGACAGTCAAAATTAAGGATAAATTTAGTTAAAGTTACATTATCAGCCTGGAGACTTGTTGTTTAAAAAAACATGTAATTCACTTCTTTAAACTTCATATATTTCACTTTCATGTTTGTTTCAAGCCTAATATACTTGGAAATTATTCATTAATTTATAAAACTGCATCAACGGATGCAGTGCTTGATGCTTCCCATTCATACAATCATCTAATAAGTACATCAAGAGTTATCCAGTAAGGACTACTATCAAAAGACTACTACATCAACATAACCACCTAAACCATCTATGGCCTCTTTGGTATGGCCCATGCTGGCATCTTCTGCTGAACTCCTTGTCCCCCAATAACAGCCCACAGTTTTGGGCAAGCAAGTCCCCTCACTAGCTCTCTTTTGGGGGGACCTGATGAGGAAGGACCAGCTGCTCGTGGTTGAGATGCAAGTGCTTCAAGAGGTGGAGATCTGAGTGGTTCTGTTTGGATGGAAGAGGGTCCAGCAGGAACATGCTTTATTGGAGGAAAATAGTTCTCCCAAGTATTGCTTGAGCATGAACTATCAGAAGAATCTGAATGTGAAGAGATTTCCAGAGGATGTTTTTGTGACCCACTCATGTTGACTAAAATGTTTTGGGGATACAAGAGAGATATGTGTGGTATATGGGTCATATGTTATTAAATAGAGTTAAAAAGCATTCAATGTGTTAAATGGGTAGAAGGTGTGAGTTGTTGTGTAGTAAATGAAGTCATTGCCTATTTGACTTGGTGTTTAGCACTTACTATAAGCACAGATGGTTGTGGGCATCCCACTGCTAGTGCATTTCTAACCACCGCATGAACTGGGCAACCCACTGCTAGTGCAATTGTAACCACGGATAACCGTTGGCAACCCACGGGTAGTATATTTCGAACCACGGCTAGTATATTGATGAAAATGGAAACTCAAGGGGTATTATGTAACATGTTTATCTAAAAGTATATAATCCCCAAATCACTGCACTATCAAATAATTGGTCTTTAAACACTTGAAATTGGCGCTCTACACAAACCCTAACCACTCCCAAACTGATAATTAAACGTCTTTTACATCCAAATCACAAAAATGCCGAAAGAATGTAAAGAATATCCAACCACACACAACGTCGTTGCATACCTAACCAAGAACAATCATACTGAAGGGTTCCATGAGATGATTGCTTTTATCAAACACACACCAATTCACTATGCAATAAGTGTACAACCTATCATTCTTAAAGCATACATTAATCAATTTTGGTTGAAGGCAGAAATTCAAGAACGAGATGGAGCAGCCGTAATTAGGAGTTTTGTTGATGAGAATGAGATAATAGTCAAAGAGGAGGTGATTAGGGAGGTTTTGAAGTTGGAGGATGCTGATGGGGTTGACAATTTGTCTGATGCTGATATTTTTGTGGGGTTGAAAATATTGGGTTATGAGAAAAATGTGGAAAGAATTAAGTATCATAAAGGTATGTTCTCACCCCCAATGGAAGTTTTTAATACATACTTTGCTTTTGTGTCTAAGCAATAAGACTACTGGCTTTGATGAGTTTCCATCAAAAATAGCAACTGTTGTCATATGTTTATCACAAGGGAGGGTGTTTAACTGGTCTAGGATGATCTTTGAGGGGTTTATGAAGAACATTAAAGAAAAGGGTAAATACTACTTATATCCTAGGTTTGTTCAATTAATAGTGGAGAAACAGATCACGAAAACCATTCCTCATAAAAGGGAGTATGAGGTACATCATATGTCTCCTAGGGTGTTTACACACTTGAGAAAAAAGAATGGCAAGTTCTCAGGAAAGCTTACACCTTTATTCCCTAATATGCTTAACTTGCCAGACATTCCTGATAATGAGGAGGTACTTGAAACCCAACCCAACCAAAGCAATGATGCTCAACCCACTGCTACCATGTCTGAACACACTGCTAACCCAACTGAATCCACTGCTGAACCATTACCTTTACCTGAATCACAAAACACCGAAACTGTTGGATCGATATACTTTAATCAAACTAACTTTAATTAGCTTGTTAAGGTTTAATAACCTCGGATAAATCCTAAGTTATTAACAAAGAAACACTGAGCAATCTTTATTAAGTACGCGGAATTTACTTAACAAAGCTAAGAAGAATAACTTTTATTATAAACTCTAAATCTGCTTATTATGCAGATACTCTAAACAACTCTAAGATTATCGAACTTCTCTCTAAAACACTAAATAACTTGTGAATTCGTAAACTCTAAAACTCATAAACTCATACCTCTAATGCCAATCTAGGAGTCCTTTTATAGGCTCAAGGATATCCTAGTCGGTTTACAATTTGTATCCTTGTACGACAAGTAATCTAAACATAGAATTACAATACTTTCCATAAACGAATATAACAGTTCTTTGTTCTTGTAGTACTTTGACTTCGTAGTGGAGTACTTTGACTTTGTCTTTAGCAGTACTTTGACTCTTTGACTCTTTCCAGTACTTTGCAGCTTACAGTACTTTCATATCTTCAGTACTTTCATATCTTCAGCACTTTCATATCCCAAAAATCCTCCCCTAACTTGAATTCTACTTGCTTGACTTCAAGTTCCTTTTGTGAATATATCTTTAACAGCTTCATCTTTAAGAACAAATTATTTCTTAGTCTTTGGATTGTATCTCTATAGTGTCTGTGCTTGTCAAAGTATTTCTAGAATTATTCTTTCACAGCAGTATCCAGCAAGCTCCATCTTTTCAGCAACACAGCAACATATGACAATTTGTACATTAATTCAGTTAAAGTTGCATTCTATTCTCATCACTTCCAGGTGTGTTAACTCCTGTGAGAGGTGAATCATTGAAAACTTAATGGATTTAGATCTCTTTACCAAAGCCATTATCTCTGGAGTAGCCAAATGTTTTGGTGTGTAAGACCATGGTACATTGATAACCATATGATTTTTAGCAAATCATCAGCTATCAACAGATTTGTTTTGTCTTTACCAAAAGATGTACCCTTCTGGACTAGTTAGTTCTTCTATCTAATGGTGAACTAATTACCATATAATGGTTTTTCCACTGCCTTTACCACAAGCCATTTTCTTGTGGGCTAGCCAACTCTTCACATAACTGATATGGTGAGTTGATTACTGATTGTGCAAAAGATTGCACTACCAGGCTTCGATGAGGATCAAAGTAATGAGGGGTGTGTGTTCCAGCCAAGACTCGCCTGTAACCTGAGAATAAGAAATACTAAGACACTACGTTAAGTGATTGCGCAGGGGTAGGACCCTGCGAACCACCTCCGGCGTGAGAGTAAGTATGGGTTATGGTTGTATAAGTATGTGAAAGTAAAGAGATGAGTGTGAAATGAGCATACCATAAACCATCGTCCGTCTAACCCATTTATAGTGGAAGAAATATGGTTAGAGGCACTCTTGCATGAATATCGGAGATCATGGGGGCGTCCCATGATTGTGGGTAACCACTAGGGGTTAGTGACCCACGTTCTCAGACTTGACGGGAAAGCCAAGAGAGAGAGGGAGATCGTGGGTTTGACTAAGTCAGGAGGTTCCTTATCCATTGTTCCTTCGTCAGCCATACCCCGAAGGGCTTAAGGCTTCGAGTGGCGAATTCCCCTTAGGTAACCTTCGTACCAACGAATGGTTTGACGCCTATGGATATTTCAGAATCCTAACTTGGGCCTTCGTATAGAAGGGCTTCGACACGTCTCGGAGGAGTGTCCTTCGAGCTACTCGGAGGGTACATCATCAAGCCCCCCAGTCGAAAGTGATGCATATGAGCGAGGAGGCATTGCTTTCGACTTCATGCTTCGAAAAAACACCATCCTGCTGTTAAACATACTAGTTGGAAGAAAACTGCGCAACTAACTAAACGCAATAAATGCTAACTAATCATTATTATTGCCCGCTACAGGAATCACAACTCCCCATAATACCCGGAGACCAAAAGTCTTCTCTATTTTAAAATTTAAAAATCTACACCGGATAAGAGTAAATGTGGGAACACGTGTGCGGTAGATAATAGAGGGAAAAGAGAGTATAAAAAGAGAGTAGATAAAACCCTAACTCATTTTACTCTCTTCGTCCAATTTTACACGCAGTAACCATTTCCAGCGCACACCATCTTCGAAAACAAAGTAAGTGCTTCTCTTTTCTTGTCATTTTTGTTAAAGATAAGAACATGGATTCCAAGTTTATTATAAAACAACAGAAGTGTACTTTGTCTGCTAAAGATTTACATGATCATTTAGCCGATTATCCCATCCCACTAGAACACAAAGTGATGCTACCCAAACCTTCTCAGGGTATCTTTGATGCTCCTACAGGTTTCGTAGGGTTGTATACACATGCATTTAGTCACTCAAATCTTAGGATTCCGTTACATCCACTGATTTTAGAGTTTATGCAATACTACAAAGTTCACATCTCTAGGTTTAATCCCTTTGGTTTTGCCAAGCTGACCACATTCATAGTGATGTGCAAAGCATATGGCCAAGAACCAACATTGTCTGTTTTAAGAGGATTCTTGAACTTGTACCCTGGGGGCAATTGGTTGACACTAGCAAAAAGACTTGAGGCAGATGTACCCAACCTGTTTGGGAAAGTGTACACAAACATATCGGGTTGGAAGGGTAGCTTTTTCTACGTGCAAGATACTATTGTTCCCCCTACATATTCAGAGCTGCTGAACAAGGAAAATAGGTATAATTCTAAACGATATAATGACCCCCTGCCCTACGAGGTTCGGAGTGATCCTTGTTATCAGCGCTTGGTCAAATACCCTGCGGATGTGCAAGTATTCCCTGAAGCCATTTTATACATGGCTGGGATTGCTCAGAGTTGGGAGGGGTCTCCCAAGAAGCCTATGCTCATATACCAAGGACAGAGTATGTTTATCCACTTTTATTTAAGTAGGACCAATGTAGCACTGATATTTATTTGTCTTTGTTTCTATTTTGCAGAGATGTCATTCAGAAACTTTATGTACAAAGACTTGGATGAGGACTTAAGTTTCATGCCTGCGGAGAAGGCTGAAGAGTCTTATGGTGTCGGCTCTCCTTCAACGTCTGTGAATAACAACAATGTAGATATTCTCAAGCCAGAACCCATTGCATCAGCATCCCCGCAACTTGCGTTGGAGGGTCCATCCCAACTGGTGGAAAATGTTGCTGATTCGGACGATCCTGCGGATGAGGATGTCCCTGTCCTTGGCTCAACAGGAATAGCAGACAGGTTGAAGAGTAGGAAAGGAACAGCCGCCAAAGCTATGAAATCCAACAAAAGAAAGAATCCCCTGCCTACCTCTGGGAGTAGAGTTGTGAAGCAGAAGAGTACCGAGGGCAGAAAGTTTATCAAGTCTGCCTTCGAATTTCCCGATGAATCCGTTGAGGTTCATGGTAAGTATTTTTGTCTTATGAGACCTTGTGAAGGTAAAAATATAACTGTTATGCTAACCTGTGTATATTTTGTTGCTCGCAGGTCTTCCAGAGACGAAGGAGCTTCCAAATGCCTTAGCCTGTCATCGGATTGTTGACCATGTGACCCCTCAACAGTGGAAGAGTATGCTAGAGAACATGTCCATTGAGAAGTTCTGTGACATGCATGATAATGGGGTTACGAGACAGGCGGTGATGGATAATCACTTGAATGCCAAGACCAGGGGGTTGCTCAGAACCGTGGCCAAGCTGGAAGCAAAGTGTGACGAGATTGAGGGGAACGTTGAGAAGAACCCCGTCGTCCAAGACCTTCGAGAAAAGATAGCTCAGTTGACCGTGGAACGTGGCAATCTCAAACTGGAAGAAGCCAAGGTTATTACTCTCACTGGTCAGAATGCTGCTCTCGAGGCTAAGTGCGTTGGGTTGGAAAATGAGAAGGTTAGGCTTGGAGAGGTAGAGGTAAAGTTGAGGGAGGAGATCACTGGCCTGCAAATGAGGTATAAGATGCTGCAGAGAGATCGTGCAGAAGTTGTTTCGAATGTGGTGCCTTACATAGCCATGGAACTCTACCACAGTGACGAACTGGGAGCTCAGATGTGGAAGGTCATCAAGTCAGCCCTATTTCATGGACGGTGTTTGGCCCTGGAGGAGGCCGCCAAAACGGGTAAGCCTGTGGACCTCTCCAAGATTGAATGCTACCGTCCCACTTCGAAGGCTGAATATGATGAGGCAAGAAATGCATTTGCAACTGCAGAGTACTCCTTCCTTGCTGAGGCAACCAAAGATCCAATGGCACCCCTCGAAGATCTCCTGTCTAAAAAACCTCGGAAACTGAAGCCTACCACTCCAACCAAGAAGACCATGTCTACTAAGCCAGTCTCAGTGCAACCCTCCTCCACTCCCTCTCCGAAGAAACAAGAATGAAGGCTGCTCTGTTAGCAGTAATTTGGTTCCAAAGGGTGGCATGTACCCTTAAGACAATTTATTTTATGTGACAATGTGTGTCTTGTTTCCCAAACAATTTAAATGCTTGTGATGTATGGCCATGGTCCAAGAAAAATTTGACGGGAGTCTAGGCTCCTCATGCAGGTATAAGGGCAGTAGCCCATATTTTGAATGCAATAGTGTAGAGGACATACCTCTACATATTTAGCTTAAGTCTGTTATGTAAACTTCTCTTACGCCATTTTTGCGACGCTTAAATTTTACAACCTAAGGTTCAACAACCTCATTGTGTGTAAATTACAACACCAAGAATATAATGGCCAACTTGACCATTGACAGAGGGTCGCGACCCACTCTATCTCAAATTCCTTACATAGCATGGCTTTGTTAAAAAAAATTTTTTTTTACAAGCGCCAAAATCTACTAGGAGAGTTAATGTGAATGTTTAAGTTGGCTTTGAATAATAAGGCATATGTTACACCTCAAGCCATTCGACATTGAAACTCATTAACGACTTGGTTGAACAAATCTTTGTGTTTAAGAAACGAAGCAAGAGATTTGTGGGAAATGTCTTATTTATCATTGAATTGGTAGGGAGAATTACATCATTCTTGAAATGAAAACTAAGACAACTACCAATAATGTGTGCTTTCCCTTGAGAAGCTATTGATTACAAGAAAAAAGTTAATGTACTTTTTAAACATAGAACTTTCGAAGGTTCGTACCATTCCATGTCCTGTCGATGGGTTCTCCGAGAAGAGTGGCCAGTTTGTATGCTCCATTGCCGTAGGCCTCAGCTACCATGTAGGGTCCTTCCCAAGTTGGTCCCAGTTTTCCCTGATACTCTGCTTTGCTTGCACTGTTAAGGTGCAGTACATATTCTCCGGGCTTGAAAGTGGAAGGTCTGACCCTTTTGTTATAGTAGCCTTCGATCTTATGTTTGTGTATTGCTTCTCGGATGGAGGCTATTTCTCTTCTTTCTTCTAGGAGATCAAGGTTTTCCCTGATCCTATCATCATTTTGGGAGGCATCATACGTTGCCACACGCTCCGTGTGTACAATCAGTTCCGAAGGGATGACCGCTTCTGTTCCGTATGTTAGGCTGAAAGGAGTTTCTCCGTTACTTGACTTAGGATGTGTCCGGTGAGCCCATAAGACTTGAGGGAGCTCGTCCACCCATCCATGATGAGTTCGACCTAGCCTTTTCTCGATCCCTTTGACGATTTCTCTGTTTGTAACCTCCACTTGTCCATTACCTTGCGGGTGATAAACGGATGTCCAGGATTGTTTTATGTTGAGCCCTTGACAGAAGTCATAGAAGACTCCTTCGACAAACTGTTTCCCATTGTCAGATATGATGATGTGGGGCACTCCGAATCTGCACACAATGTGTTCCCATACAAACTTCTCGATCTGTCTTCCTGTCACCGAGGCTAGGGGTTTTGCTTCCACCCACTTGGTGAAGTAGTCGATCGCTACTAGCAAGAACTTGACTCCTCCAGGAGCTATAGGCATAGGCCCTACAATATCGATGCCCCACTGGGAGAAGGGCCACGCGGACGTCACACTTGTCATATCTTGCTTCGGCATTTTTGGAACGTTTGAATGTATCTGACAAGCTTCACACTTGAGGATGATTTCGGCTGCGTCTCTGTGGATCGAGGGCCAATAGTAGCCCAACTTTATTATCTTCGAGACAACTGAGCGAGGTCCTGCATGGAGACCGCAAGATCCTTCATGGACTTTGGCTATGATGCTCGAAGCTTGCTTGGGGCCTACGCATCGTAACCAAGGTGATAAAAACGACCTCCTATATAGGGTTTCCCCTATTAGCCGGTACTGCGGGGACTTAACCCGAATCTTTCTTGCAAGCTTGGGATCTTCAGGGAGAAGACCACTTATCAAATATTCCCTTATGGGGGTCATCCATGTCTCTCCTTCTTCGTCAATCACATCGGCAACCTCTTTGAGAACGATGGATCTTTCAGGAAGGACTTCTACGAGAACCTCCTTAGTGAGATGTGCGAAAGCCATGGAAGCTAGCTTGCTTAGTGCATCTGCCTTTTTGTTCTGGTTCCTACGAACATGTTGGATGGTGTAGGAGTTGAAGTTTTCGAGCATCTCTTTTGTCTTTTCCAAGTACTGTTTGATGACGGGTTGCCTTGCTTCGTAGGAACCTGTCACTTGGTTTGCCACCAATTGGGAATCTACGAAGACAGCGAGAGCTTTGACCTCCATATCTTTGGCTAGTCGGAGTCCTGCTAGTAGCGCTTCGTATTCCGCTTCGTTGTTTGTGGCTTCGAACTCAAACCGAAGAGCATATATATGCTCCTTCCCTTCAGGACTGACTAACATTAGGCCTGCTCCGGAGCCATCGGAACTGGATGCTCCATCTGTGTAAAGCTTCCATTCAACCTGCACTTGAGAAAGATTAGCTTTGGGCTTTTCCTCTTCTTCATCAGGTCCGGAAGGTGTTTCTGCCAAGAAGTCTGCAAGAATTTGCCCTTTGATAGAGTTACGTCCTTTAAACTCGATTTCATGTTCTCCGAGTTCAATAGCCCATTTAGCCACCCTCCCCGACTTTTCACGTTTAGACAAGATCTGCTTCAGTGGCTTATCGGTTAAGACTGTAATTGGGTGGGCCTGGAAATAGCGTCGGAGCCTCCTTGCTGCGTAAATTAAGGCGAGCACTAACTTCTCCAAGGTTGGGTAGTTGACCTCCGCTCCTTGTAGGACCCTGCTAACAAAGTAAATTGGGATCTGTCGCTTCTCTCTCTCTGCCATAAGGATTGCGCTAAAACTTTCTGCTGAGGATGCCAAGTACATAAACAACACTTCGCCTTTGATTGGGGCTGTAAGTGTTGGAAGTATTTCAATGAACTCCTTCATCTTCTGAAAGGCTACTTCAGTGTCCTGGCTCCAATGGAAAGTTTTCTTGTCCGCGCATCCTTTGAGTGTCTTGAAGAAGGGTAGGGACCTGTCAGCTCCTTTCGACAAAAATCGACTTAAGGCTGCCAACTTCCCGTTTAGGCTCTGCACATCTTTTAGACACTCAGGGGCTTGGAGATCGGAGATGGCTTTGACCTTAGAGGGATTAGCTCGTATCCCCTGCTTAGTGATCAAATGTCCTAAGAATTGTCCTTCCTCGACACCGAAGGAGCATTTCTTAGGGTTCAGCTTCATGTTGATTGCCCGGAGCTGATCGAATGTTTCCTGTACATCAAGGAGTAGGTCCTCTTCAGTCTTGCTCTTGATAACCATGTCATCAACATAGGCTTCGAGATTTCTGCCTATCTGTTTGTTGAAGGCTTTATCGACGAGACGTTGGTAAGTAGCCCCTGCGTTCTTCAAACCGAAGGGCATCTTTCTGTAATAGTAGACACCTTTACTTGTGTAGAAGGCTGTCTTTTCCTCGTCCTCCTTGGCCATCTGGATCTGATGATACCCTTTGTAGGCATCTAAGAAGCATTTTAGCCGGAAACCTGCCAAGGATTCTACCTTCCAGTCGATTTTGGGTAGGGGGTAGCAATCCTTAGGACATGCTTTGTTGATGTCAGTGAAATCCACGCACATGCGCCACCCTCCGTCGCTCTTTTTTACCAGGAACGGGTTGGCCACCCAAGTTTGGTATTTAACCTCCCTCAGGATGCCTGCTTGTGTAAGTTCATCAACTTCTTTGCAAGCTGCAGCGTTTCTCTCGGGGGCAAGGCTTCTCCTTTTCTGTTTTATGGGCTCAATGTGCTTGTACTCATTGAGCTTATGCTCCGTTCCGAAGGACTGTCCATTTATCAGCAATGTTCTTGGAACACCTGTCATGTCAGAATATTTCCAAGCAAAAACATCAAGGTTAGTACGCAACAGTTCTGTGAGCTTCGCCTTGAAATTTGCCGGGAGTTGCTTCCCTACTACCACTGTCTGTTCAAGATAGCTAGGGTTTACGACAACTCGATCCTCTGCATCTGTACAACTAAGAATTGCCATCGGAGGCTCCTCCGATTCCTCTCTGATCTTTTTGACACCATATACACCCTTATTCGCTTTATAACTAGAATGAACAGTTCCTACTCCAAAGGGGGTTTGGAACTTAACAGCCGCATGTATAGTAGAAACAACAATTCCTATTTTTTGCATAGTTGTTCTCCCTATTAATAAATTATAAGGAGAATCTGACCTTACGATGACGAAAATGAGTGTTTCCGTGCGGGATAAGGGGCCTTCGCCTATGGTGACTTCCAACGGTACTTCTCCCAGAGGCCATGAGTGTTCACCAGAGAACCCTACTAGCGGTGCCTTCGAGTCGACCCTCCGTGAGCGTATAGACGACTTGAGCTTTAGGAAACAATGCTCGTAGATGATTTCGCAGGAGCTTCCGTAATCCATATACGCTCGGTTCACTTCCCTGTTGGATATGTGTACCTTGATGATCACGGGATCGGTCGAAGGTGTCTGCCCTAATATGTGGGGAAAGGTTATTTCCCCTACACTTCCTAGCTCTTCTTCTACTTCCTTCCTTTTCAAGGTAGTGTCGCGTTTGTGTACCATTAGTATCGGAGCTTCTGCGGGCGTAGTTTCCTTCTTGTTCCCCTTCCATTCTCCTAGCTGAGTGTCAGAGAATTTTTCCTTTCCCTTCTTTATGCCTTTGATCAGGTGTGCTAACTGTCCGGATCGTACCGCCTCTCCGATCTGCTTCTTTAATTCCCTGCAGTTGTTCGTGTCATGTCCATGATCTTCATGGAAATGGCAGTACTTGGACATGTCTCTGGCCTTGCCTCGTGTTATCATCCGAGGTGGGGGATCGAAGGATTTTGCGGCCTTCTCTGTTGCCAGGATTTCTCGGGGAGATTTAACCAAGTTTGCCAGAAATCCATGGTTCGAGCCTTTGTTGTAGGGGGTGAAGCGATCTCTGTTCTTCTTCTTGTTTTTGGATCCTTCCCAGGAGGACCCTCTAGAGAATTTGTCAGATGCTTCCCTTGGCTCTATCGGAGCCCCGTTTGCTGTTACCTCCTTAGACTCAATCCAGGTGTAAGCCTTCTCAATCAAGGCCTTGTAGGTGTTGGGAAGATTGGTGGATAGTAATTCCACCAAGCTTCGAGTTCGGAGGCCATGTACAAAACCGGAGATCCTCTGATCTTCGTGTAGACCCATAATCTGCAAAGTTTCATCAGTGTATCTGGTAACGAAGGCCCTCGTGCTTTCGTTGTCCCTTTGTTTGATGGTGTGCACGGTTAAGTGAGTTTTGGTGTGCTTCTTCTGCTGGCTAAAGTGTAACCGGAACTTAGCCTTAAGATCATCTAGACTCACAATGCTTCCCAGCTTCTGTCCGTTCCACCATATTCTTGCAGAGTCTCTGAGCGTGTAAGTGAACATATGGCATGCTACCGGCATGACCCACTTTTGCATTTTGATAGCGCCTTCAAATAAGTGGAGAAAGTTATCGGGATCACCTTTTCCATCGTAGGTGCCTATATGAGTAGGCATCTTCACGCCGTCAGGTAAAGGGTAGTCCTCGATCCATTTCACGAAGGGTGTGCAAGCTCCAGAGACTTCGGCACCATAAGGGTTGTATGGAGGTGGATAAACAGGTGTAGGGTTATACGGGTTAGGAAATGGCTGTGAATAGGTAGGGTATGCAGTGGAAGTTTGGTACGAAGGGTATATTCCCATCGATTGTGTAGGAATCTATCCGTAGGGCATCTGCTGGTAATTCTGGTTTGGGATTGAACCATTTGGAGGGTAAGTGTTGTAGGTTTGAGTAGGTAAGTAGGGATTCATTCCCGGAGGGGGTAATTGGTTCATGTTGGAGTAGGGAGATGGATCTCCGATACTCGAAACATAAGAGGGTGGTACTGGAGCCCCCGCCCCTTCTCTTCCCAAATGTGCTGCTAGAAGAGGAGGCAGGTTTACCCCTCCATTTCCCACTGGGTTGCTTCCTCCGTTGGAGTTCTCGCTCCTCCTTTCACCATGCATTCTGTCCCTTCTACCCGGATTTCCTCTGAGTCCTTCTTCAAAACCCACTGTCCATCCATTTGACCTTCTAACGGAAGGGGAACCATTTCGTAGGGCCGAGCGTCCCCTGCCCATAGGTTGAGGCCTGTCCTCTACTTCAATCTCCTCGTCATACTCCTCGCTGGAGTATTCCAACTCCCTCCGCATTTTTGTGTTACGAACTTGTCTCTTGTGAGCCCTTAGCAAAGAATCTAAGGCCTCAAAGTTTGCCTCTATGAAAGCGGGACTGATGTCCAGAATAGGGTTAGCGGATGTTGAGGCGTGATGCACGGGAGTAGTTTCCAAACGAGATCGTGTGGTGAAGGTTGAGGTTGTTATGGGGGCGAGGTTATCGGTGTTAGTTGTGGTGAGTGGGACCAGAGTAGAGAAACCTGGTGGAGGTGAATCTTCTCTTCCTGGTTCCATGCCATAAAAGTAGCGTAGTTGGTTAAGGTATTAGGACTGGGTGATTACGGGACTAATAGTTGTGGTCCCACGGATGGCGCCACTGATTGTGCAAAAGATTGCACTACCAGGCTTCGATGAGGATCAAAGTAATGAGGAGTGTGTGTTCCAGCCAAGACTCGCCTGTAACCTGAGAATAAGAAATACTAAGACACTACGTTAAGTGATTGCGCAGGAGTAGGACCCTGCGAACCACCTCCGGCGTGAGAGTAAGTATGGGTTATGGTTGTATAAGTATGTGAAAGTAAAGAGATGAGTGTGAAATGAGCATACTATAAACCATCGTCCGTCTAACCCATTTATAGTGGAAGAAATACGGTTAGAGGCACTCTTGCATGAATATCGGAGATCATGGGGGCGTCCCATAATTGTGGGTAACCGCCAGGGGTTAGTGACCCACGTTCTCAGACTTGACGGGGAAGCCAAGAGAGAGAGGGAGATCGTGGGTTTGACTAAGTCAGGAGGTTCCTTATCCATTTTTCCTTCATCAGCCATACCCCGAAGGGCTTAAGGCTTCGAGTGGCGAATTCCCCTTAGGTAACCTTCGTACCAACGAATGGTTTGACACCTATGGATATTTCAGAATCCTAACTTGGGCCTTCGTATGGAAGGGCTTCGACACGTCTCGGAGGAGTGTCCTTCGAGCTACTCGGAGGGTACATCATCAATTACCATCCAACTTATTAGCAAGTTGTCAACTAAAAATGGATTTGATATATCTTTACCAGAGCCATTTGCTCATGGATTAGCCAATCCTTTTGTAACCATGGTGGATTGATGACCTATTGTTACCATCTCAAAATCCATTTATTTTACTTAACCTTTGTTTCAAAAATTTGTTACTTAGCAAAAGGTTACATTCAAAAATCACTTAACTGGTTTAAAAAGCTGCAAACAGTACTTTGATTAAAGTACTGTTTGATCAGCAGTACTTTGAATATAGTACTGATTTATCAAAATTAATTTATTCAAATAAGTCTCATACCAGTTTTTCATCATCTTCAGCAATGGTAGTCCAGTTGATAAACAAGTTAATAACCATGCAAGCAGTTTCATTATCCTCTTCTACTTCCATTCCATGCTCTAGCATTCTTCTCATGATCTCAACTGTGAGAGGGTATCTTCTTTCTGCAAATATGTGTATCATTGTTCCATTTTCCAGCTCTAAAACATGAACACCAGATTCTTCAAAGAATCTCCAACAAACAATTTCCCAGCTCTCTTGATTATTCCAAATATCATCAGTGCTCTCTTCTTCAGTTTCCCATGCAGTTATGAGATCACCATGTAAAACTAAACCAATCCCTTCTAATGGATTATGTTCAAAGTAAGCTTTCACCACATGATATAAATAGAATAGATCTACTCTATCTATAATGTGCAGTAAGTCCCATAGCCTATTGAAAACTTTGAAGCTTTCATCTTCTTTATGAAAAATCATATAATCTCCATATTTGGATTTCACAACTTCAAAAGCACTAATCTGTGATCTGTTCATCTTCATGTCAACATCTTCTTTTGAATAATCAAAATCTACCACTCTGAGATAATTCCTTAATTCATCACTAGTCTCAGATCTTAATTCAAGTTTTTCTTTCTTTGAAAACTGAACATCTGTAACTTCAATTTTCCTTTTTCTTTTCAAACTCTTCTTTCTTTCTGCTTCAGTCCAAGTAGCTTTTTCTCTAAAGTCTTTGATGTCTACAACATTCTTCTTATAAGCTTCCCTAGCAGCATCATACAATCTTTTCATCTCAAAATAATTAAACTTTTGCAATCCTTTATACCCTTGACTTTTAAGATAAGCCATCATAGCATTTCTGTCTTTAGCTTTATTAAGTCTTCTTGGCATAAATCTAACAGGAGTAGGTGACTGTAATGGTTCAGCAGCAGCTTCAGCATCTAATTCATCTTGTAACTTTTTAGCTGCTTCTCTACTCTTAACTTCTTGAGCTTCCTGAGCTTCTCTATCTTTAGCATTTAACTCTTCTTGAATCTTTCTAGCTGCTTGTTCATTCAAAGCATCTTGAGCAGCTCTTAACTGTGCTAAAGTTGGTTTCTTCTTCTTAACTTCTACCAAAACACTCTTTCCTTTATCCTTAGGATCAATTACAGGTTGAGAAGTTCTTTGTTGTTCTTCTTCTTGTACTTCGAATAGTAACACCACCTCTTGGTTGTGATAAATCTCCAAAAATTGTAGCAATGAACTCATCATCACTTGCAGAATGAATAGGTTTTAGAATAGCCTCCTCCTTTTCTTGTATAACTGTTGTAGAAGGACTAGCTTCCTCTTCAAAATCTAATACTCTTGGAGTTATTACCTCTTGTCTAAAAGTACTTTGAAAACCAGTACTTTGTTGTTCAGTACCTTGATCATCAGTAGTACTTTGAACTTGAACTTGCTCCTCAGTATCTTGAATGATCTTTTCTTCAGACTTTTTAGAACTTTCAGGTTCATTCTCTTTAACCATATCTTCTTTCAAATTCTGCTCTTCTAAATTCCTCCCAAAATTGACAGAAGATGGTTTATGAACCTTTTGGTGTTTACGTGTCTGAGACTGCCGTTGTGCTTTCTTCTTTGATTTGATCCAGATACGAAATTCTTTAATCAAAGGCCAGACAAAAGTTTTTAGCCTTCTAAATTTTAACTTTAATTTCTTTATCTGCTTGGATTGAACCTTAGTGGTCTTTTGCAACTTAACTATCTCCCTTGTCAAAGCATAATTATCCAAAGATAAACCTTCACGAGGTATAGTATGTGGATCATCACTTTGAATTGGTGAATGTTCCTCTGATTGAGAAACCGGAACAGATCGTTATGGAGATGGAGAAGGTGAAATTGCAACATCTTCTTGAACCTCAGGACTTGGTGAAACAGTACCCTGTGGAGATGCAGTACCTTTAGGAGAAGCAGTACTTAGAGGTGCAGTACCTGCAGATGCAGTACCTTCACTTGCTGCATCATCTTCAACATCAGCTCTAACAGCCTGAACAACTTCCATCATAGAAGTAGTTAATGGTGTATCTGGACCTCTGAATAAATCACTTCTTCTTGCCATAAAAGTAAAAATCTTTGATTGTTGAACAATAACAGGCAATAAGTCTGTAGGCTTAGGTACATCAACAAGTTGTTTGTTCAGAAAAACTTGTACAAACCTGGGATACATTAACCATTTTGAACCATGATTGATGTGAGAAAGCATGCCATCAAGAATCAGTCTTGAAAAATTAAAAACACGATCTGTAGCCAATCCCACCATAGCAGATGCTATATTTGACCCAAACTGCTCCCAAGAAGTACTTTTAGCACTAATACAATGTAACAATACATGTATTAAAAACTTTCATTGAGGACAAAAGAGTTGTTTCCTGAATGTTTGTTCTGTTAAAGAACCTTCATAACCAAGATGTCCAAAAGTTTCCCAAATCAACTCCTTATTAAAACGAATAGCCCCATCATCATCATTAAACATCAAATATTCTCTAATGGAGGCTTCAGTAATCTTCACAGTTCTTCCAACAACTGTAGCCCTAATATAAAATTCTTCATTCTCCATATTATCCCTTACAGAAGCCCAAAATTCTTGAATCCAAGGTTCAATAATATCCGGCTCCACTAAAAGAGCATAACTGATGGGCGACCCAGTAAGATAATCAATAATATCATGAAACACCTCATTATCGTCAGTCTTGTCTAAATTGGCCACCATATTGTGTTTTGAAACAGTAGGTCGATTCGCCATTGGTGAGTATGTAAGCACAATAAGAATTTGAATCGAATAAGAATGAGAGAAATATGGAAACGATGCTAATGTAGTAATATGAGAGGAAAAATCGGAAAGTAGTTATTTATAGGTGAGATTTTAAAAAATCACTGCCCAAAATAAAATTACCGTTAGCATTAATTACCCCTCAATATAACCGTTGGAACAGTACTTTAATAAGACAAACAGTACTTTTCCACGTATGCAGTACTTTCCAAGCAGTACTTTCAAGAAAAACAGTACTTTGCCAAATTCTTCTGTATAAACTAAGTATACACAAATATCCTCCCCTCAAACAATGCATAGGACTATACTAACACCTTATAGTCCTCCCCTCAAATGTAGCTCAGTAGTTAATCATGCCAATACTCACCACTAAGTGATTGAATCTTGAAACATCAAAGCCTTTGATGAGTAAGTCAGCTACATTGTCATCTTATGAGGTTTAGAAAAACTCTTAGCTCTGTGTCTTGTCATCACTCCAGAAGTAGAAGGACCAATGGTTTGATCAGTAGGATGATTCTTATGAATTCTTAAGATTGGAGACTGTGGAACTCCATATGCATCATCCAAGTTAGTTAAATCAACATCTTCATTTGAATCTGAGAAAATACCTTCATCTGCAAACTCATCACCAGTTTCCTCTAATCCAGGCATAGTAGGATCATCCAAGTCATCTAAAGTACTGTCAACAGGTGCAGCAGTACTTTGGTCGAAAGTACTGTCCAAAGTACTGTGAGAGTACTCAGCAGTCTTGTTCTTTTTCTTTGCCTCTTCATAAGCTCTCCTTTGGTCATCTGTGTAAGAATGTGCTAATACATCTTGAAGAAGCATCTGATTAAGTTCCTCTTGAATAGATTGATCCTCAACAGATAATGAGGATTGTGGTACAACAGTACTTTGTTTTGGAGTATCAGTACTTTGCTTGGGAACATCAGTACATTGTTTTGGACTTACAGGATCTTCATCAGGAACAACATCCGAACTAATATAGACTCCATGAACAACATATTGTAAATCTTCGCCATTGTGCACAGGTTGATTTTCTTCTCTAACAGGTACATAATTCATTGAAGGAGTTAAAACCTCAAGATCAAACATCCAATCAGGACCTTTACCTTTCTCATTGTCTTGATCTTCTAAAAACTCAACATGAAGACAATCTTGAATCTTCTTAGTAACTCTGTTGTATACTCTAAAGCCTTTACTGTTAGTGCAATAACCCAATAAGTATCCTTCTTCAGACTTGCCATCAAACTTCCCCAGATTATCAATGGTGTTTAAAATAGTGAGAGGGCATCCAAAAGGCTTCATAAAACGAATGTTGGGTTTATTGCCCATCAGCAATTCATAGGGTGTCTTCATATGTGGTTTGGTGACAGAGACTCTGTTAAGTACATAGCATGCAGTACTTACAGCTTCTGCCCAGAATTGAATAGGTAGATGGGAATCTGCTAGCATTGTCTTTGCTGCTTCAATCAAAGTCCTATTCTTCCTCTCTGCAACACCATTTTGCTGTGGTGTTCTTGCAATACTAAACTCCCTCTTTATGCCTTTATTTGCACAAAAGTCATCCATAAGCTTGTTATTGAACTCAGTTCCATTATCACATCTAATACCTCTAACCTTGAGTCTCAATTGATTTTCAAGAGCTATTATGAGAGTCTGAATAGCATCAAAAGTATCATCCTTAAAACCCAAAAAGAAAACCCAACTGAATCTACTGCAATCATCTGTAACAACCAAACAGTACTTCTTCTTATTTAAACTAGCCACAGAGACAGGTCCAAATAAATCCATATGTAACAGCTCCAATGGTTCTCTAATAGTTCTCTCCTCAAGCTTCTTGCAGGAAGCTTTGTGTTGTTTACCCTTCTTGCATGCCAAGCATGATTGATCATTCTTGTAAGTCTTTGAAGGTAAACCTCTAACTAAATTGCCTTTGACCAGTTAGTTGATATTCTTGAAATTAACATGGCCCAATCTTCTATGCCATTGATGTGCCTCTTCAGATGTTTCTTTAGCCACCAAACATGTGGCTCTTCCATAAGAATGTAGACTCTTCATGTCTAAACTATACACATCATTTGTCCTTGGTACTCTGAGTACCACCATGTCATCATCAACAGGTTTAAAATCAGAGGAAATGATGAGACATTCTGTGTCAGTGAATAACACAGGATGCTTTTTATCACAAATTTGAGAGACTGATAACAAGTTGAACTTTAGCTCCTTCACATATCTAACATTCTCAAAGTCTATAAGCCCTGCTTTGATAGTTCCTTTTCCAGTAATCTTTCCTCCATTGGGATCATTCCCAAATGCAACTCTTCCTCCAATAATATTTCTAAAATCAGACATGATCTCTTTGTCTCCTGTCATGCTTCCAGAGCAACCACTATCCACAATTAGATGATCTTTAAGCTCCTCTTTTGGGTTGCCCTGCACACAAAGAAAAGAGTTAGTGATTTTTAGGAACCCAAGCCATTACTGACTTGTGTTCCCCTTGTGGAGTTACAAACTCAAATTCTTTGAGTATGTAATTCCCACTATCTTTCAAATGATGATCCAGAATTATCTTTTGATTTTTAGCATGTGGATTTTCAAAACTTTCTGGTTTTTCAACATAAATTTCTTTTACAAGATTATTAGCTTTTTCTTGTGTCTCAAAAACATCAGATTCACTTTTTGTTGAAAGTACTGTGTGTGCCTTAGCAGTACCTTCTCTCTTAACCCATTCTGGTTTAACACGTGGTTCCTGTGATCTAGATCCCCTATGTGAATTGTAATACCTTCTAGGTTGATAGTGAGATCTCCTAGGATTCCTATTCCAAATAGTGTGATCAGTACCTTGTTTTGACTGAGCAGTACTTTGGAAAGTACTGTGAGATACTGAAGGTTTTGAAAAAGGTCTTCTCTGATGTGGGTATCTATGATCTGGTGTGAAGTTTTTGTGATTAACCCTATTAGAATTATTCCAAATTGGTTTGTTCTCTCTAGGATTCTGGTTAACAGTCCTATTCTTTGAAAATTTCCTAAGGTATTCTGAATGATGTTCACAATCCTTGATTAAATGATTAGGACTAAAACACACAAAACACAGTTTTTCACCCATACTCCCAATATGACTTCTTCTATGTCTATGACCAAAACTATTGTGCCTTCTGGGTGAATGATTAAACCTGTTTTGACCAAAGTTATCCCAAAAAGGTTTATCAGTACTGTTTTGAAAAGGTTTTGCAGAAGGTACTGCTTGTGGAGCAGTACTTTGATTTGAAGGTACTGCTTGATTTTGAACATTAATTTCAACAGCTTCTTTGGGTTTTTCAGACCTAGATTGAGCAACAAGCTTCTTCCTAAACTCTGGACTGTCTACTCCAAAACGAGAAACATCAGGCCTTATGGGTTGATGACTAATGGGATGTGGGACAGCATTATATCCCTTGTCTTTCTTATACTCAGGAGGTGATTCACTTATAGAGCCCTCATTACTAGATGTATCTACATAGTTAATGAGTTCATCATCACTAGTGGTTATGTCCTCAAAATCACCTACATCCTGATCACTAGGTTGGTTTTCTTCTATATTATCAAAGTTCGTACCAAAACCTAATCCAGTTCTAATGTATGCTCTTCTTTGTTTTTCAACATAAGTAACATGGGACAGACCAGATTCATTCCAGGCAGCAAACTTTTCTAACAGATCATCTCTCTCCTTAGTTAATTTCTCAATTTCAGCAATTTTACAGTTTAGTTTCCATTCACTAAGTTTTAACTGGTAATCCTGTTGTTCATACTTTTCAGCCCAAGCCATTTCATTATTTTCATGTGTTATAATTTTAGCTTCCATAGACTCTAAAGTAATTTGATAACCAGCCACTTCAGATCTAGCCTTAACACAATTATCTCTTTCAATCACATAACTGTTAAGTAATTTATGATAAAAATCATAACAGTTGGAGCATACCTCAGAGTTAGGAGACTGAGTTGGTGAAGTAGCCACCATTGCAAGAAGAACAGGATCATCTTCACTTTCTTTGCTCCAATCAAATCCTCCAAAGCCATCATCAGATTCCAAAGCCGCATGTTCAGGTTCTTCATCAAAATCAGTGCTCCAGTCCAATGCTTCCACTGTGTCTTCAACTGCATCTTCCACTGCTACCATACAGTAAGTCACTGGTTCATCATCAAACTCTTCACTCCAGTCAACTTCTGATAACTTCTCTTGAGCAACCAAAGCCTTTGTTTCAGTAATTGGAATTTCTTTGAGCTCAAGTTTTGGTTTCTCAGATGTCCTGTTTGCTTGATACTTAGCAAACCTGCACTCCCTTGCAAAGTGACCAGTCTTTTGACAATTGAAACATTCAATTTTGGATTTGTCAAAAGTTATTCCCTGTTTTGGTTTGAAATCAATGCTTTTGCCTGTCTTCTTCATGTACTTTTTGATCCTTGCAGTGATCATAGCAATTTGCCACCTGATATCAATTTCTTCAAGGGCATCTTCTTCAATATGTGCTAGATCTTCTTCATAAGTGACAGGTAAACTGGCTTGTTGTGCAAAGAAGGAGCACACAACTTCATCTGAGTGCATAGTGGTAGGTGGTGGGGCCTGCTGAGCATATGAAGGGGGATTGTAAACAGCAGTACTTTGAGAAACAGTACTTTGAGGAGAAGCAGTACTTTTGATTGAATTACTGCTCTTCTTTTCAGATGATAGAAAAGCAATACTGTGAGACTTGGAATTTGTTTGACCACTCATCTCATGCTCATACACCTTCAGTTGATGATAGAGATCATCAAAGTCCATGACATCCAAACCTTGTTGTCCTCTGATCATTGTAGCAATCACATGCTATGTAGATGGCAAACTCCTTAGAAACTTTAGATTAGCATCCTCAACTGAAACTTCTGCCTTGTATAACTCCAACATGTTGAGGAGATTTTGAAACCTATCATATGCAGCATCAAGACTTTCTCTTTCACCTACTGTGAAAGTTTCAAACTGTTGCTTCAGTAAATTTCTGTGCATTTTTTTAGAGGCTTCATTCCCTCCAAATCTGGTCTTGAGAGCAGCCCAGAGCTGCTTAGCATCTTTAGCATCATGAAATTTGAGAAGATGACCATCTGTAATGGCAGATAAGAGAATGTTTAGTGCCTTTTCTTGATTCCTTAGGGTTGCTGCTGGTAAGACTGCCTTTGGTGCTATTGGTTGTCCAGGAATATTAATAGGTTCTAGAACTACTTCATTGCCATTAACAATTACATTCCATAGAGCATGGTCTGTAATGGCAATATACTGCCTCATCTTCATGCACCAGAGATCATATTCTCCCTTCTTGATTATTAGAATTCTGAGTGAGGTGATTGAGGGTGGTGGAACAGCTTCAATCGACATCTTGAATATTGTTGAAGTAGGGTTTCTTCCTAGTCAGAGTTTCCACACAAGCTCTGATACCACTTGTTGGATCGATATACTTTAATCAAACTAACTTTAACTAGCTTGTTAAGGTTTAATAACCTCGGATAAATCCTAAGTTATTAACAAAGAAACACTGAGCAATCTTTATTAAGTACGCGGAATTTACTTAACAAAGCTAAGAAGAATAACTTTTATTATAAACTCTAAATCTGCTTATTATGCAGATACTCTAAACAACTCTAAGATTATCGAACTTCTCTCTAAAACACTAAATAACTTGTGAATTCGTAAACTCTAAAACTCATAAACTCGTACCTCTAATGCCAATCTAGGAGTCCTTTTATAGGCTCAAGGATATCCTAGTCGGTTTACAATTTGTATCCTTGTACGACAAGTAATCTAAACATAGAATTACAATACTTTCCATAAACGAATATAACAGTTCTTTGTTCTTGTAGTACTTTGACTTCGTAGTGCAGTACTTTGACTTTGTCTTTAGCAGTACTTTGACTCTTTGACTCTTTCCAGTACTTTGCAGCTTACAGTACTTTCATATCTTCAGTACTTTCATATCTTCAGCACTTTCATATCCCAACAGAAACCACTGATGCTGATCCCACAGCTACAACTGACGCTCAACCCAATGCCACCGTATTTGATCCCACGGGTACCACATATGGTGAGAATATTATAGAAGTAGTGAATGAATTGAAGGCTAAATGTACACAAATGGAAAATACAATAAGAAGGTTGAAGCACAGGGTTTCTGTGTTGGAGAGAGTAAGAAGACCAAGGTTTACTGCATCTAATAGAGTAACGAAGATGACTAAGAAGGGCAGGTCCTCAAAGGGGAGGAGCAAAATCATTGATTCAGGGGCGGATGTAAACATGGATGTTGAGATGGATTTCGATAGTGGAGAAAATGGTGGTGACTATATGGTTACTGACAAGGAAGGAAAAGAAGCCGTGCTTGAAGATTTAAAGGTTGTAGTTGACAAAGAGGAAGAAGTTGGGCAGGAAACAACCACTCCTGTTGTTGCTGAAATAACTGATGCCACCTTAATGACAACCACGGTCACACAACCACCCAAGTCTAAGGAACTTGACAAAGAGGTTGTTGGTACCCTGATGAACTTATGTAAAACCTTACCCAGTCGGACTGGATCGGGTACTGCACATTTTCCTATTATACTTAAACCCACTGGTCCTAAACCCTTGGCTAAACCATTGGCTAAAGGTTTGAAGGTTGGAAAAGCAGAATTGGTATAGGAAGGAAAAGAACAAGTGGTAGAACCTTTTAATGTTGTAGTTGAAGACGAAGAGGAAGAAGTTGTGCAGGCTCTATCGAGTGATACTACAAATGACAACACTGCTGCAACCTCAGAGGTAATTTCATCGACAGTTACTTCAGATACACATATTGCTGCTACAACAACTGATGGTACGATTATCACAACTACTGTAACACCACCATCGAAGGCGAAGGAAGTTGAGAAGGAGGTTGCAGGTACACTGCTGAACTTATGTAGAACCTTAGCAATTCCTGATTCTGTTATTCACATGTTCCCATTGTAATTGAACCTACCGCAAATAAACCATTGGCTAATAGTTTGAAGCTTGGGGAGCCAGTTAACATAGTAGTTGGTCAACCAGACATAGGAAAGGGTGAAGCTATTTATGAACCTGAAGAAGAAGAACTTGAATTTGATAGTACTGAGGATCAGATTTCACATGATCATGAAGTATCAAAAAACTTAGATGAACAATTTAAGGCTGAACATCTTGCTTTTGAAAAAAAAAAGAAAGAAGATGATGAAGCTAGTATGAGAGTGATTGAACGGTGGATCAATAATGAAGCATTTCTTCAGGCTTCTGAAATGCTAAAGTTGGAATGGAGTAATGAAGAATGGGCACTATTAGACGTTCCATCAAGGTCTAAGGTTCTGGCTGCGAGGGCGAGACAACTGCAGAAGGAAAGAAGTGTCGTAGAATATAATAGTAATAATAACAAACCTCCTACTAAGGCTCAAATGAGAAATGCAATGATCAAGATTCTCAGGCACGTGGAGTTTTGCAAAGGCAAGGATTTGAAAAAATGCACGTACGAAGAGATTTCAGAGCTGTATGAACGTTGGATAATAATGGAAGATGATTTCAATCCTATGAATTCTGAGAAAGAAGCTGATTAGATCAAGAACGAAGAAAAGCGAAAAGCAGAAATTCGGGAGAATGGGCGTTCTAAGAAACAGAAATTAGATGAAGAGATAGAGAGGAAAGAAAGAATGGATGTGTATCTTACGGTGAGTGATAGACAAGAGCCGATTAATCCTACACCACCAAGCGCAACTCAGCCAGTTCATGATTTGAAAATAATCACTGAAAATGGTAGAGAAGTGATTGAAATAACAAGAGGAGATGGATGCAGAAGTACATACGTAGATTTTGGAAGCTTGTTGTTCTTTCTATCAAAAGAGGATTTGGAACAGTTATGGAAAGTCATTGATTTTAGATATGGGAAGCATGGGCCACCTGGAGAATTAGCAAGGTTCGTGTGGAGATCAGTGAAAAACATGTGTCAACCTAATCCAGCGGACAAATTTTGGAAACAATTTAAAGTTGTTGAATGGATGCTTTATGAGCATTCAAGAGTACATGATGTACAATCTAGTAAGGATAAGTTTTTCATGTTTATTGATAAACACTATCCATTGTCCAAAAATGTTGCCAGGAAAATGTTGGAAGCGACGCTTGATCCACAAGGAACCATATCAACAAATCCAATGATAGATATGTTGCTCTTGAAGATTCAAAAGATTGCTGGTGTACAAGGTCCTTGGGTAATAAAACTGTTAAGGAAGGTTAAGTAGAATGGGTGGTGTATCTAATAAGAAGGCTGAGGAGGAAACCATGGATTGAATTATTGTTGGAACCACGGCTAGTATGATGAAACCACGGCTAGTTGAGAAAATACCACGTCTAGTATGATCAAAACCACGGCTATAAGAACTGTTGAAACCACAGCTAGTTGAGAAGATACCACGGCTAGTTGACAAGAAACCACGGCTAGTTTAGAAGAATCCACGGCTAGTTTAGAAGAAACCACGGCTAGTAGAAGATTGGAAGCTGGTTTAAATGTAATATTATAATTTATATGTAATAAGTTATGAGTAGTGATTATTATCATTTAAACAAGCAATACTAATATCAACTAATAATATTTACAAACATTCACAAAACATTTTGGATATTTATAGATTTATCATTCCAAGAGTTACTACAATAGATTATACATACACAAAGAATGACCATTCCTTGTATGCCCATGATAGAAGCAAAATAAGCTGCTTGAATGGCATGTTATGAGCTAACACCTTTCTGTACCAATTATATACATACTTAGTCAATGAGAGTTGACGATACCACAACTTGTAATAAACATAGTCAATGACCAGCATACTCAATCTTGTATTTCCATAGGTACTCAAACATTCTTTCGCGATAGGCAAGAGCTGTTTCTGCAGGATCGTCAGACTTTAATAGCATGTTATGAGTCAGCATATATAGGTTAATGCAAGCCCATATCCCGCAGTCACCGTATTGACCTGTTTGTTTGGGGACGTCAACACATTTTTTAAAGATAATCTGATAAGCGTTGATATCTATGCCTTTTGCTGCAAACACTCCCGTTTCGTCTAGTAATTTTGGCAGCCAATACTGAAATTTTGCAGGCATGGTATCCTTCCACCAAATGCGTTTGTTTGTAAAGGTTGGAAACGAATCATACAATGTCAAAACACCCGTACTGATATGCAGCTCTCCTACCGCCCAGTGCTGGTCAAGTTCGTTTATTGGAAATAGTACCTACATCATTTAGGACATCAGCAGAACGCACCCGGTGAACAACCTATACGTACGGCCATATGGAAAGAAATAAATACCTTTTCGACATCAGCCCAAGGCACCGGGTACTTTACACCATTCGCCCAATAGGTTCGTAAGACGTCATTAACTACTTGAGGTGTGAAAAAGAGACCCACCATAGCCCAGTCGACCTCTGATGGTCGGAAATGCCACATCAAATCTACCCATAGGTCAAGGTGCTATTTACACATTTGGGCACATTATTAAAAACAAGCGGGAATCACAAAGATACATTTATGGTAGTATACTAACAATTGATTTTATACGCACCTCGTCCCTCAGCCATCCATCCTTGTTACCACCCATTGCCAATAAACAGTCCCAAAACCGGCGATCAGCAATAGTGTCTTCATTGCCCCATGGGAAAAAAAACCTGGTACCATTATTCTATTTCAAAAAATTTTGAACTGAACATGGCACAGTTACCTTTTTTGTTTTTTTCTTCCCCGTTCCAGTTCTCGACAGATTCTAAGTTAGAACAAATTAACTCTTTTAGTGAATGTTTGTATTACAAAGTAAGAGACAAATAAGTTGACACAGTCAAATACCTCCACAAACGGTTCCAATGTATCATCAAAATCTGGTGCGTTAGGAGGGGATGGGGTTTGACAATTAATCCGTGTTGAACGCCTTCTCTTTGGAGTAGTGGCTGGTGGAGTAGTATAGGGTAAGCTGCAATATCTCCCTGGCTTCCTCTTCCGTTTGAGCGAGTTGAAAACTAATCTGATATTTGCATGCTAAAAAAAAACGATTCATCTTTTAAAAAACAGCTCGTCTATCCAACAATTAAATAACTTCAATTCTCAACTGAAGTAAAGTGGAAATGTGATATTCTATGGCATACGATATTTTTAGTCATGACTAAGCATGTGGTGTCTATTTTAAGGACTGTTTGTTGAGGGCCCTTTATTATTTTCAAAAGTAAATCGTCTGCAAAGTTGACTATGTATGTTTAACTGTTTACATGTGACTTAGCATGTGGTGTCTATTTAATAGCGAAACCATGATCTTATTGTTCACCATATTTCCATCAAATATTTGCTCCTATTCATTTTCAGTTTGATAACCATATTTCCATCACATTAATTGATTAATGTCGGGTTCTAAAGGAGTTAGGTTTGAGGAAAAACACGATGAAAGGGAGTGGTCGATAAAGGTAGCAAGAGAGGTAATGTTTCCTGAAATATATGAATTATATGGACCAGATGCTGAACCTACTTACCGATTACCAGCTGAAGTGCTAGAAGACATAAGAAGAGAGATATACGGTATTGAAAAAGAATAAGTTATAGAAGCAACTGGCGGTGGTAACTTTAAGCAATCACAAAGGTTGGGACCCAATGCGCAAGATGTTGGTCCTAGTAGCCGTAAAACTAATGTTCGGAAGCAAATGAATTGTCGTAAGACACTCAAACAGACAAGTCAACCATAAGTGAAAAAGAAAATAGTTTGCATGTTTCCTAGTTTGTAAAAGTGATGTATTAATGTATTAATGTATTAAATACAAATAAGTGAAAAAGAAAAATTTATATTTTAAGAATTATATCAACTCTAGCACATTGTAAAGATAAGATAAGATTCTTTACACAGTGTAAAAGACAGTATTTTATTCTAACTCAAGTACAACACAATCTAAAAGATAAGATTCTTGTTACTGCTACATATCCTAGTACATAAAATTTTCCTAGTTTCTGCTCTCTTATTATCACAACTCTCACTTTATTCTCTCTTATTCTCGCTCAAGAACAATGGCAGCACCAAATGGAAACTTTCAAAATGATGAAGAAGAGTATGAGTTTGTCTTAAACAACGATTTGCTTTTTGACGCAGTGTTAGATGCTTTTGGGGAAGAACCAATGTCAGAATATGGTTCATATAGGCAAGTGAGTGTGTGGATGAGGACAAATATCCTTACTTGGCTGCGTCGCCAAGACTTCTACTGGGATGAGATTTATGAACTTGATGGGGAAGAGGAGGAAGAAGATGAAGATGAGGAAGATCTAGAGAATGAGGAGGAGGCTGAAACTCAGGTGGTGCAGCAAGGTCAGATAGTGCAGCAAAATGAGGTAGAGCAAGAGTTTCAAAGTGAGGCGATGCAACAAAGGGAGGTGGTGCAACAAACTGAGGAAGATGATAAAAACGAATTGGAGCAACATGTGAATAATCCTACATTATTTGAAAATATGTATAATTTGGAAAATAGGATTAGTAGTCTTGAAATACTGTTTCAACGACTCAAGGCAAATAAGAAAAGCAAGGGAGAGAGCTCTGGAACTAAAATGTAGATTATCATGATGGTCATTTATGTTTTTAGTATCATATTTGTTTTATAGGTGTCGAAAACTGTTTTAATGTGTGTTTATGTGCTATCTATGCAAATGTATTAATGTATATAGTAATCAAATGAAAAGCAGGGACTTGTTTGTTGCTAATAATGTCTTTGCTCAAGTTATTTTTGCCATGTCTGCTCTGGGATTGTACTACTATTATGCATCATTTGTTGTTAACAAATGATAAGATAATTAAATGTACCTTGACAACATCCTGCCCATCCTCATAATCAAGGCATATCACTTCAACAGGTTGTGTATCAGCCCCTTCCATAGCCATTTCCTCAACCTCCATATCCAATGTGTCTACTTGTGCAGCACCTTGCGCAGCGGGATCATAAACGTTGTCTACCGGTAAAGCCCCCTGCTGCAGCTACGGTTCTAACAATTTAAGAGTAAACTGCACAAACCATTCCCACCAAAGAGGTTGCCGCCACACAACAATTTCTTTACCCTTCGCACTGTCATTTTATTTTTCCGCACCATTCACATCCATCGATTCCTAGATAAAGGGTATGTGGGTTTAATTATTGAAATAGAAAAAAGTAAAAGAAGGGAAAAAAAACAATATATATATATATGCGTACGTCAACAGGAGTTGGATCAAACCCATCATAAGCAATGTCTGAGAACTCATCATTCAAATTTGGTAAGGCAGCACAATCAAATTTGTTATCCACCTGCATTATATTGTTGGAATGATGAGCATCGTCAGGACCTCCCGATAAAGCAGCTTTCATAACTTGGGTCATAGGCCCGGTAAACTCCTCGTAATCGGTATACAACAACTTCTTCTTGTCATCGGATCCTACGTTGGTCCTGATTGGGGTGTGTTCATCGGAAGTAGCCAACGGTTTGTTGGCATCAACACTATTCACCTGTAAAAAAGTGAACTTACTTAGGCACTCAAAGAGACCATGTTGGTGGAATGAAGTAACAAATATTCAAATAACAGCTTTTTACCTTAATCTCACCAACATCATCTTGTGACTTTATTCCTAAAGCTTCCTCAATTACCACAATTCTCTTTTGTACGTTGTGTAACTCACATAAGAGCTTTGATACACCAACTACTCCTACACGTTGTTCTATACTACCAACCCTGGACTTAAGGGATTTAAGCTCGGCACAAAAGTGAGCTTTATCTAAGGTATGTGACGATTCCGCTTTGTCACATTTGATACCATCTGCAACCTCAACATTACCGGCTACAACATCTTCAACCTTCTCAGGCTCATTCATATTCAACATTTCACCAAACCCAACAACAATCTCTTCTTCAACAGCTTTGTCATTGACACTAGACGTTTGACCTTCTGTAACAACTTCATCGGCGTCACAGAAAGGGACATTTAAATCGGCTTGAATTCCACCGCATACATCCACACCAACCATAGCTTCCTCTTCTTCCACCATCAGTTGGTCAGCCAACTCTTCTCTTCTTTCAACAAGTTAGGAATCTAGTTGACGGATGTACTCCATACTGCGAATGTACCACGGACAACTCAGCTCGGCATTTGTTGGTACAATCTTCTGTAGTGGTCTGAAAGCCTAAATAACAAAGGAGATAAGCTGATATGCTAAATGCAATAAAAACATACAACGGTTAACTAATTTTGGGTTTTTACTTACCGGATCAAATAAAATTGTGTAATGCTTTTTTTCAAAGTTTTTTACTTTTGACCAAGCTAGACAACGTGGGATCTTCTCTGGGTCTTTGGTCCAGAACTGGGAGCTGTTTGGGAATGTCTCCATAATCCAAATCTGAAAAAACAAATACATCGAATTAAGAGTTAGTGATTGTGATTATAGTGGTTGTGATTATGGTTGCAGTGGTTAGGATAACAGTGGCTGTATATGTAGTAACAGGGGATACAATTACATAACGTGTTGTTGCAGCAGTGGGTTCTTCTGAACTAGCAGTGGATGAAGAGACATTGTCAGTGGTTTCAACCAACCGTTTACAAATCGTTTCTATGTATTTATCTAGTGCAAAACCATCAACCATAACATCCTTAAATCTACACAAACACTTACACTGACTACAGAACAATGCCTAGGGAACCAAGCCAATGCCTAAGGAACAATGCCAACACATTATTTAGATTAACCATCAGAATATATACAAGCACAAATAATGTATGTTACAAGTAAAATCTAACCTTCAACACCCATGTAAATCCATACAGAGTGTATGTTTGTTCTTTTTTTGGATCTTTTGGAACGGGCTTCTTTGATCTTTTGAAGTCGCTTGTTGACTTATATTGGGTAGATTCCATTCCATCCATATTGGTAGTTTACCTTCTGAACGGATAGTGATGTAGCGTTCCGGTTGGCTTTTAGTTCCTTCGAAGTCGATCCTCAAAGCATAAGTATACTCCCTTCCATCTACCTTGGTAGGTATTGGCCTGGTTTCGTAACCATGTTACTCATAATGATCCGTTCATGGATAGGTCCCATAGTTCCAAGGATTTTCTTTATTTTCCACCGGATCATCCACGAACTCACTCATCCGAGCACTCCACTATGGAGCCTGTTGACAATATTCATTTTATTAGTTGACTCGCGATTGTTACTGTTGGGGATGCTTCCTTAGTTATCTATTAGCACGTATCAGAGCTAGCACCAACTTTTTTATGATCTTGTAATTGGTTTTTGTGTTTTTTTATAGTTCGTTTAACGAAGTGTCTTCTTATTTGTTTGTCGCCTCCTTCCGTCTTTGATATGGTTCTCACTGCTTCTTTCGCTATTATAAGGTGGATAATGATTTCCTTTGTATACATTTAAGATACGTTCAAAAGGGGATCTGTAGGGGTATTCCCCACTCCAGTCTATGTTCAACGTCATCTTGTTTCTTTCCGGAACTTAGTTTTGTTTTTGTTTTATGGTCGCAGGTGTACCTTTCGCGTGCGTCTAAGCGATGTTCCTATGTGTGCTGCGGAATGCCTTTCATGTTCCGCTGGACGCCGGAAAGATTCGTTCAAGTTTTTTATGAGCGGGCCGTACAATTTTTCCCTGTCTTTCGCTGTTAGAGTGGAGTCGAAATGCTAGGCCATCGTTCGGTCTGGATACTCCCGTCAAACCGCTATCTTGACTCGTTTCTACGCTGGGGATTTGTGCTTCTCGTTTGGAGGCTATGGTTTGTTTGAGCGGAACCACCCTATTGCTTTATAGCATAAGTGTTCCTCTATCCGCTGAGAATTTTAACATACTGCAGGCTTTTTATTGGGTCGACCGTGCTTTTTCGGGCATTTGGTCTTCCCATAACTCTGTTGTACGGAGATTGCGATCTTACTACTAGGAACATCGCCTTCCCTATGGGTTATGCAACTTCGTTACTAAATCCGATGAGAGACACTATGGCCAGGACCATGTGGTCTTTCACCTTAGGTTCATTTTATACGTATGTTGTATGAGGTACTTCCCATCTTCTATTTTAGTGATTATTGGATCTTTTTTTATACAATACTATTGTGTGTTGTATTTATATTTTTGATGTCCTTCAACATAATTTTATTATTCTAAGTATCAGCTATAACTCATACCACCTCATCCCGACAAGATTGAATATGTTTTTGTTGTTGTAAATATCAGCTACAAGTATTTGGTCAAGTATGTTTGAAAATATATTATTACTTTTTTGGTGATACTGACACTAGCAAAATTAATGCAAACACCGTTTAACCGTATGTGTAATGCACGTTCTCTAACGCTACATATCTGTCTTTATGATATGTGCATCACTTATTTTGTGTGCATAGCAGGTGATTTTATCTTTTTATATTTTACTCATTCCATCTCAAAATAATTGTTAACTGACAAAAACACACTCATAATTTGTACTGCTTTCTCTCTTAATTTTTATAGAATTATAGTTTTACAATTAACTAATTAATTAATATATTTTTTTTAAGTTTGTAATATTAATTTCAACTAAGAGTAATATGATGAAGAATTTTCATTTGCTTATCTGTATTTTGATGCATACTAAGGGACAAATCCCCACCATCCATATAGTTTAATCTAATGGTGGGGATTATATATAAGATTTATTAGATAAACCTAAGTCCATGTTTTTTTTTTCTTGTTTTTTCGTTTTTCTTTTTCATTCATATATTTTTTTGTCTTTTTCTTTTAATTCACATTTTTTTTTAATTTACGTTATTCACTTTTTTTTTAATTCACATTTTTTCTTCGTTTTCGTCCGTTTTCATACGTTTCGCCCGTTTTCTTACGTTTTCGTTCATTATCATACGTTTTCATCCATTTTCGTCTGTTTTCATACTTGTTTTTACGCTTTCATACGTTTTCGTCCGTTTTCATACATATTCGTCCATTTCTTACGTTTTCGTCCTTTTTCATACGTTTTCGCCTGTTTTCTTACGTTTTCGTTCATTATTCATACATTTTCGTCCATTTTCGTCCGTTTTCATACGTTTTCGTCCCTTTTCATACTTGTTTTTACGCTTTCATACGTTTTCTTCCATGTTCATACATATTCGTCCATTTTCTTATATTTTCGTCCGTTTTCATACGTTTTCGCCCGTTTTCTCACATTTTCGTTCATTATTCATACGTTTTTGTCCATTTTTGTTCGTTATCATACGTTTTCGTCCGTTTTCATACTTGTTTTTACGCTTTTATACGTGTTCGTCCGTTTTCATACATATCCGTCCATTTTCTTACGTTTTCATACGTTTTCGTCCGTTTTCAGACATATTTGAATATCACAAGTGATATTTTGTGATATTAAGATGATCACAATTAATATTCTGTGATATTCAGAATATAACTTGTGATATTCTAAATATCACAAGTAATTTCCAACTAATGTTTTGAACATGAAAATCACAATTGATATTAAGAATATCACAAAGTGATATCCAGAAAATCACAAGTGATATTCATAATATCACAAAGTGATATTCATAAAATCACAAGTAATATTCAGAATATCACAAATATATAATTTGAATAGCAACTACATTGTTTGGGGGTATTTGTTTAACCGTATTTTATTTGCTTATGAGCTTATGTGATTTCGGTTTATGTTTCACAAGCTTAATTTGTTTATTTTGAAACTTATTAAAATATGTAAGTTTATATTTAGTATTTACCACGTATAAAGAGAAAATAGTCAAATTTCGGTTTAGAACTCATACATATTCGTTCGTTTTCGTCCGTTTTCATACGTTTTCGTCCGTTTTTAAATGCTTTCAACCGTTTTCATATGTTTCTGAATATCACAAGTGATATTCTGAGTATCACAAATGATATTTTGAATATCACAAGTGATATTCTATGATTTTAGATGATCACAAGTGGTATTCTGTGATATTCTAAATATCACAAGTGATTTTCAACTAATGTTTCGTAAAATAAAATTCACAAGTGATATTCAGAATACCACAGATATTCAGAAAATCACAAGTGATATTCAGAATATCACAAATATCACAAGTGATAGTATGAATATCACAGAAAATCACTTGTGATAGTCAGAAACGTAAGAAAAAGGACGAAAATGTAAGAAAATGGACGAATACGTATGAAAACGGACGAAAACGTATGAAAGCGTAAAAACACGTTTGAAAATGAATGAAAACGTATGAAAATAAACGAAAACGAAAGAAAACTGATGAAAACGTATGAAAACGGACGAAAACGTATGAAAACAGACGAAAACGTGTGAAAGCGAAAGAGAAAACGCGAATTAAAAAAAGCGTGAATTAATAAAAAAAATAAAGGCGAATTTTAAAAAAAAAAAAAAAAAAAACGCGAGTATTTTTAAAAAGAAAACGTGAATAAAATAAAAAAGCGAAAATTTCCTTATCTATTTTTATTAATGAATAATTAAATTAAGACATCTCATAAAAGAAAAGTGAATAATTAATTTAGTACGGAAAGAGCATTCTTTTACACAGAAACTAAAACGAAAACATAAAAAATCCACTTTACTGGTCATCACCGGTAACCAAAAGAGTGGACCTGTGCAGGCTTGATATCAGCCGGTATTAGGCTAGTCTGTTGCATATCTTTGTCGTATCCTAACGGATATATTCTTTTCTTCCTCTCACGTGCAAAGGCAAGAAGACATTCTACACCGTTCTCTTTCATTTTCAATGCTACATATGTTTGTTCATTTATTGTTAAAATTTCCCTTTATAGGTTCGATATAATGGATAACACGCAATAATATAGTATTTGCCCATTTTATTTGGTGGTGGGGTACAACAACTTCGCGTGCTATTTGAAACCTTGTGAAGATTATTTTGTTTTTCTTTAAGAGCTTTGTGTATAAAATGTTGGAAAGTATGAATTTATTATTGTGAAAAAGATGGATTGGTAACGGATAAAATGGCAAGTTTCGATGTGTGTGAAAGATATCGAGACGACTTTTGACCACTATCTGCTTCTTCTTATTTGTCGTTAACATTTTAATATATAACCTATTGGTTTGTTGATTATTACAGCGAGAGGATCTTAATCCTACGAAGATTGATATGTTTTACAAATACTAGTACAGGCGGATGTAGCTTGAATGGACGGTATGCAAGTGCATACTATGGAAATTTAGTAGTGTAAATCAGATTTATTTATTTATTTATTTTTTATTATTTTTTTTTTTAAGTAACTAAAAAAAATACCAAAAACTTATGAGTGCACGACTGCACACCCTCTAGAATATTGAAAATTTTAACCCTCTTAAATAAAAAAAATCGAAGTTAAATGATTGAAAATTTTCGAGACACACTAAAAAATAACGGGAGGAATTTCATATGTATCTTTAGAAACTTAATAATTATTCAATATCTTTGCTAAAATTTGAAATTACTTCACTATGTTTTAAAACTCTAAAATCCTCGTATTTGTCCAAATATTTAATTTAATCGAAGTTAAATGATTTTAAAATATAAAAATTTATTTTAAATATGACTGAATAATTATTTGACCTTTTTACTCTTAAATAAAAAAAATCGGATCCAATTTTCTCCAATCTTTAAGCTTACCTCTTGTTACTTTAATGATTTGTTTGCGATATTCCCAACAGATTCAACCTCCACGTTCTTCATATTTGCCAGAAATTAACATTCACATTTTATTCATTTATGAATACTATACGATTTCCAGGCTTAGCAACGAAATTTTATCGCGACACATAGTTATGATTATGATATTTTGGTTAAATGTTTCGTATAACATTTATTCATACAATATAAAAAAATCAAACTGTAATTGTAAATTATTGTAACATATAATGATTTTAAGTAAAAGAACAAATTTTAATAGCTAATTTAAATGTTTCGTAAATTAGTTTTCATCGTTCCAGTTAAGTAAAATGACAAATTAATTTTCTAAAGTAGTTTTAAGTTTTCACTTTTCACTTTTTTTTTCTTTGTATATAGCATAGATTAGACGAGTACTCGTGCATAGCAACGAGATTTTATAGCAAAAGATCGTTGAGTGATAAAAAAAGTTTATGAGTTATAAACGAAAAATAATAAAAGTTTGAAGATTTAGGAATTAAACATAATGTTTTGAAACCCGGTTCGACCCAGGTGGTTCAACCGGTTGAACCGTTTCGGTCGAAAAATGGGTCGATTTAAACCGAGTCAACCCGATGGGTTGGGTCAAAACGGGTCAAATTAAACCGGGTCAACCCGCCGGGTTTGAAGCGTCCTGGGTCAACCCGGTTTTCGATGTGTATTAATAGTTTCGTTTTGAAATATATGTTTTCAACATTTCTTTTTTTAGTTTCAACTTTTCACTTTTTATTTTTGGATTTTCCTTTATATATAGTATAGCAGGGTATCAGCACGTTTCGGCGGCGGGTACCCTGTGACAATTAACCGGATAAATAGATCTCGATAAGACCTAATTCCACCAGTTTGTATCGGTTTCAACGGGTCCTCTCTGGTTCGTTTTCGGATGGATTTTATTGGTTAGCCGAACCGGTGGCGACACCGGTTCCTGGTTGAACCATTTAGTCCAGTCCGGTTTTCAAAACTATATATACCATCAACTTGTTAGCTTGTATGAAGCTTAGTGTTTTATTAATTTGTATAATATGTATAATAACATGTACTTTTTATTTTAGGGTGTTTTAAAAATAATATTAATTAATGTGTTTAATTATTTTACATTTTGTTTAAATTGTAGCTTGTTTAAATTGTACATTGTGAAAATTTTATTGTACTTTTTAATAAGAGATGTTTTAATTAGTTGATTTTAATTTGGTGGATATGTTTTCATTTGGTTGTAAAATGTGAATAAATTACTGTACTTTTAAGTAATGATGTGTTTTAATAAAAGTATTAATTATATTGTGTATTTCTCTCACCTTTGACTTTTAAGATTTTACTTTTTAAGGTTTGACCATACACTCATTATATGTAGTATAGATATGTGAAGTCTAATTATGTAATCAAATTTATGTTGAATTAAAAATCTATTATTAACATCATAAAATTGATTTTTTTTCCTTTGCATTTTAAATGTTTTGTTGTTAGCTTGTTTTTTTTGTCGTGTGCACAAGCTTTAATTTTGCCATTGTTGAAGGATCTGCCGTCTTCACAAGAAACAATTTAATAGAGTACAAGCCTTTTATCTATTTCGCTTAACAATTGATAAAATTGTATTAAAATTGCATCTGCAAAAGCCATTTAATAATGCAACGAAAAATCATAGAGCATACAATTTCATGGTTTAAAACTACTAAGGGTGCGTTTGGTTCGCAGAAAGTTTTTGAAGGAATTGTAATTTGAATGAATTGTAATTCAAAGAATTGGAATGTGTTGTAATTGTAATATGTTGAAATTGTAGTTGATGAAATCTGTCATTATGTTTGGTTGACTTGCAACGTAATATAATTCAGAAAAAAATAAATAATAATAATAATAATAATAATAATAATAATAATAATAAAAACTTTTCTCTCTCCATCTGTGTGGGCGATCGTGGTTTCCCAGCGCCTCCAGCGCCTGCCATGATCTTCTCCATCCTATGATCTTCTCCATCTCATCCCTTTCGTGATTCAACACTCAGTTGGACTGCCTTTGATCGGGGTTGTATATATCGCTCATGGTTTTTCTCTCCAGGTTTATATTTTCTGTTTTTAGGGTTTCTTTTTGAAACCTCCATTTTCTTTGTACATACGCTGCTGTTGTCCGTTTTTTTTGGCTGCCTTGCTTTGGTTTTGGTGCTTGGTCGTGGGCTCCCTTCAGTAGTCCCTCCCTGTTTCGTACTCTATCTCTGGTCTCTTTCGAAAGCTTGTTTTGGAGCTTCTCATGCGCTAGGTCTTTGAGCTTTTGATGCGTGATGTCGTGGTCTTTAACACAATTGGTTAACTGCTGCATTTAGGCCGCTTTGGTTGCTTTTTGGTCTTGGGTTTCGAGTGGTTTGCTTTCTTTACAGGTTTCGTTCGCTTGGCCGGTTTGGGTACGTATTCGCAAGGTTCGGTTGTTTCTGCTAGGGTCCCTCGTTGTTGAGGCCTTTGCTTTGCATGGTTGCTACGGTTAGTTATTTGTGGTTATCTTTTTTGGTATTTCTTTTCGTGAAGTTTTGGTACAAGAGGTTGTGGTTTTGCATTGTTCCCATGCCAGCTGTACGATTTCATTGTCCCTTTATTGGTTTAAATGGATGTCGAGATGGTGGTGGTAATGGTCTTACTAAAACCTCTTTGATCACACATCTCCGTGATCGGCATTTCAGTGGTGAGGCTCAAACTATCACTAGGCAGTCTCTTTTATCGGATTTGGCTATTTTTTATAGGGCTGAGGTTACTCTTAAGTGTATGTGTATATGGTTGTGTGGTGGTTGTTTCAAAATGCATACCTTTCGGACTAAGTGTCGTCATGGTACGGGGTCTGATTTTGTGTCTCCTCCCGATTGTGGCGATGGTGTTGTTCGGTTCGTATTATATGATCTCACTAAACCGCAGGTTCCTTCCCATGTTGCCCTTATTGAGGATTTGACTTTGGACGATCCTGGTGGTTTTTATTTACCCCTTCTTGATACTTTATTCTCTAAGGGGCTGCGGACTGTCAAATCTATCCCTCCCAAGTGCCGTTTGGAGTTCTCTCGGGCTTTGAAAAGAGCTCTAGATAAGGTGATCTGCACACCTGATGACATTTCATGTTGGGTTGGTTTGTTAGTCTTACCTCTTTGTCTTCTCAAAACCTTTCACCCGAGGAGTAGTCAAGAAGGTAGGTCGGTCACTAAGCGGCAACGCCAGGAAGAGTACATTGTTAATGCTATTCATGCGTGGGGCACACCTGGTGGCAGTTTGCAGGTTGTGCGGGAGGTTTTAGCCGAACCCTCTCCATTATGGTCTTATATTGATGATGATAGTTTGGACTTGGGTGATCGTAATGTCAAGCAATGTAAGAGGAAGATTTGTGATGGTCATTATACTGCTGCAGTCAGAGTTCTTTCGTCTTCTGGTATTGCACCGTATGATGTTTCTACTCTTGAGGACTTAAAAGCTAAGCACCCCTTTCAGTCTGCTCCTCTGTTGCCTGATATACCTATTGATCATCATCACCTTACCGCCTCTCCTTCTATGGTTCTTGACATGATCAGGAGTTTTCCTCGTGGTACTTCTTGTGGGCGGGATGGGTTGCGCGCCCAACACCTTTTGGATTGTTTAAATGGTGCTGTTGTGGCTATTTCTGATGAGTTGGTCGCTTCTATTACCCAAGTGGTGAACCTTTTTCTTGCTGGTAAATGCCCTAGGGCGTTGGGTGAGTACATTGCTAGTGCACCTCTCACACCCTTAGTCAAGCCGGGAGGAGGTATCCGTCCCATTGCTGTTGGAACTGTTTGGAGGCGTTTAGTTTCCAAGGTATGTGCGTCCATGATTGGCCACTCCTCAGACGGGTATTTAGATGATTTACAATTTGGTGTTAGGGTATCGGGGGGAGGGGAGGCTATTCTTCATGCTGTGAACCGTTTGGTTGAGGACCGTGGGGGTGATGTTGGTCTTTCCATGTTGTTGGTTGATTTCAAAAACGCCTTCAACATGGTGGATCGGGCTGTTATGTTGCGTGATGTCCGGCTTCATTTTCCGGCTATGTCACGTTGGGTGGAATTTTGTTACTCCAGTCCTGCCAGATTATATTATGGTGAGCATACTTTTTGGTCTCATCAAGGTGTGCAACAAGGTGATCCTCTTGGGCCTCTTCTTTTTGCTTTAGTGTTACATCCTCTGGCATGTAAGATTAGAGACTCTTTTAACCTTTCCTTTCATGCTTGGTATCTGGATGACGGCACTATTATTGGTGATACTTTGGTGGTTGGAAAAGTTTTAGAGTTGATTATGATGGATGGACCTAGCCGGGGCCTTCACCTCAATGTTGATAAAACGGAGGTTTTTTGGCCACAGGAGGACCCAAGAAGCAGACTGGTAGGTGTTTTTCCCCCTAATATTTCGCGTCCCCTACACGGTGCTAAATTATTAGGTGGGCCGGTTTGTGTGGATTTTGAGTTCGGTAGTACGCTTGTCCTGAAAAGGGTTGCTAAAACTATTGAACTTATGGATGCAATTGCTACACTTAATGACCCCCAATGTGAGCTGTTGTTGCTCCGTGCATGCGCTGGTATTTCGAAGTTATATTTTTCTATGCGTACATGTTCACCTCGGGTCTTTGAGTGTGCCCAGGTTTCTTTTGATGCGGCTCTTCGTTCTTCCTTGGAGCGTATTGTCACGGCTTCTGGGCCTGGTTTTGGTGACTGGCAATGGAGACTTGCCACCCTGCCCTTTGCTTTTGGGGGACTTGGTTTATATTCTGCAGGTGATGTTTTGAACTATGCTTTTCTTGCTTCGAGACTTCAATCTGCTAGTGTGCAGACTAAGCTTCTCTATAGTGCTGGTATTGTGACTACTGGTCCCTCTTTTGATGATGCTCTATGTACTTTTAACGCTAATATGGATATTGACCTTTTGAGTAACCCTAGCGAGGTCGCTGCCCCCAAACTTATGAAGAAATTGGCAGACATATATTTCGATCGGGTTACCCAAAATGTTGAATCTACGTTCCACCTATCTCCTCGACAGGTGGCGCTATGGAGCTCACTAAAGGAGGATCATACTTCAGATTGGCTTAGGGTGGCTCCTATATCTGGATTGGGACAAACTATGAACGCCAGGACTTATCGTTGTGTGTTGTGTTACCCGATTGGGTGTTCCCCTTTTCACTGTCCAGGTACCGTGCTCGGCATGTTCTAAGGTTTTTACTGGAGATATTTATGGGGATCATGCAGTTTCATGTGCGGGTATTGTTGGTATTAAACATCGCCATAACGTTGTACGTGATGTTCTTGTTGATATATGCTCTCGGTCCGGGATTTCTGTTCGTAAGGAGGTGGATATTGGGCTTCATGGAGATACGGACAGACCCCTGCGACCGGCTGATATATTGCTTTATTCTTGGGATGGCGGGCGTGATGTTTGTGTTGATCTTACGGGTTCGTCTCCCTTGACGCAATCGGGGTTGCTTGATTTTGTGCCAGGGCGTGCGATTAGTGAGGCTGCACGACGTAAACGTGTCAAGTATGAGGCTAAATGTGCAGACATCGGATATGGCTTCCTCCCCTTTTCTTTTTCTTCATTTGGAGAACTTGAGAAAGAGGTGGTAGCCTTACTAAAGCGTATTAGACTTTTCTCCTTGACGCAATACATTGGTGCTCGTGCTGCGGATCATATTTTTAGTCGTATTAGTTTCGCTATTGCTAGAGGAGTAGGGGCCCAGTTGGTTTCTCGGCTTCCCACTAATTTCTTGTAAATCCTTTGAGTTTTCAATAAAATAATAATAATAATAATAATAATAATAATAATAATAATAATAATAATAATAATAATAATAATAATACAAATATAATTATATAATAATAATAATAATAATACTAATATAATTATATAATAATAATAAAAATAAATAATATTATTTATTAATAAAAATAATAATAATAATAATAATAATAAATAATAATTTAATAATAATATTATTAAATAATAAATATAAAAATAATAATTATAATATAATAATAATAAAAATATAATAACAATAATAGTAAATAATAATAATAATAATAATAATAAATAATAAAAAATAATAAATAATAATATAATTAAATAATAAATATAAAAATAATAATTATAATAATATTGATACAATAATAATAATAATAATAATAATAATATCGGATATGGGTTCCTCCCCTTCTCGTTCTCTTCTTTTGGGGAACTTGAGAAAGACGCAGTGACCTTAGTTAAACGAATCCGAAAGTTCTCGATGACCCAAGACATTGGAGCACGTGCAACTGCTCATATATTTAGTAGGATTAGCTTTTCTATAGTTAGAGGAGTGGGAGCCCAGTTAGTATCTCGGCTCTCCACTAACTTCTTGTAAATCCTATCATTTTCTAATAAAGTGATGTTTATAAAAAAAAATAAAAATAATAATAATAATAATAATAATAATAATAATAATAATAATAATAATAATAATAATTGGGACTTTGTGGCTGAAAAAAAATAAATAATAATAATAATAAAATAAATAATAATTATAATATAAATATCAATAATAATAATAAATAAATAAATAATAATATAATAATAATAATAAATAATAAAAAAAAATAATAAATAATATTATAATATTATTTTATTATTATTATTATATAAATATTATTATAATAAATATTTATTATATTATAATAATAAACATTATTATTATATTATTTTATTATTATTATTATATAAATATTATTATAATGAATATTTATTATTATTATTATTATTATTATCTTATTATTATTATCTTATTATTATTGTTTAATATTTATATTAAATATTTATTATTATCATTATATTATGATTATTTTTTTTTTATTATAATAAGGGCAAATCGCATAAAAAGGTACTCATCTTATGTCCAATTTCAATTAAAGATACTATTCTTTTTTTTTCTCAATTTAAGGTACTCGACTTTTTTTTTGGGCCGATTTAGGTTTTTTTCTAACTTCCCGTAACTATTTCGTTAGTAAAATACATGTTTGGTCCTCGAGTTTGTATAGGCATTACATGTTTGGTCCTTCAGTCCGTTTAAAAAAATTTCGAAATAATTTTTTTTTCAAAAATTTTTTTTCGAAATATTTTTTTTCCAAATTTTTTTCAAAAATAATTTTTCGAAATAATTTTTTTCCAAATTTTTTTTCGTGCAAAAACGGACGAAAATATTTTGAATTTTTTTTTTCTGAAAAAAATTTGGAAAAAAAATATTTCGAAATTTTTTTTTTGAAAAAAAATTTATTTTTGAAAAATATTTTTTGAAAATGTGCAAAAACGGACTGAAGGACCAAACATGTAATGCCTATACAAACTCAAGGACCAAACATGTAATTTACTAACGAAATAGTTAACGGAAGTTAGAAAAAAACCTAAATCGGCCAAAAAAAAATCGGGTACCTTAAATTGAGAAAAAAAAAGAATAGTACCTTTAATTGAAATTGGACATAAGATGAGTACCTTTTTATGCGATTTACCCTTATAATAATAATAATAATAATAATAATAATAATAATAGTAATAATAAAATTCTGAATTACGACGTAATTCAAAACTTTCCATCCAACATCCTATGTAATTTGAATTACCTCTTTTGATGTAATTGTAATGACTGAATTACAATTACAACACAAACCAAACAACCTACGTAATGTAATCTGAATTACAATTCCTTCCATTCTGTGAACCAAACAGCCAACGTAATGTAATCAAATTACAATTACATCTAATTCGGATTACGGTGAACCAAACTCACCCTAAGAGGATGACAAGCCATAAAGGTGAATACTGAATATACATAAAATATGATGATTTTTAATTAGGGGAATAAAGGTAAAAGGGTAATATCCTTGCTAAGTCATGTTTAGAATTGATTCTTTGTGTTTTAAATCATTTAATTATGATTAAAATTGAACATTCGGACAAATATGAAGATCTTGAAATTTTGAAAAGATATTAATGTAAATATAAAATTTATAAAAATATTGATGTAATTATGAAGTTTACTAAGAATATTAATGTAAATACCCTTTAAAGTATAACTTACACAATAGTAGAATGGTTCATATAGAGTTATCAAATAACAACCCATATTTTGAGGTAAAACTTACCAACATATTTTGTTGTAAGTATGATAACTTAAACATTGTACAATACTGAGTGTGTTTGTTTTTTGAAAAAATGTCTTACTAGCCTCTTACTCTTACTGAGTAAGAGGTGGTCAGACATTAATGTTGTTTGTTTTTTTTCTTTTGAGTTAGACCCAATCAGACATATAACATCTTACTCAATAAAATGTGGGAGACTTGTCTTATTGTCTCTTACTCTATAAGAGATTGAAGACTTGTGTTATTTAACTATGCTATATTTATTATAAAAAGTCTTGTTTCATGTTTACATAAGTTACTTATTATCGCATTGCGTTGGTTTAATAAATAAATTGCAGAAACGAGCACTTAAAATCATTCGGACAATTATACAAAAACAAACAACATTATTTCGTTCAGATTTAGACTTTCTAGCCACCTCTTACCGATAAGATGTGGTAGTCAGATTCAAAACTAAAACATTTTAATGAAACAAACACACCCTTAGTTTTCAACAATTGTATCATCATCTGACACTTATAAGAGAGCTAGGTGTGGCAACAAGGCATAACTTCGTCGTCGCGCCACCTCAGCGCCACATCAGCATCCCATTTTCTCACAACTAACCACAACAAACCCCCTCCTCACTCATAACAAACCTCAACTTCTTCATTCGGGGCCCACCACTACCACTTTATTTTTTTTATTCAATTTTCACTTCCAAATAAAAACTAAATAAATTCATTTCATTCAAATTAAAAATACAATACATAACACAATAATAAACGTACTAAACATAAAAAAAAAGATACGAAAAAAAAACATACGCAAGAAATACATGAAATTATAACGAAACTAATTATCCGGATTATGTTGTTGAAATTGTGCCCATTGAAGTTGTTGCCAAACATGCTCGATGAGACATCGTTGAAGATTTGCGTGTGTGCGTTTATCATGTAGTTCCTTGGCTTTTTTTCTTTGCACTTGGCAACGTTCAATCCATGTCTGCTGTAAATTTGTTGTTGGAGAAATATATGTTTCAGCAATATCTGATATCGCAAAATTTTCATCTTTCAAAATCATGTTATGCATTATGATGCACGCGTACATGATTCTCCGTAACTTGCCAATAGCATATGCACGCGCCGGTTGGGCAATGATATGCCAACGTCCCTGGAGGACACCAAAAGCTCTTTCGATGTCTTTTCGAGCACTTTCTTGTTTCGCTTTGAATGCGGCATTTTTTGGATTAGTTGCAACTGTAAATGACTTGACGAAAGATGCCCACTCCGGGTAGATTCCGTCAGCAAGATAATACCTTGCTTAAATTTACACCCATAAACTTCAAACTCAACCTCAGGGGAGATGTCATCAAGCAAATCGTCGAATAACGGAGAATGATTTAAAACCGTTATATCGTTATTCGCACCCGCTACCCCAAAAAAAGCATGCCAAATCCACAAATCGTATGAAGCAACAGCCTCAAGCATTATAGTGGGATATTTTTTATCACCTCTATGAAATTGGCCTTGCCATTCTTTAGGACAGTTTCTCCATTCCCAGTGCATACAATCGATGCTCCCCAACATTCCCGGAAGCCCATGAACAGTGTTATGTGCATAGTATAAGTTACGAATGTCATCCTCATCTGGTTTTCTTAAAAACTCCTTAATAAATAGTTGGATTATGCACATAAGAAAAAAATCTAGGCAATCGCGTGCACAGTGTTCACCTATTTGTAAATACTCATCTAATGCATCAGCTGATATCCCGTAAGCCAATTGGCGTAGGGCACATGTGCATTTCATAAGCACACTAAAACTCATTACACCCCTAGCATCGGGTCGCATTCTAAAGAAATCAAAATGACTAGGAAGAGGATGATGAGTTTCAATATATGTTTCAATACCTTGCACTATTTGTAGAAATAGACGACGGCTCATACGAAATCGACGTCTAAAATGAGCTTCCTTATATTTTGGGTTGTCGCCAAAATAGTCAGCAAGAAGACGTGCTTCAGCAATTTCACGTTCACAAGGGACATATTGACGACGCTTTGAAGGACCGGGTGCTTGTTCCTGCAACGTTTGCTCCGCCTCGAACTCTTGAATAAACATTTCTAACTCCGTTAACTCTTCAAGATCACTATCGCCGGAATAAGATGATTGACTATCGTAATTCATGTTTTCAGCAAGTTTGAATGGATATGTTTTGATTGAATATGAAAAACTTGTATGAAATGTTATGTTAATTTATAGAGTGAGTGGCGGGTTTTAAAAAAAAAAAAAAAAAAAAAAAAAAAAAAAAACGTTTTTTTAAACGTTAGACAACGGCTATTTTATTAAAACCAATATTTAATCGAATGCATGTCAGATACATTAGTTCGTCGTCCCGACGATTTTGGAACCGACGATGAGCCACGACGGGCGACGCTGGTGTGGCGGCGGCCCACGGCGAAGCTCCACGTGGGCGACGGCGAGCTACAACAAGCTCCACACCGTGCACTCTAAGGCATGTCTCAAATTGATCTCAATATGAATTATTATGGAAAATTAAAAAAATTGGTTCCGTTCAAGTGTTCAATTTCAACAGTCCGGCCCAACAACACCCACAAATTATCAGCATAGTAACATACTAACATGTTTAATTTTTTTCATGATACTTTTTGCATTTAAATGCATTTCGACAACTTTGGACTCGATTTTCATTTAGCTACAAATTTTTTGAAAGAGGGAAAATATATTTATCAATTTGCAAATCATCTGTAACCTAATCGTAATTTTTAACTTATGATCATTACAAGGGACGGAACCAATGCTAAAAATGACCATGTGCATCTAAAAACAAAACAAGATTAGAAACACGAAGTTTTTGGACCGGGACAGTATCGAAGCCAAGATTTGTTGTTGGGGTGGGCCAGAAAAATATCAAAAAAAAACTTAAAAACCTTAAAAGAGAAAACGTGACATGATTATAGTAATAATTTTCAGTGAAAAGGTAGTCGAAAACTGAGTTTCAACTTTTGTAACAATTATATATTTGCTACTATTATATATCGGGTTGTTCTTAGAAGTTATAAACAAATAGTGTGTTTGCACTAAGAGCATTGACAAAGGCAACGCCTCAACGGCGTTAAAACGCAAATAACGGCGTTATTTCGGCGTTAGCCATTGGAACCACGGTGTTATTTGGGCGTTATAACCTCCACGTTATGCAGGCAACGCGCGTTTTTTTTTTTTTTTTTTTTTTTTTTTTTTTTTTTTTTTTTTTTTTTTATGCCCCTAAATGAGGGGTTGTTTTTGTAAATTGTTGGGAATGTTATTGATGTTATTGGGATGTTATTGTTGTGGGTGTTTTTTGAGGATGTTAAGGTGAAATGTTAAAGCTGATGTGGCGCTGACGTGGACGGTGTTATTGATGTTATTGTGTTATTGTTAGGAATGCTCTAAGAAATGAGTGAGACAAATACTTAGGGTGGGTCAAATTTTAATATTTATCAAATTCACTACATGTAATCTATAAGGATGTAAACTTTCTTAAAACTTTTGGATAGGCCATGTCATATCCTTCTCCACACTTGGCTCCGTCCCGGGAAACGGATGAATTTACAAAAAATTCCAATGCGTTAGAAAAATCCATGGATCAGTCTCAGCCTTAGGGTGTGCTTGGTTCAAACACGGAAAAAAGAAATGGAAAGATAATGATAATAGTAAGGAAAGGGTAAAGGAGTAAAAAGCATTCCCCCCAATTTATTGGGTAATGGGTCATTGATAACATAAAATAGTCCTGAATATTAAGTGTCAATTTCCCCCGATAATGCTCGTATTTTATATCATTTATATGGATTTACGCTTGTTTTCCTTTATATTTCACTTTCAGGTAAATTACGAGCATTGGAGCTAAAGAGACACGGATTTGGAGAGTTTATTGAAGATATATGATAGTATGCTTATTTTGAAGATGTTACGGCGTAACTCCCCTCTCACATTACACCGTAACAGAAGCGTGGCTTAGAAAACCAACTAAATGGAAGATTACGGCGTAACTCTCTCCTAGGATTACGCCGTAACTAATTAGGTCAAATGAGGTTCCGCGCCACTGCAAGCTACGACGTAACTAATTCCACAATTACGGCGTAACCACGATTTATTGAAGATACGGCGTAACTCATTCCTGATGTTACGTCGTAACCAGCTTTTCCAGAGCAAATTACGAATAAATGGAAGTTACGGCGTAACTCTTAACTTAAGTTACGCCGTAACCAGATCTGGCCTATAAATACCGCCCAAATTCCATCATTTCTAATCATCCACTTCACACACCAATTCAGAGAACGTGGGTAGAAGGTTGAAGGAAGATCTTAGGGAGCATACGGAGCTATCTCCAAGGGAGAAACCACTCCCCTACGATAAGCATTAGCGTTTTATCATTTCTTTACTTTCAATTCATGTATTTCGTAATGTTAAACATTGAATCGATTGTTTTAGTTAATATGAGCGGCTAAGCACCTCTGGTGCTAGCCTAGTTATGATTCCTTAACTGTTTTGTTTATGTTTACATTGTTTCCGTATAATTGTTTCTAGTGTATGCATACATAGTTTGTTGGTAGCTACCCTTGTTTCGGTAGTTTTAAATGGCGGTAGTGCTAGTTACTTAGGAGATATGACCAACTGACCCTAAGTAGTTAGACTGAGTGGGAAGGGTTAGAATTGACCAAATGACGACCCTTCTTCACTTGTGCGATTTGACCAACTGATCACCTACCGTTTGGATGAACTTAAGAATTTAGGGATGAGTGTTTAAGATGCTAGCGCCCGGGCACTCATTGTTACAAATCTTGCATGTAGCGGAACTTAATGACTTGGCTTAGGGGACTAAAAACAACTGGACATTCAACGGGTCACCTGCGATCTCCGGTGGAAACCTTTGCTGATAGGTTAGGACGAACTGGCCAAATGTTGTCCTAGCGACCTTTACCCCCACTTGAAGCAATTGAAAGTAATTAAACGCAAACTTAACATGATAGGATGACTAACTAGGTTAGCACACTTCTCCCCTATTGATCACAACCCTTGCCTTTACTTGCTTTCTTTTATTTTCTTGTCTTTAGTTTCAATTAATCATTTCAACCTATTAAAATCTGTGACACCTAGACTTAGTTAAAATCCGCACACATAGCTCTTGGGACGACCTAGGTTTTACCGAATACTACACTACACACGACCGGGTACACTGCCCGTTAGTGCATTAGGGTAGACCATAGGTATAACGAGACAATATAAATATTAAAACCTGGTCAGTAAAACCTACATCAGTCATTCCATTATATAGCACCAAACATTATTTACCATTACCCCCACCCTCAAAAACATCATACCAAGCACCCCCTTAATATTTATGTTTTTGAGAAGATTCATAAGTGCAGCAAGCTATATATATGACTAGGCGAGTACACGCGCCTGGCGGCAGCGGTTCCTAGCGCTAGACAATTAACGATATGCGATATTATGGCAAGTGTTTTGTTTAACATTCAAAATAGAACGTGAAAGATCAAAATGTAATTGCAAACGGTTTTAACATCCGATAATTCAACTCTAACAAAAATTCTTAACATGGTTTGAAATTCACGAATGGTATGAGAGTAAATGGTATGACAGTTTTTTTTTTTTTTTTTTTTTTTTTTTTTTTTTTTTTTTGCAAACAATGAATACTTTTCAAAGCTACCATACAAACCACATTTTTCATTTTTCACATTCTATTTTTTCTATTTTTGACTTGTTAACTATTTTTGTATTTAATGTAGTATAGATATATCCAATAAGGTAGGAACATATTTTCTCAGTTTAAAAACATACATTATATACAACTTGAAAGCCCAAACTCATGGATTAGCCCAATATATTCTTATTTCAACTTAAATGCGTGAGAAATATATATTGAGAGCTCACAAGTTGATACTTTTAAGTGACTTGTGATTTCTATTATCTATCATATGATATGATACTAGTTGTTACAAACATCCTCGAGTTTAAACATCCATAAACTAGCCGAATACTTTCAAATTTGTTTGAAATCATAACGATAGTAGTGATAGCACACAATAAAAAACCTGCGACTCATACTCCTCTTCTCCCCATACAATTTGATCGAGTGAACGAGATGTACGAGATAATAGTTGGAGATAAATTGCAGTTCAATTGCATAGGTAAAGTAAACCCATTGAGGTGGTTGATTGCATGATGGAAAACTAGTAATTCTATTGTTGAGCAAGAGGTAAAGTGTCCAAATATGCTGAGTCCATATTCCACAATTTCAAATTGGCAGTAACATTAATTCCTGTGGCATTGTTAAACAAAAAGACCTTTGCTGCCCCATAAATTGCTTTTGTTGGATATACCCTTGATGTTATTACACTTCTTCCTCCTTGACCAAAGCTTTCAGCTATAGAATGGTCAACCTGAAATACAAAGCAAAAGAAAAAAAAAAAAAAAAAATTCATGCTGACAATGTATAAAAGAAGACTTTAAAATTCATATTTTGGACATAAAGCGTTGACATACCAACAGTCTCATGGTTAAAATTTCGCCGTCTAGCACTGGAATGCTGCTTCCGTATATTGACTTTGTAACATCTGTGGCTGTCGATGATCTATGTACAAGTTGAATATTAGTTAATTTTTTTGGTTAGGAAATGACTTTTTGAATATAAATCGACTGAAATACCTTGATTCATCGGCACAGAAATGAGTTTTAGCAATGCCGTCAACTCCCTTGGCAACGTAGAAATAAATAGCAGTTTTCTCGACAAGTGATTGGTCGGCAAGAACAAGCAATCCAAATGGTCCCAAAACTCCTCTGTCGTAAGAACCACTACTTGTTTTGCAATTGTATCCAACGTCCACCTCGTTTATAGAATCAAAAGCTGCTTTGCTAATGTTGAATGTTGCTACTATATCCAGCTACAATCATTTGAATATCTTTTTGTCAATAACATGTGCTTAGTCGTCTATTTAGGTTTTTTAATGTTTTGTAGATATCAGGACTACATGCCACATTTTAATATTATTTCACTATATAGTATACGAAATCAAATAATTAGTGATCAACTGATCATACTTGAGTAGCTAAGCCTGCATCGAGTGGCACGAGAGATCCTGGTTCAAGTAATGTGTTTTCATAAACATTGCCATTAGATCTTAACTTCTCTACTTCCTTAACAGGCCATTGAAGAATATTGGTCCCAGTTTTCTTGTCAAATACCACATTCCTTGGGACCGTCTGCGTCAAATTTATAGAATATGGTAATCAGTAGGAGTATATGTTTTTTGTTTTAACAATTATATAAGTAATTTAACAATAGTCTAAAGAGGGTGTTGTTGTTATACCATAACAGATGACCATCCTTTCAAAATATCAGCATTTTCGCTATCATTTTCCCCAATCCAACCCCATAGAAGCCTCCTCTGCGTATGTTGGTCATAAAATGTCTTAGATGCATAGTACTTTTTCCCGTAATCTAAGCGTAACCCAATCCCCACATCTAAAACCGGGTCATCGGGTGTCCACTTATTGCTACTCGGGTCATATGTCCCCAATGCGTAGTAATCATGTTTATCGTCATCAAGGCTAGCTTTCAGTACATGTTTTATACCCGGCCCGTTTATTGACGTGTCCAAACCATTTGACTCAGTTGTAGAAATCGGGTAAAAGTCAATGCACTCCCACATCCCTGTACCCGGAACCGCGTGCATGACACCATCCAACAATTCAAAACTTGTGAAATTAGTGGTTTCGTAAACAAGTGAAATGCCCGTTTTATTTACTTTAGATCCTATAGCAATCCGCCATTTCCCATCTGACCCTGCCCATGCTGTGGTTGGATCCCTAAAATCCGTGTCCAAAATCCCGGGTGGTGGGACCATGACCGGGTTACCGGGGTACTTGACCCAATCTAAGAGGAGAGGGTCAGATAAGTTGGCGGGGTACGCTAAGTTTTGGACTTGCACGCCTTCATTAGTGTCACCAGTGTACAACATAACAATTCGTCCATCAGAAAGAATTGTAGCGGACCCTGTCCAAACCCCGTTAATATCATACCATTGATCTGGTACCATCGCGAAAGGCAGATGGTACCAGTTAACCAAGTCCTCGGATACCGTATGGCCCCACGTAATATTACCCCAAACAGCCGAATCAGGATTGTATTGATAGAACAAATGGTACCAACCCATGTGATATAATGGACCTGTGTAACATCATAACATAATTAAAATGGATAACGTAATACTAGTACTTTTAGACTATAATTATATTCCACGTGTCATGAGATGATTGGCTATTTGACCTTAGACATTTTCCACGTTCTCCACGTTTGGCTGTCCATGTCTTTGCCAGCTAATATTATATCATGTGCATTTGGGGCCTTTTTCTAGTCTTGTCTATTGTTTTTCATTATAATTGCCACTTTTCAAATTGTTTTTAAGATATGAAGATTATAGTTTTTGGAAGTTCTCTAAATTCCAATTTCTATTAGTCAACAAGTATTTATAAAAATCAATGAAATTACAGTAATATAATTATTTGAATAGTAATGCATCCACTATACCATCTCTTGCAATATTAGTTAAAAGTTTAAAACAACTTGTGCTATTTTATATTTTTTATCCTTTACTTCAAAGCATTTTCTTCCACATAAGGGGCTGATAAGCATTTCATACACAATTACTAAAAAGCTTTTATAAAAATTTCTTAAAAAAAGGCTTTTATAAAAATTACTAAAAAGCATCTTAAATAACTTACTAAAATTGCGTCGTTTAACTGAAATTTTCACATTATTCAACATGTTTACGCGATTGGCCGGTGACTAAACATCATATGTAACAGCTCAAAAAAGTGGTTTGCAATGATTGCAATTGTTGCATACGGAGTACGATTTTATCTTTAAAGATATTACTTAAAGAGTTCATAAGTGGATAAATTAAGTTGATATTTAAACTATTTCTACCAACATAATAGTTTTCTTACAAGATAAATTCATTTAACTCTTATTATGTTATTAAAAAGTTAAAAACCAAATACTCAAGCAGCATGATACCCATAATCCCATTTGGCATTTTATAATAATTTATAGATTATTTTGGCCTTTTGGGTAAGCCAAATCAAATTATAGATTGGATAAGTACTAATTAAATATTCTAAATTACTAATTAAAGAAATAGTGATAAAAAAAGAAGACAGAAAGAACATACCATTAGGATCTGATTGATCAGCAAAATCCCCACAATGCATGCAAAACAAAACTTTAATCAGTAAAAACTATAACCAACTAATCAACTTAACTAATGATGATAAAGCTTGCTAGTTATGTATATTACTTGTGTACATACATATATTACTTGCACATAAGTACATAACAGATATGTTCTCAACGATTTTATCCTTGGCATTTTAAAAAACGACATGGCTTTCGGTTCATCAAGATCTATAAATAGCAATATATTCAACTAGGAAAAAATTGTAAAAAGTGATTAGTAAACGCAAAATATAATCAATGCAGGGTCATAGAGTGATCAACGTACCATTCATCCAATTCTTTGGAGGTTGAAAATGAAAACCAGTTCTTTGCCATGTGAGCATAGCATTTGTCCAAGGGTATATATTATCATCCTCACCCGAAGATGACAAACCGATATTACTCTTTTCTGACACCCCTTGAGAGACTCCTCTTGAAACGGGCTTATAAAACTGCTTCTCTGGCAACCCAGTGTCAGGGTTGCCAGAATCCTGATAGTCACCTTGTCTACGGTAGACAAGAACTATCAAAGATGAAAAGAGCAAGAGGGAGAGGATAGTCGTTGATATAAGGGTCGTAGATGGACGACGACGAGGCTGTGGTGGTTGGCGGTGTTGTTCGGAGTCCGGTAGGAGAATGTAGGTGTATGAGGAGAGAGTTTGAGCTTCCATGTTGATGGGCTGTTTTGATGTGAAAAACTTTGGATAGAATGGAAGGCATATATAGGATTTATGGACATGTATATCAGTACATGTACATGTGTACATTTATATCAGTTTATATTTTGTCATTTAAATCAAAATGTATTTATTAGGTTGTTGTTACAAAACCTACGTATATTGTCATGTCAATTGTCAAATGTATGAAACTATGAATTATGATGGAATCTCTCCATGTATGATGAAATGCGATATTGATTTTTATTAGTTTTCTACATGCATATTTATACACACCTCTTTTATATTATTTTCCAACAAAAATTTTCCTACAAACATATATACTAAAAGCCCTTGTTACCTCTTAGTTCGTTTTTTCTTAATGATATTAAGGAACAAGTTCTTAATCTATCTATCCGATTAATGTATTTACCGAAATGTATGATGAAGTGGTTTGAGATGATTAACTCAATTTGAACACAGCATATTTACAGTAACTTAGCAAGTATAAAAATTAAAATATAATTAGTACAAGTGTGTAACTTGTCATAGACACACTATTTTCTAATGAGATGTTAGTTAATTTAAAGAAAAGAACATAAGTAAAAGGTCACGTGTTTTTTGCTTGTAGGTTACTGTGGATCAAACGACTAGTGACGAGTTTAATCTAGTGTAAGACAACAACCTTGATAATATTTCAAATATTTACCAAGTTGTTAAATGTTAATCATCCTTATTATTGCAACTTAAAACACGGTTAAAGATGTGAATGCAACAAAATCATATGATTGGAATTCTATCACATGCATCATGTGTTTTCTAGAATAATGAGTAGGTAGCTAGGGTTTTATAACTTCTATGTACTCCGAAATTGTTGAGCAAATTATTTTTTCACCCAACATCAATTGCTCGGTGGTGGAGCTACAACACAAAATTTAAAATGAATTAACATAGTTCTTATGTATTAGAGCGCTAGATATGGTTTCGTGTCGTGGGTAGTGCTGTGAAAAAAAATGATGCCATCTCAGCAATTTTTTTCCCAAACACCATTTTTGGTTATGGCATCAAAACCCTCCTCCCTAACATAACACCAGTTTTTGTGGTGTCATTGTACTTCTTTTTCATTTTTTTTTTTTTTTTTTTTTTTTTTTTTTTTTTTTATATATAACTAAACTTTAATTTCATTAGTATAAAACACACATTACATTAAATAAATAAAAAATAAACATAAAACTTGAGGGACTAATAATGTTTAACTTTGCAAAAGTTTCACTTTGGAAATATGAACTTTGCAAATCACAAGGGACTAATAATGTAAACTAAATATACCACAAGGTTTAAACAAAAAAAACATAAATATTAAAATACTTTTGGTCATCTTTATCCTCTTTCCAAAAAGCTGCACCTACAAAACACAACAAAACCTTAAAAAAAAAGCACATCAAGCAAACACATCACAAACACAAACACAAACACAAAAACAACACAAAAATACAATCAAAGAAACAAACCCACAAAAAAAAAATCGCTCGATGTGAGCTGGTGGCCACGACGCCAGACCTTACCAGCCCATCATCGGTATGTTTCGTCACGCCAAAAGCTCATGCGGTCGGCTATGGCTCAAGCCAACAGCCACTGTACCCGAACCTCTTATTAGGGTCAAAAAATATAATATAAGAATTTAGTATACAAATAACTTGGAAAATACATTATTTTTTTTAAGAGGACCACCACCTTTCCCAAACTTCACATATCTTTACCTATGAAACTAATGTAACATTTAACTTTGTGACCCTATGGATGCAATCTCACATACAAGCAATAGAATAATAATCTATATATAATAAATAGAGATTCTATAAGATGATATGGCATCCCCACTAATTCATGTGAAAAACCTCCTCTAACCCACCTAAACAAAAAACAGCCTTTTTTGTACACGTGGAAACCCTACTTCTAATCCACCTCAGCAAATTCATCCCTTGAAACATATATGGAAACCCTAAATCCTAGTCACCAATGCGATTAGTTTAAAAAGAAATGGACATCTCCAAAAATTCTATAACAGATATCAAGTCCTTAATTATAGTTTGCTAATCCTATGTGAAATCTAAATCTAGAATTTATAAACTTAAATATAGAATCGATTATGATAATATATAGATAGGTACGACTAAACCTAAACTTAAAGTATATTCATTCCTTAAATATAGTTTGTGAAAAATGTAGAGGGGCGGGGAAGGGGGGGGGGGTGGTTGAATACGTTCCCGTTTAAAAACTTAAAAATATCGTATCAAATTACCGATCAAGTGTGATACAATATAATAAGTGACACTAATAATTCTACAACAAGAAAGATAATCGAAAGCATAAAGACATATTACCGAAACACAAACATAAACACGATATAAACATAAAGCCACAACAGAAACATAAATACAATGCAAATATAAATATAGAGTGATAAGTAAAAGAAAAGACAAACCGGACACGATGATTTTTAGTAGTTCGGTCACGAAGTGCCTCTTGGCCCTACTCCACTCTCCGAGTACCCAACTCGAGAGTTACTTCACTAAGTCAACAAGCTCCCTTCTTGGCAGAGAAAACCTTACAATGTCGTTTACAATGTTTACCGATACTAAGCTAGATATCGAGTTTTTCTTCGGGTACAACCAAACCCATTATGTTTTATGGCACAAACATAACAAACCTAATACCCTTGTGTTTTAAGGCCTAACAAACATAAACCATCTAACTTCTAGTGTTAAATATAGTGGATGATACCAGTGTTGTATGATACTGATACATGTTATTTTATAATAATGATCCAAGATAAGGTTGTCTAGTGGATATGAATGCCTAATCTAAACATCAAGAACTCTAAGCTTGATATGGTTTACTTCTCTTTAATAAGAAGCCTTCAATGGATGAAGATGACAAGTGCTTCAAGCTTATTGTGATGGATCTTCATATGTTAGTTTGCTTTTGGTGGATGTTGATGATGAGAGCTTTAGATGTGTTCTTAGTGGATCATGACATGATAATTTGCTTTCAACACATGAGAGTTAAAAGCATTATGATCAAAGGTTAGAGGATGTTTTAAGTACTTGAGAATGTGAATTTTGACATTTCAAAAACTCATTTTTGATGTGTGCAACAGTTGAGTAAGGGACCGTGGGTCCATATAGTTGTAACAACCAATGTTTTAAAACCCGGTTTTTTTATTGACCCGGTTTAGTCACCGGGTCACCGGTTCAACCGGTTGAACCGCCGGGTCGAACCTGTTCTATACTTATATATATTTTTTGTATAATTGATATGTATTGTAGAATGATCACTTGATTTATTTGACTTTATTCCTAACTTTTAATTGAACCGACGAAAAAATTTGAGACTCTACCAATAAGACTTTGTTTCTAAATTATATATTTATAATAATTTAGCAAAAATTTGCAACAATGATCAATTAATTATTATAAGTTATAATGGTGTATATTAAAATTATAGTAGTTTTTTTTACATTAATATATAACTTTAATTTATTGTTGTATATAATCTTAAGTAATATTTGCTTCAACTTGTCAATTAAACTTATAACCGTTGATGGAGAAAAAATATTTTGTTAGATTTTTTGATAAAAGTCATGACCCGGCCGGGTTTATCAAACCGGGTCAACAAAAAACCGGCGTTCAATCCGGTTCTCAAATAAGCAGAAACCCGATGACATCCGGCCCGGTCTCCGAGCCGGTTCACAGTTCAACCGGTTTAACCGGCCGTGTCAACCCGGGTTTTAAAACGTTGGTAACAACTATATTTCAAAACTTGGTAATCAACGAAAATATGATTTGGCTTGTATTTAAATTAATATTGGGAAGATCATAATGTACTAGCTAAAAGTACTTTAAGATTATTGCTAAAACTAGATTTGTTTATAAGTTAAAAATGAAAAGATTGTGTTTAATTTGAAAAATCAAATTTGAACCTTTCCTAAAATACCGTGTCTTATTACATAAAATGTTTTATTTCAATTTTAGTGTTGATAGTTTCTCAAAATAGAAGATATGACTAGTTGCAATTAATAAAAATATTTTCTTATAATTAAAAGTAAACTTAAAATGTGAGTTTAAAAAATGTAAAATGTTACGAATTTGTAAAAATATTTTCTTTGATCATTATGCAAGTTTGAAAAATCATTTTCATACATTGTATGAAATGTAAAAATGATGTTCAAAAAATAATGATTGAAATTATAAATACTTGATGATTCCAAAGTATATTTTAGACATTCTCAATGGTTTGTTAAATGGTTTTGATCATAACGTAACATAATAAACATATTCGAACATGTGTTGAAACATGAGAAGACTCGAGATGTCGAGAGGTGTTGAGAAATATATGATGAGACGATATATGGTTACGAGTAACTTGCACATTTTAGGTTATATATTACAAGTTACATGTTTATCATCATTAAAACATAATAGACCATTTAGTTTAAATATATTTATATTTGCGCTAATAATCTCCCCATTTTTGATGATTACAAACAATGTAAACTATACCATATAGTAAAGTATAAAAGTAACTCTTATTATCCGTTTACACTTACTTCTCCCCTTTTTAGTCGAAACAAAAAGGTTACTTCGAGCTTGCAACTACAAAACCCTTTTAAACTTTCTTTCTCCCCAAAAAGGCGAGCTTGCATATCCCTATTGAAGTTATACTTCTATCGTCCCTGTTTAAACATCTCCAAGCTATCTTTTCCAATATCCCTAGCTCATTGGTCCCATATTGTTATTGCATGTCCTTTTTTGTTAACCTTTGTTGCTAGCGAGTCCATGGATCAAATTTTTACAAAGACTTGATCTACATAAAAGGTTAGTTTTGTGCAATATAATATATAATGAAAGAATAGGAGCAACATTATATGGAGTAAAGACACATATAAGTAATGTTAGACTTCAGCTTACAAAACACCCATCGGGTGTATTCCTTACAAGCTTGTGTACGGGAAGGCGTGTCATCTACCGATCGAGCTCGAGCACAAAGCCTATTGGGCCTTGAAGCATGAAAACTCTGACCTTAAGTCCGCGGGTGATCATCGAAAAGTTCAACACAATGAGTTAAATGAACTTCGTGATCAAGCCTACGAGAACTCTTTAATCTACAAAGAAAAGACAAAGAAGATCCACGACTCCAAAATCAAGAATCGTGTTTTCAATGTTGGTGACCTAGTTCTTCTTTTCAATTCTAGATTGAAGATTTTCTCGGGTAAACTTAAAACCCGTTAGACCGAGCCGTTCACCATTGCTAAAGCTTTTCCTTATGGTGCCATCGAGTTATCTCAAACAGATAGACCAAACTTTAAGGTGAACAACCATAGGTCGAAACATTAATTTGGAGGGGACATACCTCCCATGGATGTCCCGGATCTCCAAAATTTCTCCATGGACCAATGAATTCGGGGACGAGTCAAGCTAGTGACTCGATGAACAAAAACATAAGCGCTTCGTGGGTGGCAACCCATGCTTATCCTTCTATCTTCTTTCTATTTTCTAACACTAAGTGTGGGGAATTCCTCTACTTTTGCTTGTTGTTATGTGTTTGCTCTTTGTTTTTAGGATTCCCGTAGATCGTGATGATTGATGCGCCTGTTTTCAATCCAGCCGCCCAATATCCGATCTTTTTGCTAACAATTATCGAGGGATATCTTATTAATCCTTTTTTGTGAAAAAATATTTCTTTCCCACACTTGGCTAGTAGTACAACCTTTTTACGTTCTATAGTGTCGACATAATAGCCGGTAATTTGAATATTGAGTGTAATATTCAACTCTAAGTGTGGGGGGGGGGGAGAATTCTAGAAAATCTTGATCACATTTGTACCCACTAGTACCCTAGCACCCCCGTTTTGACCAAAATTTTAAAAAATTTATCGTCTTAAATTAAGTAATTGCATGAAAAAGAAGTGTTTTGCACATAAAATAATACATTAATGCTTCGGTGTTAATGGAAGTTTAGTCTTGATTAGGCTAGAACATGGGGGATCCCGACTCTGCCAGAGTGTTGATCTGGCTGCTGATAACGCTACACGCGTCGTTCGGGGTCAAAGGAACTTCCTTTTCGTCGAGCAAGTTTTATAACACCCTAGGCAGTGAACCTAATCTCTGTAGTGTAGTATTAGGGTAAGCCACGGGTATTGATATCGTTCTCTAGGGGAATAGTGTCGTTAGGCTGAAGTGTATGTCAATTTAAGTCTAAAGGTGAGGGATGATTATTTTTGTATTTTTATATTTTATGAATCTCGGTTGTGAAGGGTAGGGTGGAATTAGTTGCTAGTCAACTATCCCAAAAGATACTAACTAAATTATGGGTCTACCAGGAACGTGAAGCGTATCTACTTATGATGTATTACTCTTTGCTAGCTATCTAATTCTACTTACTGAATTGTCACGTCCTATTGATGGTTGAATTGTCACGTCCTTATTCTTAACGCGTTGTGTTTTCTAAGGTCGTAAGGTGTGCATTCCCTAACTCTTTAAAGTCACCTTTAAGTGTAGTAAACGAAATCCACTAAGTCATTCATAAACTAACTTTAAGGTTATCTTTGGGTTTAGTAAACGAAATCCACTAAGTCATTCATAAACTATCAAAGATTTATCAAGTATTAAACACAACGATAGCCTAGTCGCACTCCTAAGCTAATTACAATTAAGATAAGAGACAACCAATCAAATAAGAGACAGTAAGGTGCAAGAATTATAAACTAAACCAATTAGACTCATTGAAATTGTCACACCCCTAATGATGAAGATAGACACAAGCATCACTAAGAAATCAATAAGATCTAATTAATTATATACAAGTTTCATACAATCATAAGCAAACACAAGGTGAATTAGCCAAGCATAATTAATGAAGAGCAAGCAACAATTATGATAATTAGCCAAGCATAATTGCAGCTTGTGACGGCGTCACCTTATGGTTGTGACGCCGTCGGATTCATCTTCTGACGCCGTCGAATCAAATCTAGGCCGTCTGAGTTGTGACGCCTTACTCTTTTAAAGCCTGACACCGTCACTTGTAAATAAGCAATTTGGCTTCTGTGTCGTCACAAAATGCTCCGACGGCGTCGCAGTTAAGCAGTGACGCCGCCACCTTGTATTTCAGCAGCTTGAGTGTCTCGATTCTTGACTTTGGCCATTTTCTTCATATATCCGCACCTTTTCGTCCAAATAAGTGCCATTACAGCAATTTGCCTTCAAGAGACCTAAAAAATGAAAAGGAACGATATTAAGTAATAACGGATACAAAAGTGATCAAATAAGGGCTTAAACGACCCCTCAAAAAGGTACATTTTAAAACCTTATCAGCTGCTCTCTTAACATTTAGACCAAGTTTTACGAATTGTGCAAATGAAAATGCTAAGCGTGGAGTAGTTGGTTCTATTTAGAGCTTATATAAGTAATATATGGCTTTTTCTCCCAGAAGATAACTAATCGAACTAAATACGTGCTCTTTTCAAACTTTTGAACGTTAGAAATTGTAAGATATTGGATTTCACATATACATCATAACATTAACACTTTAAGCGTATAGATGATTTTAGAGAGAGAGAAAGTGGGATATTCTAGAAAGAGAAACTTGTGGAATATGAGATTACCAAAGAACATCCAACCCTCTACCTTGCAAGGTAGAGGGTATTTATAGGTTACAAACTAAACGACCTCCTGACGGCCTGTGGATCAGGTATACAATGGGTAAAGACCCGTCCTTCCTCCACGGTGTTGCACTAAACTAAAAGGCTAACTAAATAACTTAGTAAATAACGTAATGTCTACGGGCTAACTTATGCTAGATAGAGTTTGGGGTGACCGATACTTCTTTATGGAATTTTCTAATTCCTAACAATCTCCCCCTAAGGGAGGTCACCCCATGTTTTACATTTTGAATCCAAGCATTTTAATTAATCTTCAATCTTGAGCTCGCAGACTTTTCTTCATCAAAGTATTCAAACTATGTGCATCTGTGTTGATTTCATCATTGTTCAAATATGATGTATGTTTCGTGGAGGTTGTTGAGCTGATCCACCATGATGACCTTTTGAGCATTACTAGAGATCATCAGCAACAACAAATCTCAGCATCACCCATTGTTGTGTTGCCAGCATATGATATTGTGACACATTGGACCGACATGCTCACATTCTGGATCATGATATCTTCTTATCAGAGTAGCGGAAGATTTCGTTGATTCATGATATTGGCAGCAGCGTAGCAGAAGCATGGAGTGAAAATATCAGAGTCATTGATGCACTTATCATGATTTCTTGAGAAATGAATGTATTGTGTGAGCATGCGGCTATGGATTGACCGCTTCATTCTGATCAGCTGCAAACGTCGGGTGTACCTGCATACAACAGTTAGCAATAAAGCGCATGAAAGTGTCTTTGAACACTTTCGTTGAATTGAGGTACACGGGCCACGGTTCCCCGTTGATCAGTACAAGTACTGCCTATGATCAGGTATAATTCCGAAGAATTTCCTTGACAGGGTTTCGCAGCTGCTCTAGCTGTTCTTAAACCGGAACGTCTCAAAGAAGACAACACGGAGTGAGGGAACCAGCGAATAGAAATTCACTGATTGATGAAAAGATATTTGAAAAACAATCGTGTATTGCTCAATAGAAATTGTTTTTGCAATACAACAAAGGTTTTAATGAACATCAATTATCAGTCATAAAACACCTTTTGATTTGAAATATTCGTACACGGTCGATGTGCTAAAGAAAAGAGTTTTTAACCACAATGACCTGTTTTTCAAAGGTATCCGTCAATCCATAACCTGAACCAGGATTGATTCAAAAGATTGAATCTCCCCATTGTTTCTGTTCAGTTGTCACATGGTTGATCTATTGATTAGATCTCACATGCCACCCACCAGGAGCTTGTTTGATGTTGGCTCCAGAAGGCTTTCCATCTTCATTGTGAATATGTTTGCATATCACTCAGATGTTCTGGCAATACCACAAGGATAATGCGTAGGACTCAAGATATAATCTCTCTTTCCACATTGTGTGAAACAAAGAGTCTTCATTGAAAGTGTCCTAATGAGATTTATTGATGATCTCGTGGCTCTAGACTCAATTTGTGCAAATTTGGTTCCTGTGCCGGAGACTAGGGAGAGGGTCTCCTTCTTCAATATCAACGATCTCTAAGAGAAAGTCGATAGATTATGTAGGTTCCCCGTGAGAATGAAACAAGCCCTTATAAGAGGAACTTGAGTGGTTTGGGAAGTTGTAGTGCAGAGCGTCACTGGGTCCATGACGTCTTGTCTTCAATACCAATGTTACCATCAGTAGCATATGAATTGTACCCGGTTTCTGCCCTATGGTTGAATAAATGGAGGGCTATTTCTTTTCACCCTTTTCTCATTCAATTCTTTTTCATTCTTCAACCCCTTCAGTGCTTACCGAGACTTCATAGCTAGAACCTTATTGGGTTTGTTCCAGTACTAGCTCTGTCTCAGTCCGCACTCTTCCCATATCTCATTTTTCTCCTTTTATCATCATACCTAAGGACTTCTACACTAACTAGTGGATTGTCCCTGGGTAGATCCCTCCGGTTCTGGCGGATCATGGGAACAAATACCTAACCTTATCATCCTTATATCACCGTACATAAAGTAAATTTGGTCGGTCTATTTGGTATTGTTCATCTGCCATTTGAACCAATTGAAAACCATTTGAAAATCAATCCAGATACTTGTGATATATTATCAAAGCATTTTGCACCTGAATTGTTTTTGATATTTTTAGAATAAGAGCTCCCCCTCAATATGTGCATCAAGTGATTGAACTCGTTTTGCACACGGAGGCAAGAGAAAGAGTTAACTTCTTTGAATTCCATTTTCTAAAAGATATCAACATCACTTCCCTAATCAAAACAAGTAGATAAAGCATTTTAGGGAATGATGGGGTTTTCATAAGTTTGCTCCCCCTCAATATGTGCCTTGAGGTATGAAAGAGTTTTGCACATACAAGAGGGAAGTTCTTTGAAGTGCAGCCATGATCATCAAACATTTAGAAACCATTTAGCACACAATCAAGGTACCTTAAAAAAACATGGAAAACTATGTACCTTGAAGGCTTGAGTTTGTTTTGAAATGCTCCCCCTTAATATATGCTTCGAGATTCGAAAAATGTTTAGCACATATTAGAGAGCAGTATGCACTTAAAAATGATCATCTTTTAACATCTTTCATATTTATATCACATTTTCTCCCCCGATCAAAAATTTCAAATCCTTTGAGATTTTGGATCTCAAGTGATTTAAATATGTATGTGACAAAATATTTGTTGGAGAAAAATGTGTCCAATTTTATATGATCAGGAGTGGACAACACTGAAGTTCCCCTTTTAGATACAAGGGGACACCACAGTACATAACCTAACACTATTACATGCATTATAGTTGTTCATAGTTTGTACACCACATTTTACACAAAATTAATACAAAACAGAAACTACTTCCAGAAGATGTCTTCATTCAGTTCTTTGAAGAAGTTTTTAACGACCATCACGAAGTCTACCACCAACAAAACTTTTAAGGCTTCGGAAGATCCTTCGAGTCTTGAGTCTTCGCCTGATTGCAGCAATGAAATCTTCACACCGCTTTAAGTCATCCTTAGTCCAGAATGTAGTCTTTACCCACGGTTTCAGATCAACTTTAATTTCTTTCACTCTAGAGTCTAGTTCTTCTTCAACCAATTTGAGAGTTCCATCACTGAATTTGTAGAGCTCACATAGTCTCATAAGCATGCGAGTCCCGAATCTGTCGGTGAAGATGACGGCTCTAGGGGTGTCAAGGACTCTGTATTCGCGATGAAATTCATGCCCTGTTGCATTCCATTGTGGACTTGTAAGGTTGATCCTGGTTTGGTAGCTTTCCATTCCAAGCTGAAAGTCCTCAACCCTTTTTCGAATGACTAAGCCCCTGATCCAAAGGTTGACAGCAGCAGAGAGGGCCTTTTTCTCACAGACAGGCAAGTGCTCAAGGTGTCCTTGGAGATTCAAGAGATAGAGATATTCGAAATCATTTGTCAGCAGATGTTTGAAGTCGTTTTCTTCAATAGTATACTCTTTCAAGTCTGCTCTTTTAAGAACTATCTTCTTCAAATACTCATAGCCATAGATTGGGAAGATCTCTACACGAACAACACTTAAGATTTGCAGCTTGGATCGAACATCTTTGCGTCTTTTATCAGCACCATGTCTTTCGATGTAGAAGTTCTTCTTTTTGTACCACCAGTGAGAAATACCATATGAAGCTGCAATGTCATACTTTTGTTCATCGACAACCCATAATTGATCAGGAACCATCTGTTCAAGTCCCTGATCAGAGTAGGTTGCAGCTTTTATTTTAGAGATCGAAAGAGCTGGTCTTCTTTCTGTAGAACGGGCACACAGATAATCCAAGTCATGATTGAAGAAGAATTCAGCCTGAATGGTCATCTGTCCAGGTTCACCGCCTAGAGGAAGAGGCTTGTTCACATTGAAACAACATATATGCTCACTGACTTGATCATTCAGCATCTTATGGCATTCTTCCATCTGGTATTGGAGTTGGTTGACATCTGAGTGAAAAACTTTAACAATTTCATAAGCTTGTCCTTCAAGATCTCTTGGAGTGATGGATGAGATACTCTTCCGTTCACAATACCACCTAATGAGGCTTCCCATATCACCAGTGAAGTGCAGAAGAGAGTCTTCAGCAGGAACTTCATAATCATTGGTGATAGTTGATACCCAATTGTTGTCAGGAATAATCGTTTCAGACTCTGGGATGGACCATGAAGGTTCTGGAGTAAGAGGTCTCTCCTCAATAATACAGCTTTGAATTGTGTCCCTTGAAGGTGCAACTCGGGATGTGCTAGTGCTTTTTCCTGCCAAGTATGCATCAAACCAATCTTCTTCTGATGGCTTAGGAATATGCTTGGTGGATGCGTCATCTTCATCAGATTCTGACTCTGCCAAGACATACGATTCTTCATGAACCATTTTATCCTCAGGAATTGAAGAGATTGTGGGTGTGAACCTTGAATCAACCATCGTCCAGGCATCAGATTTCTTCTGAGTTCCCTGTTCTCCGGTAGGACTAGATTGATTGGAAGGTTTCGGTGGTGATGATGGTGGAGGTGGTGGAGGTGTAGAGGTTGTCTTAGAAGATCCACTAGCTCCAGAAGTTCCAGCACCCCCAGTTGGAGGTGGAGGTGGAGGAGGATCTTTAGGACCTTTACGCAATGTTTCCAACACTATGGTCCTCCTTTTCTTTTTTGCTTCTCTTTTTCCAATGTCTATCAAAAACTGTTCATGATTGTCGTGCTTAATTGATTCTTCGAGAGCCTCATATAGCTTCTTATGGACTTCATGCTTATGCTCGCCAGCTTCATACATCTTATCTGAAAGTACAGCTCTCATATCTGCAATAGGTAGGTCTTTGAACCGTCTAAGCAAAGGAGCTTCCAATGCTCATTCCACAGCATCCTTAACTTCGGCTTCAATGGCGTCTGCAACCCCTTCATCAAAGTTGAGGTGCTCCAACCTATAGACACGATCCACAAGGGCATCAACAGATTTCGGTAGTTGTCTTTCAAGAGCTTCAATTCTTTTCACTGCTTTGTCGAGCAGTTGATCTGAAGTAAGTATTTGAGGTGGTGAAGCTGGTGGAGTTTCCATATCAGCAACTGTAACCACCGGTTCAAGGGATGGAGCAGGTTTGGGAGGTGGTTGAGGTGCCATTGTAAGTGAAGATGCTGACATAGGTGGAACGGTAGATGTGTCTTGCTGAATATTGACATTAAACATGGATTGTGCATCCTCTTTATCATTATCTTGCTTAGAGGCCTCAGTATCTATGGGTTTGTCATTTAAGAATTGATCTCCGAAAGTGAAGTCTGTATCTAGGTTCTTTAGTGAAGATAGAGAACCGGTAGATAGATTTGGTTCTTCCATGTGCATGGTCTCATCAGATCTTGACTCAAGATTCTCTTGTGAGTCTTTATGCACCAAGCCATCAACATTCTGATCAGACTGAGTAACACTTGATGCAGGAGGTTCATTTAATGTTTCAGGCATTTTTTCCAACTCAGATTGTTCCTTAGCTGAAGAGGATTCAGTTCTTCTCTTCAGTTCATATTGATTGGTGGTTCTTAATGGGGAAGAAGAGATTGTTAGAAGCATTTGAGCGGCTTGTTCAATATCAACACTAACAATCCCTTTTCCTTTGTCTTGTGTTATTGGGGTTGTTTGTCGTGGCAATTGATCAGGTTCTCTTAACACTACTCCTCCAACTGGCGCTCTCACATTATGACTTTCTAGGCTTTGCTGGATTCCAAGTTGCAGAGCAGCATCATCTTCATCAGTCAACCTCATATTACCCCTGGAAACCTCAGTTTCCTCAACATTATCCTTTTCCACTTTCTTCTTCTTTCCTTTCTGCTTCTTGGATGTGGAGTCTGAATGTTGTGACCTTTCACGTCTCTTTTTAGGAAGAAAGGCATAAGACGCTTGTGATCCTGAAGTGGACTTGGGAGCATTGGGTTGTGGAGGAGTGGGTGTGACATTATCAGAGGATCTGGCAGCACTTTTCTTGTACTGTTTGAAGTAGTCCTTCTTCTTGATATCGTCCGTGAGTAGGATATCAGGAATTGGCAATCCAAAGATTTCTTTATCCATACCTCTAGGAACATATTTAAGGTTACCTAAAACAAATTCATCTTCTGCATTATGAAGAGCTGATCCAATCCTGGGGTTGAAGTTGTGAGTCTGTTGCAAGTACTGGATAACAAGCTTTGAAAATCTGATGCTGGGAATCACAAGCTTGTTCAGTTTCTTTCGACCCTGAGCTTTATTCTGAAAGTTTGTTCTATCAGATATGAATGTGTGCATTGATAATGAAAATTCTTCCTATATATGATCTGAGACATTCACATTCACCCTATTGACGATACCCCATAGGATTTGCAATATGGGAATTCTCACTTTATCGAACCCTGATGTTTTGCCGGATAAGCACAAGTTGAGAACTATTGTCATTGCTCTCCCGGGTTGATACATGTGTCCTGTGATGATGTCGGAAGCCCTTGATATGCTAGTCTGATATCCCAAACCAATTAGAAAGACAATTAGATCGTCAGCACAATGTGGAGGTTCAGAACGTATGTTGGGGTTACATGGAGTGATTCCTAGAGCCTTGCTAGGAATATCCGAGTCAATCACAAATTCCCTATCATCCAGTTTGCAGGAGTATTTAGCTGTGATTTTGTCCCATTGAATGGTGTTCCAGAATTGTTGTATGTAAATGGTGGGAATTGTGCATTGCTTGGTAATGGCACCGAAGAAGTTTGTGTTCTTGAGAATATCAATAGACACTTTGAGGATAGGATTTTGTTGCAACTTTTGAAGGTCCACATAACAGTTACTTTTTCCAATTTCTGCCCATTGACTTTTAGGAAGGATTTCGTCATCTGAAAGGACTTTGGGTGGTGCAGAAGGAGTAATGTTTTCAGCAGAGGTAGTGGTAGCCATTGAAGATCTGAAGATATACACAACCAATAACAGTGATTGGGAACACATTAGATTATATGTGGTTAGTCAAGACAACATTGAACACATTCCTATGACATAAACACACCAACTTAGAAGTACAAACAGGGTTCCCATAAGCAAATAGTGATAGATTGAGTGGTATAAGCGAGAGTATAAGAATAAGGACTCCATTAGATATAGATTTCACTAGACGAGTTGTTTTGAAATTAAAGTATTTACAAAGCATATTTGCAAGGAAATAACATCATGAGAGAAGATACAAGTGTGGAAATGATATAACAGTTTGTATGAACCAAGTTGTGATATTATGTTGATACAAGATGATCCACGTACAATTTGCTCAAACAGAAATGTTATAGCAGGTCACAAAAAGTAAGTTGTCAATACAAGTTGCTACAGGAAAACCTGAATCGGAATTGTAAGCATGAGATTATCCTAGCAAGTTGCCTTAAAACATTTTAATAACCCTAGTCGCCTTATGAAAAATAAACCAATTAAGTCGCTAATCGTAAATGTACAAGTCGCTAAACCAGGCAAGGTAGTTACATGAAAACTTACTAAGACGCTAACTTGTAAAAACAAGTCGCCATCAACAGTAATTTTGCTAAGTCGCTACAAAACAGTTTCACTAAGTCGCTAACTTAACTAACTCGCTAACTTGTAAAGACAAGTCGCTACCAACAGCAATACTGCTAAGTCGCTACAAAAGACGCTAATAATCAGTTCGCTAAGTCGCTACATTTACTAAGTCGCTAACTTGAGCAAACTTAAAAGCAACAACTCGCCACGAAGAATTTGTACACTAACTCGCTACCAAGAACATTACTAAGTCGCCATCAAGAACATATTTTACGCAACTGACAATCATCACCAACTGAGCAATCATTCACCACCATTATATGGGCACACTTATCAGGCAATATAGAACGTTTACTACTAAACATTTAACACACTTCCAATCGACAAACACATCAAACTCAACACATACAACGACACCCTATTGATGCAATAATAAACAACCCATTAATACATTCCAATAACACCAAAAAGACCATTATACACAAGACAAATGATTCCATAAGAGCACAATCATTAGCAGACCTATCGTGGGAATCAAGCGATGCGGATTAAATGCTCGGTGGGATCTGTGTAAAAGGTTATGTTAGTCAAGCATCTACGACATATAATTGAGAGCAGAGAGTGAAAGAAGCAAATCATACCACTTCTAAGTCGCTATCTTGGACTAATTATCGAGAGAGAAAGAGAGAAAGTAAAGTATTTGAGACTTTGTAAAACAACGAAAATGGTAAGTCGCTAGGGTATAGGGAGGGGATTAATCAAGATTACTAAGTTGACACATTTAGTCCCTGTAGTTTAGTGATTTGTGTAGCAACTCGCTATCAAAGGATTTTAATGAGTTGCTAATGTATTTCAAAGCAAGTTGCTAACATAGTCATGGAAAGTTGCTATCTTATCATATTATGTATAGTAAACATTTATAATCCATGGACTTAACAGACTTATCAGATAGCATACTAACACAGATAAGCACACTATCACAATGATCACCATGAAACAAATAAACATTCAATACATGGGTACACAAAGATCACCACAAAGGCAAAACAAGACAGCAACCTGCAACTGAGCACACACCATAACCAGCACTGAAGCAGATATAAACAAGATATCTTGAAAAAAAATCTCCCCCTCAATCAATGTCAACAAAGACCATTGATTGACTTTAACCCACCCGTTTTAAAATAAGAATATATCAGTTGTTCGAACTTCATCTATGATCCCGTATCATTTTTGAATGACATTTCTAGGATCGTAGATGTTATCGATAACAACGAATATATCCTTTATTAGATGGAAGTAAATGACTAAAATTATGAATTTAAAAGAATGAAATATTTTAAAAGTATTAAACCAAAATGTAGAAAATGTATATAGTTGTTTCTCTAAATTTTTTTTTCTTTATTTTTTTTTATTTTATTTTTTATTTTTTTTAAGTTGATTTGTACTCAGATTTAAAAGAGCGAGTCCTAATTCAAGATGAATAGGAGTCAAAGTAAGAGGTACATCAATTCTGGCATGCTATAGCTCCTGACTGAGCCATATTCATTTCTGATGGAAACCAAGTCATGAGGTTCCTGCTTGAATTGAGCATTGTACCTGAAAAAGACTGAGAGCACATTGTACTAGAAGCACATGTAGAATTGCAACTGGATGGGTTAGTGACATGAATAATCTCACTATTGGATGTAACACAGTTTAATATAGGCGTATCATTATTAGACATCCTTTTAGGCTCAATATACTTGAAGAGTTTTCCTGTGGGCATCCACTTAAGGCAAGATCTAGGTATGTAAGTCCGTTTGGATTCTGTGAACTTAAATAATCTGCCAGTAGGAATCCATTTGAAGCAGCTACTAGTAGTTTTGTATGTGTGCACTTCCCTGTTTTGATTATTTGTCCTTTTGTGATTAGTGTGTTTCTTAGGGGATTGATCAGCCAAATGATGTTTCTTATGAGAACTAGTCATACTTCTAGTATTTCTGAACTTTGAGCTTTGAACATTTACCTGGGTTTTGAGATTCATCATATCAGAACGACGCAATGAAGTGACTGGTTTTGTCAAAACAACATTCTCATCAACTTGGGAGGCAAGCCTAGATTTTGATGGTTTAATTCTTTCAGTTCTAAAGGCATTAGGCTGCTTAACTACTGTACGTTTAGATTGGTTCTGAACAGTTGACTTTCCCAAAGTTGATGGTTTTGCAAACTTAGTATTCATCCTATTTCCAATAGATTTCCTAAGCTCATTTTTTAAAGCAACAATATTGAAGCTCTTATCCTGAATTTGGGCTTTGAGGTCATCAATGTCTTTCAACAAGATGTTAGATTGATTGATCAACTTGGAATTGGTCTCCTCTATGTTCTTTCTTAATAACTCATTTTCTCTTAATAGGTTGGACACACATAGAGCTAGTTCGGCATTTCTAGACTCAAGTGTATCACTCATCTCATGACAGTCATATTTCTGCACATCTGAGAGAAGTGATTTCAGAGTGCATATGGTTGAATCTTTGTCCTGAATCTGGGTTTTCAATTGATTAATTTCAAAAAATTCTCGAAATTCTGGAAATTCCTGATTAATACACAATTTTTTTGCATAAAAGCTTTCATCCTTTTGTTGTATTTCAATTTCCAATGAAATACAGTGTTTTTCAAGAATTGAGTATTTGTTTGAAAGTTCATCATATACCCCTTTTTCAATCATGTCTTTAGCTTTAATAGTTTTAGATTCAGGCTCAACCAAGATCGATTTCATAGTGTTATGTTCAGAGTTATAGTCAGGTACATTAACATATGAATTACTATGATCAGTTAAGTGTACCTCATCACCTGAAACCTTTTCTAACTCTGAATCTTTGAGATCATTACAGTTGTCTTCATCCTCTTTTATTGCAACTGAACTTCTGCATTCGGTATCATTCATTGGTTCAACTGGTCTATTGCATGACCTGTCACAATCTTCCCAAAGCATCACATGACATTCATTCATTTCATTCAGCTTGTCATTATCTTTAGCAGCTTCCTTATGTATATTTCCATATTGCCCATAAGTTGAATAAAGGTGTTTCTGAACTCATGAATTTCCATTCCAGTGTGTTTCTTGAATGAGATTCAAGTCATGTCATCATCAAAATCTGAGGAATATTCCCCCCGGATAAGTGGCTGAAATTGATTGAGGATTACTTGAAGAGTTGCATTAGATTCATCAGTTGAGAACTTTTCTTTGGTAATTTGAAACCTCAGTTGTCCTAAGTTTAGTAACACAGTTCTTGTCAATGTGAGAAAGTCCTGACGAAGGATAGCACTGCTTGTTCGATCCATAGTTGTAGATAAAAGTAGTTTGAGATGCTGATGAAGTAGTTGAAAGGGCTCAATGATGTATTCCATTTGCTTTGCATCATAGTACATTGACAGATGTGGTTCGTTGAGGTTTGACTTAGAAGGTGAGGAGTTTTGATCACACTTTGATGAATCAATCAAGGTTGGACATTCGGAAATGCAACCAATTTCATTGTTCAGTGAGGTATCATAGAGTTCAAGCACTTTGGAGATAAACGAGTCAGTGATGTAGGACATTGTGGGTGGTGGAGTATCTGCTGGATGAACGTCCTCGGCAACAGTGGAGATGATAGTAGGAATATTGGTAGACATGTTAACAGATTACACGAGATTTTGATAGCTCTCTGATTAAACCGGGAAATAGATTCTTTCACGGGATTTTACTGAATCAAGAGAAAACCGTATTAAAACAAGAAATCACCCAAGTCGCTAGGAAACCTTGAACCAAGTCGCTAAGTGCCAAGTCGCTATTATCCCAACTCGTTACAATCCAAGTCGCTAGCAAAATTTTGACAGCAATTCGCTAAGCACCAAGTCGCTAATTTGTCAAGTCGCTAAATAGCAACTCGCTAGGTACCAACTCGCTAACACCAAGTCGCTAACAATATAAAGTACAAGTCGCTAACTTACACCAAGTCGCTACGTGTAGTAGAGAATCCACTACGTGTACTTTTTGTTGGCTTATCTCAATAGACAAGTCGCTAGGACCAAATCGCTACCAAATACCACTCCAACTCGCTAACTTTTTATGAAGCAAGTCGTTATGATGAATATCACACCGAGAACCAAGTCGCTAACTAGAAAATCACAAAAACACCACCTTTCAATCCAAAAACAACTCAACCACGATGATTCAAGCCTTCAAAATCAAAACCTACACACTTGTGATGATTCTAAACACAAAAGTACTATCAAAATCTAAACTTTAACACTAGAAATCAACCAAATGATGCAAAAACCACTAAACTTTTTCAAACTCAAAAACCACCTAAAAACCACAAGAAATCCAAAGATATGTAAGAGATGATCTAACCATGGCTCTTGATACCAATTGTAAGATATTTGATTTCACATATACATCATAACATTAACACTTTAAGCGTATAGATGATTTTAGAGAGAGAGAAAGTGGGATATTCTAGAAAGAGAAACTTGTGAAATATTAGATTACCAAAGAACATCCAACCCTCTACCTTGCAAGGTAGAGGGTATTTATAGGTTACAAACTAAACGACCTCCTGACGGCCTGTGGATCAGGTATACAATGGGTAAAGACCCGTCCTTCCTCCACGGTGTTGCACTAAACTAAAAGGCTAACTAAATAACTTAGTAAATAACGTAATGTCTACGAGCTAACTTATGCTAGATAGAGTTTGGGGTGACCGATACTTCTTTATGGAATTTTCTAATTCCTAACAGAAATAGTCTTGTTATGCAATAATAAAGTTTTTATACAAAATTGATTTAGAGTCCAAGTTCAACTTTTTATTTAAATTTTGGAAAAAGCATACTTTCTTAAAATCGGAATAACGTTGCAAACTGTTGAGTAAAATTGCAAGTATGATGTGAAAAAAAATGATGAATGAAAAAAGTGAGAAAAAAAAAGATTAAAAAAATGAAAAAAAAAGTGTGTTGCTTGAATAAAAAGTATTATGTTGCTTATTAAAATATGTTGTTGTTCCCTATTCACTATCTTAAAAAAACAATTAAGTATGTAAAATAAGTTAATAGTGAATTAATGACTGAAAAGATATAAGTAAAACACACAGAGTAATTTTCAACATCATATTCTTATTAGAAATGAATCAAAAGAATACGTTACCCTAGTACTTGCGGAACAGTACTAGGGATTGAAATGACAAAGTGTTGGTAAATCCTCTCGAAGCTCAGGCTAAGTCTGAGCACAACTACAAGTACCCACTGAGTTATCTCAGGGATTAAGTTGTATTTGGAGGAGTGAAAGATGGCTTGCGTGTATGTGTGTTTTTACAATTCACAAGCTTGATCTATCACTCCATCTCTTATGCTATTTATACAAGTATGAGTTTTAACTCTATCCTAAGTGACAAACTGACAATTTGTAGAAGACAAAATACTGATGTATTTTGTCTCTGTTTACAAAGACTATATTAGGTAAAGGGACAAAGCCACTTTCTACTTGTCAGTACTGATGCCTTTCAGGGAAAGTTTACTTATTGAAGATAGGCACTCCGTCTTTATCGCTTCAAGCATAACCGTTTTATCCCGCAATGAAGCATGGGTGGTTGCATACCCTATGCAATGAAGCATGGGTGGTTGCATACCCTATGATTTTGAGCAAACCATTACAGCTATCAACGGAATTGAGATGTCTTTACCAAAAACCGTTTGCTTTTGGACTAGCCAACTCTTTGATGGAATGTCGACATCATCATGGTGAGTTGATTACCATTTATGGATTTCCGCAGCCTTTACCACAAGCCATAATCCTGTGGGCTAGTCAACTCTTGTGTCAGAAAGACATGGTGAGATGAAAACCATTAGTTGTGTGGTTATTTAACCTACACCAAAACCTGCAAGCAAGAAAGAGTAGAAACAGAACAAAGACAGGTTGTTGTTGTTGTTGTTTTTTTTTTTTTTTTTTTTTTTTTTTTAATAACGAAATTCAACAAACAAAATAAATAAGACAATTTTTTTTTAACACATAAAATAAAAAAAGAATAAAAATAACCAAAACATGGAAAATAAAACCATCAAGCATCAGTAGAAACCAAAGACAGTTGTAGTGTCAGCAGAAACACTAAGCCTCCCCATAGGCGTATGAGGATCCAACATCTGCAAAAATGGTTAGAAGACAAATATACAACAATAAGCCTCCCCTTAGGCTTATGCCTCCCCTCAATCAATGCACCTGACAAAGATTATTGTTCTTGGGTACCCAGAATGAACCTTTTCTTTGAGTTTTCCAAGAATAACCTTTTGAGGGCTTAACAGCAGTAGCTACTTTTACTCCACCATTTGCCATATTCATATGAGATACATAAGGTGTATATGACTGAAAATAAGAACTTGTAGGTCTATAGGGCATAAGTCTAGCATTACTGTTCCACCAACCAGTAGTAACTAGTGAAGAATATCCTCCACCAGAGGGAACTGGAAAAGGCCTATTAAGCCTTTCAACAGAAACAGATGCATACACCTTTGGCTTACCAGTAGGAACTGGTTTACCTGCTCTCACATGTGCAGCTTTGGGAACAAATGGAGGAATACTAGCAACATTAGTCCATGTGGGTCTAGAAGTCTTATGGCCAGAAGAAACACCCATCTTTTTCTCATGATAATCACAGTCTTTAATAAGATGGAGTTTACTACCACACACAAAACAAGATTTCTTCTTAAAAGACTTATTCTTAACACAACTTTGTTTATTACATTTAAACTTATCAGAAACAAAATTAGAAGCAAAATTGTGTTTAACAGAATAAGTAACTGGCTTTGTTTTGGGCTCATCATCAGCTACTTTGGGCTTAGGTGTGGTCATGGGTGTGTGCCTAGATGAGTCAGACTTTTCACTTGAATCACATGAGGCATAGTCAGTGGACTTTAGGTCTGACGACTTGTCACTTTTAGAACTAGAGACAGAGTCATTAGTTTTGCTATTAAGGTCTAGCAAGTCACTTGACTTTTTACCATATAGATGGTGTGATCCATCAAAGTCTTCAATTTTGGACAGGTCAATAGGTATATGTTCACCTCTAATAGGACCAGGGACAACATGTAACTGGCCTTCTTTGACAAAATTAGCTAATCCGACTGGTGTAGATTTACGTGTGTCATCCCTAGCTTCTAAGCCAACATATTTCTTAAAACCTAAAGCCACCATAGAGTTAGTAGCTTGACTACTATAAATGAAACCAGCTAACTTGTTTCCATTCATTAACCATTCTTTATGCCTAGCTACTTCCTCATCTAGTTTCTCTTTTAGCACTTGGTTTTCAGAAATAAGATTAGCTTTTTATTTTTCAATGCGTTTTAAATCAATGTTAGCACAATCTAGATCAATTTGTAGCCCTCTTATTTTTTCCTCATAAGCTATCTGATTCTTTTGAAACCATACTTTTTGTCTTTCTAATGTTTTTAAGGCCTGTTTATAAGCCTCAACTTCAACATAACATTCATTATATTTAGGTTTCATTTCATCATAGGCTTCTTTTAGTTCATTGTATTTATCACTACAACCAAACACACAATTTTGTTTTTGTACCTTAGAGATGCCCATGAATGCAAAGTGTGGACTGGCAAATTCTTTAGCATAACCTGCAGCATCAGCTTCCTTGCTCATCTTCTTGAATTCAGCCTTTCCACCATACCTTTCTTTGAGTGCATCCCATATACGACTTGCATCATCCATATAACTAAAATCTACTACATGATCAGCAGGAATAGATTTAAGCAAGGTAGTTCTGGCCTTTGACTCTCTTTGTACAGCAAGGTGTTCATCTGCAGTCGTTGGAGGAAGATAAAAGAGGTTTCCATCGCGATCACATCCAGTCCTTTTCAAGCTGTTGCCATTTTGGATCACCTTCCAGATATTCATGTCATTATTCATGATCCAGTGTTCCATCTTCTTAGCCCAGACCTCGTACTCATCATCCATTAAATAAGGAAACATAACCTCATCCCTATTATCAAATTCTGCCATTTTATGTGATAACAGCAGTAAAGATAAGTGATAGCAAGAACCAAAATGAATGTCAGCAGTAACCAACAATCAGTACACCTCGCAAAAATATATCAGAAGGAAATAAAGCAAGGACCCCACGTGATCAACACTAAAATAGACCAATCAAATTAATTCGAATAGGAGAATCACAAAGAGTCAAATATGGGACCACTTGACCAACAACAGCAACACAAAGAGAAATACTCAGTATCTGTTGTACCCACGTGAACTTCAGAAGAAACAAAACATATGTTCAGCAGAATCACAAGATCACGTTATTATCGACCAAATAAAAAATCTCGTCTGATCTGATAGCAAGGATACAAGCGAGTGGGGACTAGGGATAAATGCTTGAGATCAACCTAGGAGAGTTAATGACCCCACTTGATCACAAATGCACAAATACTTGCCGCAATTTTTGACCCTTCGAAAACAATCTCCGCTGACCACTTGAACCAATATGAATTTCACGTGGCCTTTGACCAATGAAATAAGTGATCAATAAAATCAATATCTCATTTAAACCTTGGACCCACGTGAACCTTCAGCAGTTGCAAATAGATAACCAATTAAATTATAACTACAAGCCGCCGTACAGTAAATTACATCCACGTGATCTTTAACAGCAATGACCAAGTGAACCAGTCAAGAAAAAATATTACCCACACGAAATCCAATCCCACTAGCACGATTAACCCCACGCCAAGACAAGTTTCAATTAATACATGTATGAGGTCTCATACATGTATATGAGCCAATCGGATATGAGGAATTACAGTACTTGGTTCAATAAATGATACGAGAAATCGAATTTATTATCATCCGAATATATATTAATAGAGTGAAAATATTTTTCCGTACCTTCCCCAACTGAATCTTGACGCGTTGCACTTCTTCACTATAGAAACCTTGAACAAACCCTAGATCGAGAGCCACCCGCTCTGAAACCAATTGTTGAAACCAAGATCCGGACTCAACTAGGGTAAAATAACAATGATTGAATAGATGCACAGCGGATAATAATTAACACAATCAAAGTTACCAACAAGGTTTTTCTTATTAAAACAATGATCCTCTATGGATCTTTTTCACTCTCTCTCAAGAGATGTTTTTCCTCGAATCTTTTTCTCCAGAGAGTTTTCTTTTGTTCAAGTCTCACCAATACAAAAGACATCAATTCCTTTTATACCTAAGGAACCCTAAATAAAACAATAATATAAAATAAATGCATATCACTACCTAAAATAGCTCATGCAAATCCTAACAAACTATAGAATATGCGGAATAACTATCTCCGCAGAAACAAACTATGCGCTAATATAACTTCAGCAGAAACTCTTCTTCAGTAGATTCTTTGCACTTCAGCAGAATCCATCAGCAGTAATGTCAGCAGAATTCCTACTTCACAGAATTCCCAACACCATTCTTCAGTCTTTATAGTCTTCAGTCTTCAGTTTTAGTTTGTCTTCAGTGTTTGTAGTTGGTGAGCAGTTTGAGGGATTCAGTGAGTTATTGTCATCACTCACTGAATCCACCATCTTCTTCTTGACTCAGTATTCACTCTTTAAGTTCCGCCTTACTGAGTGGAGAGACTTCTTCTTCGCCTCATACTGAGTATCCTGAAGATGGCTCACTGAGAGACTATGCACTCAGTGACCTGTTAGTGTTTAACGGATTAAGCACTTAGGTTATTTTCTATTCAAATCCTAGATTAAGGGGTTTGGGTATTTACTGAACCCAACAGTCTCCCCCTATTTGGATATACAAATAGCCTAAGTGGTTGATCAGTGTAAGTGAGCAAATGGCTTCTTCTTACACTGAATGTACTAATGAATACAATCAGGAACACTGAGAGTTTAAACAAAACATACATCTTTTATTCATCACATTACATGGTTCCTATCACTAGTACAAAAGATAAAACAAAATGATGTCAGTCCAGATGGTTTCTCAGTGCTTCAAGCTTTACTTTCTTGGTGATGAGTGTTTCCCTGTCAGGATGCTCTTTTATCTTGGCGTTTAAGTCAGCACAGAACCTGACGTTGGCAGGAGTCTGAATTTGAGAGGCCACATGTATGTAGCTCAGCATTGCAGCCACACCTGCCTGATCAATGTCACTCCATCTTTGAAATGTTGGGTTTCCATAGACATCAATGTAGAACAGACCTCTTTCAGGCTTTTCAATCACCAGACAGTTCACGAACTTTACACCTTCAGGCAGCTCCCTGTTGCATTCGAGTCCAGGCACTTTGATCATAGGCTGAAACTCAACCCTCTTTCTTTTGCCCTGTGATGACTGAGGTTGAGATCCTTGTGGTGCAGTTAAGGCAGGTTAAATCCCCAGTTGTGATGGTGCATCTCTCAGTCTTTCATACCTTTTACTGAGCATCTTCATCAGCTCCTTAACCACCGCATTCTGCTTCTTTTCAATTAATGGACCAAGTTCATCGAGTTCAGTGATCCTAAAGTCAGTGAATTTTAGGGGATCATGAACTTCGAAGTGTCTTTTATCATCCCCCTGTAGACGTTCATTGCCATTGGTTTAGACTTGGGGATGATTTTGACATCAGTGATCTTCTCAGGCAGCCTTCTGCTTGTCATTGTCCAGTTGTAATGATCAATTCTTGCTTTCTTGATGGTTGCAGCTTTCTTGTTCTTTTCTTCCAACTGCTTTCTCATTTCAGCCATCTTAGCAGCCTGAGCGTCCTTGAACTTCTGTCCTGCCTGACCCTTTTCAAGCTTCTTGGGATCAAATCCCAAATTCTCAGCTTCTTCAGGGACAACTTTTATCATTGCTTCTTTGCTCTTCCTTTCCTCCTCAGCTAGTTTCTGTTTCCTTTCTTCTTTTGCAAGATAGGAGCTTAGCTGTTGTGGTGTGAGCAGGTATTCAGTGTCGCCAATCTTGTAGGGAATCTTCTCAGGCTCAGGAGTTTGCATTATGCCTTTTCCTTTGTCTTGTCCTGAGGAAGATGACGATGCTACCAGTGGTGGTGTTGTTGTTGTGATGGGTGTAACTGTCATAGCCATTGTTGTTGTTGATGATAAGGGTGGGATTGATGAAATTGGTACAGCTGGGACTGGTGGTGTTGGCTCCCCCTCAGTGTGAGAGGAGGTCTCTTCAGTGGTCTTCTCCCCCTCAACTGTTGCGGCAACATCAATGAGAGAAAGAGTTGGCTCTGACACTGGGGGAGTTTGGGTGGCTTGACCTTTGAAGGCTTGGTAGATTTCAGTGACCATAGCCTTGATATCAGATGTATCCTTTTGAAGACCAGTGACCTTTGTTTCCAGATTACCTTGAGAAAGTTCCAAGGCAGTCATGTGTGGCCCAAGATTCCAAGCCATTGATGAGGAAGCCTTTGCTAAATTGGTCACTTGAGCATCCAAAGAGCCCAGTGTTGCCTGAAGAGACTGAACCGAAGATTGAAGACCCTGAACATTGGCAGATTTTAGCATAGTGACCAGTTCAGTAAGGTCTGAGGAATTCTTCAAGTAAGCCTCAGTAGCCTCCAGCACTTTTGAATTGAGTGTTGGGTCTTCTTTGACCGAGTCCCTAATTTCATCAATTTTTGTTCCACAACCCTGAAGATGTTTGAGAAACTTAGCCAGGTTATCATCCAATCTATGAAGCTGCTCGTACATAATATCTCTGTGCTCATCAGTGTTAGCATTGAAAGTGAGCACATCGGATCTTAGATCAGCATAACTTGCAGCAGCTTCAGTATGTTGATCCCACAGTGTGTCAGTGACCCCAGAATATAGCTTCCTTGAAGCTTTGGTGATCCACATAACCAGTTGCCTCTCTATCAGTGGAAGAGTGTTATCAAATCTCCTGAATTCTTCAGGACAGGAAGATGCTGAAGAGTCAGAGTCATTATCTTCTGGCTAGAATGGTGACTCTTTAGACTTTTGTGGATCAGGCTGAAGCTCTTGTACAGATTGAGCATCAGCGTCCACTTCTTCTCCTGCTGATAAAATTGCATCTTCACTGTCAGCTTGTTCTTCTTCAGAGAATATCAGATCAGCGACCTCAACAACAGTTAACAATGTGGGGGTGATGGGTTCCGTATCAGCGGGTGGTATATTTCCCTCTAAGTCTTTGTCCCACGTTGACCCCTCAGACACTGGTGGCCGTTTCCTAGTGCCTTCTCTGGAGTCAGGATTGGTGGTGGGTTCCGTATCGGCGGGTTTTTCCTTTCCCTCCGAGTCTTTGTCCCCCTGTGACCCCTGAGACACTGGTGGGTATTTCCCAGTTCCTTTGGCGGAGTCAGTGGCAGTTATATCCTTATCAGCGGGTTGTTTAGTTCCCTCTGAGTCTTTGGTATCAATCAGTGTGCCCTCAAACAAAGGCTGTGATTTGCTAATGTCATCCTTGGGCGTAGTGGAAGGCGCTCCCCTACCAGCGGGTTGTATGTTTCCCTCTGGATCTTAGGGAGTAGTAGTTGGGACCAAGGGCACTGATTGTGATGTATCAGTGTCCTTCGTTATCACCGGGGTAGATGATGATTGGGCTCCAGTGGGTGTCAGATCAGTCTTAGGTCTTCTTTGCCTTTTGGCCAGTGCTCCAGAAGCCTCAGGGCCCTAAGACTTGGGTTTGGTCTTAGTCCCAGTCTGAGACTTCCCTTTTCTCTTTTTAAGAGCAGGGTTTGGAGACACTGAATCCCTCTGATTTTTTACAGCAATCATATGGGCCGTCAATACAATATCAGTGACTTGGGATGGGTCCTTTTGAAAATTTGATTGACTCAGGATGCCAGGTAAAGCACAAAATTTTTCTTTCTGAGGATAATTGCAACCCAGTAACACTTGCAAAGCACATGAGACAAACCTAGGATACGAAATGTATTTCGTCCTATTTTAGCTCAGTAGCTTGGTTACGAGATCACTGTAAAATGATCTCCCCAATGTCGACATTGACCCCATTCATCAAACAGTATGCCATCATCAACTGAATAGAGTTAACTTGTTCAGTGGATGAGTGGTTCCCACCGAGAACCTGAATCACAAATGTGAACAGGATCTTCCAAGCCGTGGGAAATGAGTTTTTGGTGACTGGGGTCTTGTCCAAAAATTTTGGATCCAAAACTATTTGTTTTAACCCATCCTTCACTGTGGTGGGTTCAGGATGGGCGACATAAACTCCCTTGTTGTAGTCTAACCCTGTTGAGGTGCAAAAGGTTTTGTAATCCATGGTGACTGATCTTTCCCCATTAAACAGACTGAACTTAATGAGATACTCCCTGAGTGGTCTTAGGTTTGTCTCATTAGTTGCGGGCGTCGGGACATAGGCCACTGCAGTAGCCCAAAACTCTCTGAGGAGATTTTGGTACAGTATAGAGGGACATTGAACAAAGGCCGTTTTCAGTGGGTAGTTAAACAAAAAATTTACAATGTCCTTATAGGTTGGGATAGTTTGAGGGTATTCAAAATTGCCTATGACATTATTTGTTTAAAATTCAACATTGCTAAGATCACCTACCCACTGTGAAGCAAACTGGAGAGATTGTGTTCTAGCCATTTCCATTAAGAAGATTTAGGGTTTTGAGAAAAATATCTTGACAAGAACAGTCAACAGGTTTTAATCTCTCAAGTTGTGATGAAAAAATTTTGTAAAGGTTTACAGAGAAGATTTTTCAGAAAAAGATTTGAAGAACACAAATATTTTTGGGTTTTGAAAGAGATTTTGACAGAGTTTTGTTAGCAGAAATACTTTGTGTATGTTTTAAGGATTTTGTGAGGGGTATTTATAGAGTGATGAGAGGGGTAGTTGTGCACAAATGTGGATTTGTAAAGTCGGTTTTTGAAAACATTTGAATTTCCACATTTAATGCCACCATTCCACTACCCGCAGTAAAATCCTGTATTTCAAGGGAATAGTTGCAGTGCACAGTAAAAGTGCAATTTGCAGTAATAAAATATCCTTAGGATATTTTATGTGAGGAGAGGCATTTAATGCCAAGTGGGATAAGGTAAGTATTTGAGGGACCCTTGACATGGATGATAGTAAGACAAAGAGACATATATTCCTTTATTAAATTGGTAAGGTTACTAACCTAGGACATTTAAGTAATTGATACTTGGAGCATTTAGTTACTCATTGAATGCTCTTTGTCAAGAGTTAGGGACCCTGAATGAGTCTTACTCATTCAGTGAAAAAGGAATTTTGGGTATTCAGGGAGGATTGACCATTTCAGAGAAGACTCACTGAAATTAGGATTGATTTTCAATTTGCTGACTTTCAATGTCTAGCTTTCCTAATTCAGCTTTCAGTCTCCTGAAGGTAGGTTCATCCAAGGGTTTGGTGAAGATATCAGCAAGTTGATATTCAGTAGGGATGAAATGAAGCTCTATGTCTCCTTTCATTATGTGGTCCCTGATGAAGTGATATCTGATATCAATGTGTTTGGTTCTTTGATGAAGGACAGGGTTGTTGGAGATTGCTATGGCACTGGTGTTGTCACAGAAGATGGGTACCATTTTGTAATGGATGTCATAGTCACTGAGTTGACTTTTCATCCATAAAACATTGGCACAACATCCTGCAGTAGCCACATACTCAGCTTCAGCTGAAGACATAGCCACTGATTGTTGCTTTTTAGCACTCCAATAAACCAGTTTTCCTCCAAGAAATTGACAGGACCCTGAGGTACTTTTTATGTCCATGTTGCAGCCAGCATAATCAGAATCAGAGTACCCTTTGAGATCAAACCCTGAGCACTTTGGATAATAGAGTCCAAGACTTGGGGTTCCCTTCAGGTACCTGAGTATTCTTTTGGCTGCAGTGAGGTGGGATTCTTTGGGATTGGACTGATATTTTGCTATTAGATAGACTGAGAATTGTATGTCTGGTCTGGAAGCAGTAAGATACATCAGTGAGCCAACAATCCCTCTGAAATGAGTTTGATTGACTGACTTGCCAATGATATCAGGTCCAAGGTTGTTGGGAGGGACCATTGGTGTCTTCACTGAGGCACAGTCAGATATCTCATATTTCTTCAAGAGATTTATGGTGTATTTCTCTTGACTGATGGAGATTCCTTTATCAGTTTGCCTGATTTGTAGTCCAAGGAAGTATGTGAGTTCACCCATCATGCTCATTTCAAACTTCTTTGTCATCAGTTTTTCAAACTGTTTGCAAAGAGTGTAGTTTGTTGAGCCAAAGATGATGTCATCAACATATACTTGGACCAGTATCACATCATGTTTTGTCCTGTAGATAAACAACGTGTTGTCTATCTTTCCTCTGACAAACTTGTTTTGAATCAGGAAGGCTGAGAGAGCTTCATACCATGCCCTGGGATCTTGCTTTAGTCCATAAAGGGCTTTATCAAGCTTGCAGACATAGTTAGGGAATTCACTATTCTCAAAGCCAGGAGGTTGCTGAACATACACATCTTCCTTGAGTTCGCCATTTAGGAATGCACTTTTTACATCCATTTGGTAAACTTTGAAGTTCATGTAGGTGGCATATGCAAGGAAGATCCTGATGGCTTACATTCTTGCAACAGGAGCAAATGTCTCATCATAGTCAATGCCTTCTTGTTGATTATAACCTTTGGCTACAAGTCTGGCTTTGTTTTTAATGACAATGCCGTTTTCATCAGTTTTGTTTTTGAAAACCCACTTCATTCATGTGACAATGACATCCTGAGGACATTTGATCAAGGTCATGACCTTGTTTTTATCAAATTGTTGAAGTTCTTCTTGCATGGCCTGAACCCAGCTTGGGTGTTTTAGAGCCTCAGTGACACTCTTGGGTTCTATTTCTGATAGGTAATCAGCATATAGACATTCATTGGCTGAAGCTGCAGTCAACTTGGCAGCCATGCTTCTAGTGAGCATGCCCTCAGTGCGTTCACCAATGATGTTTACAAGCTCAATGTCCTGAGATTTTGTCCACTTACTTTGTGGTCTAGGATCTGAGCTTAAAGAGGTCAATGGAGACTCAGGAGTAAGTTCAGGAGTATGAGCCACAGAATCATTAAGAACATCTGTTGAGATATCTTGTTCAGGTTTGGGGTTCATGAATTACAGGTTCCTGAACATTTGGTTCAGTCTTACCTATCCCAGCAGGGACTGATTGATTATCAATGAATTCATTGATAGTTGGTTGAGGTAGGTTGTGAGGTAAGACATAATATGAGATGTCAGCATCAGCTTGGTATGAGGAATTGATTTCAGTGTTATACTCATCAGGAGGATATCTTGAAGAGTTATCAATTCCAATTTCCTCCACTGAGGCATTGGTGAACCTGATGCTTTCTGAACTCTCATCAAAGGTGACATGAAAGGTTTCCTCAACTTGTTGTCTCCTTGTGTTAAATACCCTGAAGGCTTTGGAGATCAGTGAGTAACCTAGAAAGTATCCATCGTCAGCTTTTGCATCAAATTTGCCTAGATGATCCTTGTGGTTATGAATAAACACAGGACATCCAAACACATGAAAGTAGCTGATATCAGGAAGTCTACCTTTGAATATCTCATACGGGGTTTTGTTATGTCTTTTGACAATGATTGACCTGTTTTGAGTGTAACAGGCTGTTTTAACTGCTTCAGTACAGAAATGCTTTGAGAGGGCTGAGCCGTTTAACATGGTTCTTGCAACCTCAATGAGAGTTATGTTTTTCCTTTCAGCCACCCCATTTTATTCAGGGGTGTAAGGAGATGATTTTTTTTTGGAGATTCCCTTTTTATCACAGAAATTCTCAAGCTCTTCATTTCTAAACTCAGTACCATTGTCTGTTCTGATTTGTTTTACAGTAATGTCATTCTGGTTTTCAATGTTCCTGACGAATGACATTATAGTATCAATTTCCTGAATTTTTTTGGAAAGAAAGTATACCCAAGTGTATCTTGAAAACTCATCAACAATGACAAGTGTATACTTCTCATGCTGGATTGATCTAGGACTGACTGGTCCAAAGAGATCCATATGCAAGAGGTGAAGGCAGCTTTTGATTGAGAAATTTTGTTTTGTTTTGAAAGATGCTCTTTGATGTTTGCCTTTTTCACAGGCTGAGCATGGTTTATCTTTTGCAAAAACTAGTGATGGTAAGCCAATGACCTTGTTTTTTTTTCCAGGTTGTTGATGTTTTTGAAGTTTAAGTCAGAGAGTCTCTTGTGCCACAACCAGTTGATAGTTTCAGTGGCTTTGGCAAAGAGACAGGTTCCATCTTGAGAAAGAGTAGACATGTCTAAGACATAAACATCATCTCTTCTATGAGCTATCAAAACAACTTCTTTGTTGGCATTGAAAATGGTACCTTGTTTGTCATTGAATTGCACAATGTACTTAGCATCACACAGTTGACTGACACTGATGAGATTGTATTTGAGACCATTGACATAAGCTATCCTAGAGAAAACTATTCCATTGCAGTTTACTGAACCATAACCTTCAGTGGGACATGATGAGGTATCACCAAATACTACCTTGGGTCCTGGTTCCTCTACATACTTGTGCAGATACTCCTTAACGCCATTCATGCTTCTTGAGCATCCACTGTCTAGATGCCAGATAGGCTCCCTGGCATGTCTCTGCACAAGTAGTAAACTGAATTAGTTTCTCTTAGTGACCCACTTACTAGTGGGCATGGGTTTCAAGGTCTGTTTGAATTTGGCAATTGACTCGTGGTCAGTGGTTGAGTGCATTGTGCTACCACAGGTTTTGCATTTGGAGACTGAGAGTGACTCAGTGACTCTGGGTTGCTTGGAACTTCTCCTTGGATGGATGACACTGTCATGTTGGGATGTCTCATGAGCTAGATTTCCGCAAATATCGCAGCATGTATTCATGAGACAATCATCCTGATGATGATCATTGAAGCCACAGTGTGGGCAAAGAGGAAAGGGTTTTGCTCTATGCTTATGAGCTGATTTCGAGGATGAAGCATACTGATGACCAACTTTGGTATAGTTTGCTTCACTGAGTGAACTTACATATTGTAAGTGATCAGAAGTTCTATGATCATCCTTTTTGCAGATCATACAAAAAAGGATTCTATAGAAGTTGTCAGTAGTATGACTGGTATAGTGGCACATATCACACTTCTATTTGGGTGTGGTGTGTGACTTAGACTTTGAGGAACTAGAGGAATCTGACTTTGTCTCCTTGATAGATTCAGGAATTTTTTCAATGGACTCCATTTTTTCAGTTAGCTTCCTCACAAGTTCAGTCAGTTGCTGAATTTGGTCAGCTTCTGTGGGGACTGAGGATGTGGAAGTCTCAGTGGGGGTAGATTCTTGTTGGATTGGTTTTGTTGGTCTTTTCAGGATGGTTCTACCAATTCCAGACCTTCTTTTGGTGAGTGAGGATTGAACTGTAGAGGAGTAAGCTCAGAGCTTGGTGCAGCACCCTGAAGAGGTTTCAAGGGTGGAAGAGGTGCATTAGATTCTGCTTCAGCCTCAGAGATGTGTTCAGTACTACTGGGCACATCAGGAAGTCCAAGCATGCTCTTGAGAGCTTGGCTCTCAGGCTCTAGTATTCTTCCAGAATCGAAGTTTGGAAGCTTACTCTCAGGGTTTTTTCTTTCAATCCAGTCATTGGGCTTAGGGGTTGACAACATACAGGTAATCATGCCACCAGACACAAATGGTTTGGGAGACTGGTCTTTGTTGTGAGAGTCAGGAAGATGATCTTCACCTAAGACTCTCTTTTTGCTACTGGGGGGCTCCCACAACATCAAAGACCCTAGGATTCTTAGCAGTCCAACTATCAAGGATATCTTGTACCTTTTTAAGTTCATCTTGAAGAGCCTGATTTCTTTTAACTAGTTCAGTGTTCTGAATTTGCAAAGTGACAGCCTCAAGCTTGGCTTGTTTTAAAAGAAGCAGTTCATCTCTACACTTGTTTAATTCAAAACTAAGCTTGTTATATTTTGAAAAAATATTTAATCGTTGCTCTTCTACAAACTTAAGGTCAACATTAAGATAATTCATATAAGACTGCCAATCAGAGTCATCATCCATAGAAAGTAGAATATTTACCTTCTTCATTGTGATGTTGACCCATTCCCCATTTCTGGCATGATTCTTCCCAACAGCAAGCTTGTCTTCTTCTGAGAGGGCCATCAGTGCACTGACATGCACCATTTCATCATCAGATGAGACTGGCTCTTCATCCCAGTCGAAGGTTTCAGCAACGAGACCCTTGTTTTTACCCTGCACAGATTGAACACTTTTTCTTGTTTCTGAGGGACTGGCCTCAAGCAATGCAAGCTTAGCTTTTGCTTTCTTATACTTAGCTTCATAATCAATGGTTTTGTTTTGATCATATTTGTTTTGAAAATTTTGATGAGACTGATAGATTTTTGGTTGAAATTTTCTAAAGCATGAGGACTGATTTGACCCTGATGGTTTATACGAGGGTTCAGAAATTGTTTTTGAAAAACAGTCTTTTGCAAAATGACCTCTTTTGTGACACTTAAAGCAATCAGTGTCCTCATTTGCTTTAGCATTTGAAAAACTTTTGTTTCTTTTTATAAACCTCCGAGAGTTAGCAAGGAGTGCCCTTTCCCGAAATTCAACGTTCATGTCATTTAGGTACTCCTCACTTGATCTCTCATCAGGCTCATCATCTGAATTTTCCTTGAAATCTTGAACCACATTGTTAGAGTAGAAAGCAGTTGAAATAGGTGTTGAAGTGGTGGTCAGGGACTTCTTGACTTCCTGAGACCTTTTTAAGTCAGGGTATCGTCTGTTGATGAGGTTTTCCTCATAGACAAATTTCCCATAAATTTCAAGAAGTTCAAGATTCTGGATATGATTAGCATTCCTAAGTCCCTGAGAGAAATTCAGCCACTTCTCAGGGAGACTATTGATAAAACCAACATTGATTTCATGTTTGGATAACTTAACACCACCATTAGATAGTTCATTTAAAAGAGTTTTGTACCGGGTGTAAGTTTGAGACAGAGTTTCTGAGTCCTTAACCCTGAAGGTGTTATACTCAAGTTTCAGATCCATTATCCTGTTTTCCTTGGTATCAGATGGGCTTTCATGGCTATGGACTAGGTCATCCCAGGTTTGTTTAGCTGTACTACAGCTTATAATTGACTCCATAATATCATCAGGAAGACATGATATGATGATACTTTTGAGTCTTTGGTCCTGGTTGACCACTCTTCTCTCATCCTGGGTCCACTGAGCTTCAGGTTTAGGCAAACCTTCAGCAGTCTTTGGGATAAATGGACCTTCATTTATACACTTGATATAATAAGGTTCCATCCCAATCAAATAGCAAAGCATACGCTTTTTCCATTTGTTGAATTTACCAACTTCAAGTCTAGGGGCAACAGCTGAGTAAGCTTCACCCTTTTTATCGACTAGTTAGGGTACATCAATTTCAGCCATAAGGATCCTGATTTAAAAATGTTTTAGAGCGGCTTAAAAAGGTTTTATAATCAGCCTTGCTCTGATACCACTTGTTGTTCCCTATTCACTATCTTAAAAAACAGTTAAGTATGTAAAATAAGTTAATAGTGAATTATTGACTGAAAAGATATAAGTAAAACACACAGAGTAATTTTCAACATCATATTCTTATTAGAAATGAATCAAAAGAATACGTTACCCTAGTACTTGCGGAACAGTACTAGGGATTGAAATGACAAAGTGTTGGTAAATCCTCTCGAAGCTCAGGCTAAGTCTGAGCACAACTACAAGTACCCACTGAGCTATCTCAGGGATTAAGTTGTATTTGGAGGAGTGAAAGATGGCTTGCGTGTATGTGTGTTTTTACAATTCACAAGCTTGATCTATCACTCCATCTCTTATGCTATTTATACAAGTATGAGTTTTAACTCTATCCTAAGTGACAAACTGACAATTTGCAGAAGACAAAATACTGATGTATTTTGTCTCTGTTTACAAAGACTATATTAGGTAAAGGGACAAAGCCACTTTCTACTTGTCAGTACTGATGCTGGCCCTTTCAGGGAAAGTTGACTTATTGAAGATAGGCACTCCGTCTTTATCGCTTCAAGCATAACCGTTTTGTCCCGCCCATTCTTCAGTATTCATAGTATTCAGTCTTCAGTTTTAGTTTGTCTTCAGTGTTTGTAGTTGGTGAGGAGTTTGAGGGATTCAGTGAGTTATTGTCATCACTCACTGAATCCACCATCTTCTTCTTGACTCAGTCTTCACTCTTTAAGTTCCGCCTTTCTGAGTGGAGAGACTTCTTCTTCGCCTCATACTTAGTATCCTGAAGATGGCTCACTGAGATACTATGCACTCAGTGACCTGTTAGTGTTTAACGGATTAAGCACTTAGGTTATTTTCTATTCAAATCCTAGATTAAGAGGTTTGGGTATTTACTGAACCAACAGTCTCCCCCTATTTGGATATACAAATAGCCTCAGTGGTTGATCAGTGTAAGTGAGCAAATGGCTTCTTCTTACACTGAATGTACTAATGAATACAATCAGGAACACTGAGAGTTTAAACAAAACATACATCTTTTATTCATCACATTACATGGTTCCTATCACTAGTACAAAAGATAAAACAAAATGATGTCAGTCCAGATGGATTCCTAGTGCTTCAAGCTTTACTTTCTTGGTGATGAGTGTTTCCATGTCAGGATGCTCTCTTATCTTGGCGTTTAAGTCAGCACAGAACCTGACATTGGCAGGAGTCTGAATTTGAGAGGCCACATGTATGTAGCTCAGCATTGCAGCCACACCTGCCTGATCAATGTCACTCCATCTTTGAAATGCTGGGTTTCCATAGACATCAATGTAGAACAGACCTCTTTCAGGCTTTTCAATCACCAGACAGTTCATGAACTTTACACCTTCAGGCAGCTCCCTGTTGCATTCGAGTCCTAATAAATGTGGAGTGAAAAGTTAAGTCTCGGCTTACATAGATTATTAATATAAGTAGTGTTGGCATTTTACAAAAACGTTTGCACAATGAGTTTAAGTTTAGTCCAGAGTAACAAAAAGAGGATGCCGATTACAATTCCCCGGAGTCACCCATTTTGTGTGAATCCCGTTCCGTGATGCCATTTTTTGAAACTCAAGCATGATATTTATTTTTGGTCCTAATTTAAATTCCTTGCATTGAATAAAAAGTCAAAACGGGGTATCCTTGGTATTCTTTTGATCCTTTCATTACTTTATATGATCGAATTGCTAGGGACTAGCAATTGATAGTGTGGGGGGATGATGAGTGCCTATTCACTCATTATTTTATACCCGTAAAACCCGTAAAAATGGCTAAAAACAATCAAATACATCATATTATATTGCAAATATCATTGGATTGTGTTTTATGTCTTATAAGTACAAAAGGATTGAAAACGGAGCGAAAACGGACATTTTTTGATTGACTCGTCGGCATTTGTGCATTTGATCAAGTAAAAAAGAAGTCAAAGTCAACCCCGGGATATATTTTTGGAAAGAGCATGGAAAAACGAACCCGAAACCTAAACCTAAAACTAAACCTAAATTAACCATTTTAAACCTAAACCTAATATTATTACTAATCCTAAACACTAAAAGCTAATTCCTAAATCCTACATTATTACGACCCAAGCCCAATCCATCACCCCAAGCCCATCCCATTAAAACCCTAAACCTTATAACCCTTACCCGTTTTTTAACCCAACTTACCCAACCCCATTTTAACCCAGTCAACCCAGGGTCAAACAAAGATAAAAACGCGCATGTCCCTTTCTCCCCTGCAACATGACAAACCAAAGTCACATTCCCTCCACCCTGGAAATCCCATCACTTCTCATTTGTTGATGGAAAGAAAACCTAATCAAGGGCTGTGATTAGACAAATTAGGGACCAAACAATATCAATGGCTCAAGATGAAGCTGAGAAAGCACAAAGTGGATACATCTTTCATTCCTCTCACAGAACAAACACAAAGGAGATGAGAAAACCTTAGTTTTAGTCTTCTATAAATAGGACTCTTATGTAAGCCCTTGTGGCAGTTAGTTTAGTAGTTTTAAAAAAAAAAGTTATTTTAAGTTTTAATTTTAAGTTTTATTTACAGCTTATTTAGTTTACTTTGTGCTTTAACTACAAGTATTGTACCCCTTTTTATGAATGAATGAAAGTTTAAGGTTTCTAGTTAAGATTCTGTCTTTTTAAATTTATGTTAATTTATTGTTAAAAATGTTTGATAAGCTCCCATAAACTTATTATATGCTGCTTTACTTGATCCTTTCAAGTTTTTCCAGAGCTTGTAAAGGTTTAAGCACTTTTTTTTAAAATTCACTCAAAAGAAACAAAGAAGCTAAATGGATGATAAGCTAGCCATGGAAGAGCTTATGGGAGTTCACTAGCTTGTCTATGACAAGCTAGAGCTTGTAGAATAGCTCTAAGAGCATTTTTAGCCCTTGTTTAAGCAAAGGGCAAAGTAAGTTCAAATTTTAAATTTTTGACTAAACTGCTTATTAGCTTATTCTCACTGCTTATTTGTGCTTTAATCTGCTTAGTATTGATCTTATTTGCTTTTAGTTACTTAGTTATAGTTTTAAAGCCATTTGTCTAAGTCTTTCACTTAAAACACTAAAAATCTAAAAAATAGTTATATTAGCTTTAGCTTATTTCTAGCTTATTAGTTGTTCAGAATCAGTTTTTATAAGTCATATTATCATATCAAGTCATATTAAGTCTGAAAATTCCAAAGTTTGTGGTCTTAATCTGTGTTAAAAACCACTTTAAGTTTCATTAAGGGGTGTTTGGCACAAGTCATTTTTAGGAGTTTTGGTCACTTAGTCTAAATTAAAAAGCTTTAATCAAGTCTCATTTGTAGTTTAAAGGTTAATTTAAGATATTTTATGTGTTTTTATAGCTTATTAGTTAGTCTACAAAAGTTCATGTTCTCAAATGTTCTAAACAGCTTATTCTGCAAAAGACATATAAAATCAGTTTGAGTTGTTGTTTTTGAGTTCAAGTCTGTCTAATTTACTTGTTCTAATCTTTTGGTCATTTGTAAAAAAAGATTTGTGCCTTAAAATCTGAGTTTGCAAGTTTTTCTAGTCAAAAAACCAAAAAGCAACTAGTAACTTGTCTGTCCATTTCCTCAGCTTGTTTTCAGCTTATTTCTTTGTTCAGAATTCTCAAAAAAATGGTTTTAATTGTTCTTTAGTTACCAAACTGAATCTGTTTTGAGTTTTTACAGCTTAAATTTTGATTTTAGTAGCTTATCCCAGCTTAAAAGTTAGTGGGTCAAACCTGCCAAATAAAGGAAAAAACGAAAAAAGTGTCTGAGAGGCTGTTTTATCATCTTATTTTTAAGCAGTAAATTAAGTCCATTTTGTCTGATTTTCATTATATGAGTTCATTGGTTACTTGTTTATGCTGTTTTCTACTTTTCATACTATAGCTTATAGGTTTAGGTAGCTTTTAGTGTTACGCCCCGATTCCGGATTTGACCGAAAATTACTCAAATTTTAAAACTTTGACGCGGAACATTTGACTATTTATTTAACTCTTCAAAGAATAGCAAAACTATAACAATTTACCCTTGACAACCCTTTTATAACTTATACTTATTTACCCTTTTAAAATGATGACCAAAGATTACAATAAAACCTCATTTATTTGCTGTAATAAGGGCTGAAGCCGTCGCCTTATAGCTGCGACGCCGTCGCCCTTTAATTACATTTTCATATTTAACACGCGACGGCTCAGAGGATTTATAACCTGAAGCCGTCGCCTTATAACTGCGAAGCCCTCACGACCAAAAACCTGCACATTTTTTTACAGCAAAATTGCACAACCAAATTGAATCCTTTCAATCAAATTAACACTTGAACATTTTCAAAATAACTAAAAACCTTACAAACTATAATTAAATCAACCATGATGTATTTTATTACTTATTTGACCCATCCAACCCAAAATGGGTAGAAATACACTTACATCCAAACACCCTTTTAAACTAACCATGACTTCCAAATTGACCATTTAAAATACTATAACAACTATGACATACACTTGTTGATTGACGACCCTTTTACAAACTATAAAAAGACTCACGGGGGTACAAATTCGTCACACGAGCTTGGTATCTACCTAGCTCCTAATATAACATATTACCATCTTCAATAATCAATCCATGAACCACACCCAATCCAAGCCATATCGCTTCAAGCACATGAACCTACAATAACATTAATAACTATAACATGTAAGCGATAATGCTTAGTAAGTAATCGGCTAATACATGGCAATGCTTCTATCATTATACAATTCACATAAGCATTACTAACACACAAACCATAGCACAAATAGCACATAAGGCAATAACACATACCTTAACACATTTTTAGACAACTAACTCTATAACCATCATCAATTCTCATTATAATTAATTAGCTTAACTATAACCAATCTTTGCTATAACATTCATGAACACATTATACAATAATATCCACATTAAGCATGTAGTAACCGGATTACTTACCTTAGCAATCAAAGCTAAGCCATTACTATATCACCACCATCTTCATCAATATCATCATCCATTACTTTCCATAGCTAACATTTTAACCACATAATTATAACATGCACTTAGTACATAATCAAATAACTATAACCATGGCTAACATAACTAATCTCTAATCATCATATAATCATATCATGATTATATGATGATCCAACCAATAAATTACCCAACCTTTACCCATAATAAAATTACCTCAAGATTATTATAACCCTTTTATAATTAATCAAATGATCATAATATGATCATATCCCAAATTATATATTTACTTCAATTTATTAAAAAGGGGTTTCACCCAATTACACTATAACATCTCAATTAATGTATAAAACCACAATTACCCTAAACCCCCAACTTGGGTACATGAACCCTAACTCTTCAATTCACAATTAAACCTAATTAAGGATTACTCACCTTGCAAGGATCATCTTTATGACTTCCCATTAGGGATGACACCCTTAATTTATCAACAATTGGTCTACATGACCAACCCATATTTTCCCTCCATTCTCTAAACCGACATTTCTCCATTATCCAGAAGAAATGAGAATTCTGGACTTTTAATACTTAAACATTTCTTTATTTTAAAGTCATCTCATCAATTGACACTTTTGGTCCTTCAAGTTCATTTCCTTCTATTTTGGCCACAAGATACTTATTCCAAGTTTACAATATGGCAACTTAAGTCACCCTCATTTATATAACTATAACATAACATTTAAAAATTATTAGTTTGACTATCGGGTCAACTAGTCAATCCCGTCAAGTCCTTAGACCATATTCATTTAGGGTAGGGCCTAGTTGTATTTCGGGATACGGGTGTAACAATTCTACCTCCCTTATTTAGATTTCGTCCCCGAAATCTCTCGTCTATTGCCATTTACACTTAATCTTAACTTATATCATACCATACAAGTAATTTCCAAATGCATTTGCTTCATCATAAAATTTCTATAACAACACATCATTACGTTATCCAAGACAAAATTTTAGCAAAATCAAGTATTCCCTTATACTATTTCTTACCATAACATTCACCTATATAGTCACGGCCATATTATTTTGACTTTTTTTTAGTCAAAGTTAACCAACCATTCCACATTTTTATTTATTTACACATCGTTTATCTTTTTATAAGTCGAATGCTAACTATTACTTCTTTACATAACTATGACTAGCGTTCTCATTATAATACTTTGCTAGTATTTATTACCTTCTCGTAATTAAATGTTCACGACCACTATGGTCATTATTACACCACATCATGCTACAAGGTATGCTATAAACATTACTTTACACTCGTAATCGCTTTAACTTATGCTTAAGTCACCTAACATGAAGGTTCTCATAAGGCCTTAACTAAAAGTTGCGTCTAATCCTATTATTCTATCTTAGTTTTTTTTTATAAGTTCTAACTTCTCTTAGATTTCCGCCCTCTACTCATCTAAACCTACTCGTACCATGTCGGGAGCACATAAGCCTACTCGTTCATATTTACTCATTTACATGGAGAGGTGTCCCAATCGATGTAAATCAAGAAACATGAACTCATGGTTATGTAATTCCGACATACACAAGTACTCCTATCACTTAATACCACATTATACTATTTTATTTACGTTTACACTTTTCATCTTTTAGACTTGGACCCACCTTTACTATAACATTCCCAAAAAAAAGGGCTATAACGTTCGTCGGTTCTTCCCTCGTAGGGTTTCGATTCTATAACATCAATTGGCCCTTCCCAGTAGGGATCCGCCTCTATAACGTATTCCTCCAGAGGTTTTCTGTAACCAATACTGTAACACTATAACTGTGGATTAATGCTATTATCATACATACATACATATCTATTTGTCCTTTATAACAATCAATGAGATATTACCTGATTTATGACCCACACATTCTCTATGTGTTTATATGTCTCATTATGACTTTCACTTGTCAACTCTTCGTTAACCAATTTCAACTCTTATACTATTAGAGTTTTAGTCTATCCAACTTTCCATATATAAACCTTATACAGGTCATCAACTACAACCTCTCATTAGCATTCATCTATTCTTCTTACATGTTTTAAACACGTTTTATTAATCGACACTTCTGTTATATTAGTCATTACTAATGGGGAACAATAGCCATGTTATAATAACTTCAAAGCAACATCTTAATCTCATAAATACTTCATCTTATCCAACTATTAGCGTTTAAGCTATACCAGTTCATCTCATCATTAACTTAACAATGTGCTTAGTCCACTTTCATAACTTCCATAATATTAAGCGCTTAGTAACAGATGTATCAACATCTACTATATCTGTGTCACATCATACCATTCCCACCAACATACCTTGCATTTAAGTTCACTCTTATCTCGTTTTTAATACCACTTAATGATCTTCACTAGATATGACTTATTAATGAGACCCTATGTTGATCATTATTAACACATAACTCATACATGCCAAATATGAGTCAAGTACCTATACACCATTACTCGACTCGTCACATCCTTTCTTATGCTCATACTAGATTCGCCGACACCATTCAAGCGCACGGTGTGCTTAATACATAGATACAATTTCATTCCACTCTAGACTTACACTACTTACATCTCATTACTAGAAAACACTTTCATTACTTAATTTACTTACTAACCCATCTCTAATACTACTTACCAATTTAAATAATTTAAATCTTATCTTGCCATTTCCACCCCTCTATATCACACAATCTTAGGTCAATAACTTATATGTTAATTTCATCACTTACACACCTCTAGTCCTCCATAGGTTCACATCATATATATCCCTTCCTTACGAGTAAGCCTTCACCTCACTTGTCGTCTTAGGCTATATAGAACCTATTACATAAATTCTCCACAACTTTAACATATACTTAAAAAACTTTTAAATCCCATAAACCTATCATTCACATCATTATTAAACGATTATCAACACTATTGAAACGTAACCTAATCCCTTACTTACACATCTTCAGTCTAACATGAACTCATTTCTTATATTTAACAAACTATTCATTGTGTGGTACAACTAAGCAATCATATCTAACCTACTATTTCTATATTTCACTAATTAATCATTATTCAACATTTCTTAGACTATCATTATCCCATTTTTCTCTTCTATTTGTTCTTAGCATTCTCAATCGCTCACCTTTACATCTTATGACCCAAGTGGGTTACACCTCCTTATCTTCACAGTTCTCATTTCTTAACATTTGATCTATTATAGCATTTACTAATTTTCTAGTGCTTACTCATCTCACTTTTCATATACCCGCCAATCCTTGTTGACCATTTCCACATTTTACCATTACTATTTTTAGTCTATTTGACTTTATCCACATATAAACCGTTTATAGGTTTATTCCATTACACACTTGTTATCTTTCAATTATTCCCTTTTTCACGTTCTATAACTTTAACACGTTTTTATCACGTTTTATTATATCACCTACCTCAAAATCCTTTTGTATTTTTTTTTAACTTTTTCACCTTTTGATTTAATTAGCACTTAGCTTTACTATTTTATTCCTCATTTAGACCCTACATAGGTCATCAACTATAAGCCTTCTTCCCCACATTTTCCACAAGTCTCATTTTAATTATTAGTAAGTAAACTATCTCATTCCCATCTTTCAATCTCATTCTACAACTTTATATTTTTAGACACTTAACTATTATATGTCAAATTTCCACTATACATTTACACGTGTGTTACTACACACAATTAACATTACATTATAACATATTTATTATCCATTATCATTTAGGTTTACTTACTACTTTCTGTGACTTACGATTACCCCGTCTCTAATACCATCATATTGGCTATCTGATAGTCATTCACATAATAAGACCATAAGTTGGTCATTAACACAACACAAGTCATACCCTATCTTATTCAAGTCTCATTATGGCTTCTATGACAAATAATTAAAACTCATTTTACGCCTACCGTCACCATCCACGGTGAACGTTTTATAATTATCTATCATATCATTACTATAACGTACAAATTATATACTTATATATATTCACTGACGCTACCAATGTGTACGGCGTTCTATAACTTAACACATTTAGTTCGTCATCGACTTTCATCACATACACCAACCCAGTTCTATACACATAACTACACAATCATAAGAAGTTTATGGTGTTCTACTCACCTATACACACATGGTCCGCCATGAATCTACATAAATTACATAATAACACTACAACATATATGTAAAATTTCACTTAGCACAAATGCATAATCCATTCTTTAACAATCACTATGCATATACCGCATCATCACCTAGTTACCATATAGCACAAGGCATAGCTTTACTCTATAACATACCATACACAATTTCGATTCACTTATTTTCGCAAGTAAGAGTGGTTTAAGACTAGGCAACCTATAGTGGAAACCTAATTCACTTAAACCGAAGCTCTGATACCAATTTGTTACGCCCCGATTCCGGATTTGACCAAAAATTACTCAAATTTTAAAACTTTGACGCGGAACATTTGACTATTTATTTAACTCTTCAAAGAATAGCAAAACTATAACAATTTACCCTTGACAACCCTTTTATAACTTATACTTATTTACCCTTTTAAAATGATGACCAAAGATTACAATAAAACCTCATTTATTTGCTGTAATAAGGGCTGAAGCCGTCGCCTTATAGCTGCGACGCCGTCGCCCTTTAATTACATTTTCATATTTAACACGCGACGGCTCAGAGGATTTATAACCTGAAGCCGTCGCCTTATAACTGCGAAGCCCTCGCGACCAAAAACCTGCACATTTTTTTACAGCAAAATTGCACAACCAAATTGAATCCTTTCAATCAAATTAACACTTGAACATTTTCAAAATAACTAAAAACCTTACAAACTATAATTAAATCAACCATGATGTATTTTATTACTTATTTGACCCATCCAACCCAAAATGGGTAGAAATACACTTACATCCAAACACCCTTTTAAACTAACCATGACTTCCAAATTGACCATTTAAAATACTATAACATCTATGACATACACTTGTTGATTGACGACCCTTTTACAAACTATAAAAAGACTCACGGGGGTACAAATTCGTCACACGAGCTTGGTATCTACCTAGCTCCTAATATAACATATTACCATCTTCAATAATCAATCCATGAACCACACCCAATCCAAGCCATATCGCTTCAAGCACATGAACCTACAATAACATTAATAACTATAACATGTAAGCGATAATGCTTAGTAAGTAATCGGCTAATACATGGCAATGCTTCTATCATTATACAATTCACATAAGCATTACTAACACACAAACCATAGCACAAATAGCACATAAGGCAATAACACATACCTTAACACATTTTTAGACAACTAACTCTATAACCATCATCAATTCTCATTATAATTAATTAGCTTAACTATAACCAATCTTTGCTATAACATTCATGAACACATTATACAATAATATCCACATTAAGCATGTAGTAACCGGATTACTTACCTTAGCAATCAAAGCTAAGCCATTACTATATCACCACCATCTTCATCAATATCATCATCCATTACTTTCCATAGCTAACATTTTAACCACATAATTATAACATGCACTTAGTACATAATCAAATAACTATAACCATGGCTAACATAACTAATCTCTAATCATCATATAATCATATCATGATTATATGATGATCCAACCAATAAATTACCCAACCTTTACCAATAATAAAATTACCTCAAGATTATTATAACCCTTTTATAATTAATCAAATGATCATAATATGATCATATCCCAAATTATATATTTACTTCAATTTATTAAAAAGGGGTTTCACCCAATTACACTATAACATCTCAATTAATGTATAAAACCACAATTACCCTAAACCCCCAACTTGGGTACATGAACCCTAACTCTTCAATTCACAATTAAACCTAATTAAGGATTACTCACCTTGCAAGGATCATCTTTATGACTTCCCATTAGGGATGACACCCTTAATTTATCAACAATTGGTCTACATGACCAACCCATATTTTCCCTCCATTCTCTAAACCGACATTTCTCCATTATCCAGAAGAAATGAGAATTCTGGACTTTTAATACTTAAACATTTCTTCATTTTAAAGTCATCTCATCACTTGACACTTTTGGTCCTTCAAGTTCATTTCCTTCTATTTTGGCCACAAGATACTTATTCCAAGTTTACAATATGGCAACTTAAGTCCCCCTCATTTATATAACTATAACATAACATTTAAAAATTATTAGTTTGACTATCGGGTCAACTAGTCAATCCCGTCAAGTCCTTAGACCATATTCATTTAGGGTAGGGCCTAGTTGTATTTCGGGATACGGGTGTAACATTTAGTTAGCTTATATTTGCCCTCATAGGACTGTTTGGAATCGCAGTTATCACAACAACTTCTTTGTGTTTTAGAGCTTTTAGCCTTTTGATTTGTGCTTATTCTTGATTCCCTAGTGCTTATTGAGCATTATAGATTAGGTATAGTTAGTTGGTAGCTTATTTGAAGTGCTTTTCAGAGCTTAAAATCCCTTTGCAGCCTTCATAGATAGCATAGCAACACTAACTCATAAGTTAGTGCTGCTACTTTTTCCCAGCTTTTTACAATAGCTAAATTAGGTTTGTTCTAGCTTATTTAATGTATTTCTGGTCCATATAAGCTTTTAGGTGTAGTCAAAAGCTTTTAAAAGTTTCTTGGTTCAAATCAGTTAGGTGTGTTTGTTCTTAGCTTAGTATTATAATCTGTTTGCCTTTACAACTTATTCCAAGCTTATTTTCGAGTTTTCAAAAAGTTGGTTTTCACAAAAAGTCTTAGATTTTAGCTTATTTAAAAGTTGCAAAAAGAAATTTTCAAAAAATAAAAATAAAACTAGGAAGTCTGGGGTGAGCCACCTCGAACCCCTGACCTCAACTAGTTTAACACCCCACATACACACCTCTGAACCATTAGCGCCCTAGGGACTTGCATTAGTATTTTGCAAAGTTTATTATTAATACTAGTTTGCCTAAATAAGCTTTCAAATAAGCTGAGACCACAACTTTATTTTTCTTAAATTCCTTATCCCTTAAGCTACTTTTCCTGAATTTTTCATAATTTTCACTCTTCATTTACTATTTTTAATAATTTCTTTTGTTTAAATCAGTTTTTAATTCATAATAAACAATATAAAAGTCAAAAAAATTTCCAGCTTTTTTCTAAAACTATTTTTAGTCATTTAGGACTGAGAAAAAATAAATTTGCACTTGTAAGGTTAAAAATTAAGAATTTGGTTTTTCCGAGCTCAGGACGTTCCCGGTTAAGCTCGTTTTTAGTTTTAAGTGCGTTAGGACTTAATTGAGCTTCGTTTTCTTAACTTATGTACTTATTAGTTGCTTATTTAGTAATTTCTTTTGTTTCTTGCCTTATTTAAATTCTCGTTTCTTAATTTAAACTTAGAAAACAAACCAAAAACGTGAAAACCCGAATTTCAAGCATTTTAATACCAAACCTCAAACGAAATCCTCGATTCACACCTCGTTGGGGAATGACCCGGGTATCACTTGCCCGGTATCATATATCGTATTTGCGAGTTTTGCGTGTTGACCTTTTTCCTAAAGGGTTGACTTGTCGATTCGCGTTTATCGTATATTTGATATTCTTTATACTAATATATGATATATTTGACCCCTAAAAAGGCCATTATCACCTCACCTATCAAGACACCATCTACTAACTACATCTAAACTCCACATTCTATTGAACTAACACCTTCACAATTTGCTCCTATTGAACCATCATTACCACTTGTACCTATTGAATAACCTCATCTTCCATCTAGTCAACCAACACCCCAAATCACTCCTATCTCTACCCAACTAACACGAGTGACTCCCATTAAACCTCAACAACTCTCATTTTCTACACCTCACACTTCACCACATCAATACATGAACTCTTTTGAGGACTTACCTTCTAGACCTACTAACCCTCCACCATTATCTACATTCTCTTCCATTAAAAGAATAACTACACAGTAACCACCTCTACCCCGACAACCTAGGTGTTGACATCAAAGTGCCACCACCAATAACACGCGTGTCTTATCTCCTCCACCTTCTTTTGGCCCATTTTAGGTAATGTCTAGATATCAACCATCACAATCAGAAAATATAGATGTAGACACATCTCTACCAACATCCGTTGTGCACCCACAACCTTCTCACTTAGGTCCATCCACTTGAAACATATCTCCATCACCACAACAACCAAGTAATGAAGAAACTTGCTATCATTGACAACAAACTCAAGCCTTAGTTCATGAAGTGTGTGATGAAATGCGTTTCATCTTCTATCATCTTCTTGAATGTCTTGATAACATTAACAAACCTAACCACCACTAGAAACCTTGAAAAGAAGTGCAAGCACAAGTGGTCATCTTTATTTTCTCTTCTTTAGCTTAAGTTTAGTTTTAGTCTTTCTCATTAGGATTTCTTAAATTCTATGGACCATATTCTTAGTTTTTAGATTGGTCATTGTTGTACCACTTTTTTTATTTTATTACATGGCCTTACTTTATTATGCTGCATGTTTTCTTAGCATATTATAGTATTTTTTTTATCTTGTTTTATGGTATATCATACATTAAACTACTACTAACAGTGCATATAGCCAGATCCCTAAGTTTGTACCTGGCGAATCCATTCAGAAATGGATCCGGCGGATCCGGGTGCTAAGAAACATATCTGAGACATATTTTAGTTTATTTTCTACGAAGTCATACAACATGCTTGCATTCTAACTTTTGTTTTATAGATTTTCAAAACTCACTTGGATACTTGACGCCCTCAATAAGGGGGAGCTTTAGTCAAAGCAAAGCATTGCAAATCTTGCAATATTCTCCTCTTAGCCTTCCTAAAATACTTGACGCCCTCACCAAAGGAGAACACTCGTCAAGGGGGAGCAAATATGCACTACTTTACCCTTCTTATCTCTTTCTCATCTCTTTATAAACTCCTTCTTATCTCTTTCTTTTCTTTCTTATTCAGGTTAGTTTCTTTTCGATGCTCTTTTTGTTTCGACAAAAAGGGGGATAAAAGAGTAAAAACTTAATTCAAAAATTTACAAATTTAATTTTTACTTAAAATAATTTTATGTTTTGTCATCAATAAAAAGAGGGAGATTGTTAATACAAATAAATCGTAAAAACGTTTATTTTTATCTTACGATCTTATTATGTTTTGTCGATAACAATCGCAAAATCATTTTAACAAAATAAATAAAATACGTAAGTTTTTGAGCCAATAGTTTACTAACACTTGTCAATAAACAAATAAAGCATAAAAAATGTTTAGTTAAATAGTTTACATAAAACCAAAATCATTTTTATAAAAGCACTTATAAGTAACTTTTGTTACTTACACTTTTATTAAAATACATAGTTATAAACTAACCAAATAAAACATACAAAGTAGCTTAGACTATCCATAACCTAAAACCCATAACCCATGACCCATGACCCATGACCCATCTGCATTACATCATGCATGACATCAAAGTGAGTAAACTCATTGACCCATGACCCAAAGTCCATGACCCATGACCTAAAGTCCATAACCTATAACCAAAAGTGTGTTATGCATCATGCGTGACATCATGTTGGGTACCCATGACCCATAGTCCAAGACCCATAACCCAAAACCCGAAATTGTAACCCAAAATCCGGACGCGACTGACCCAGTTGCTGAATCCTTTGGATTGCACTGGCCAGATCCCTTTGGGAAAGGATCCGGCTGATCAGAGGACAACTTGTCTATAAATAGTTAGCCATTACCTCATTTCTTGTCACCATTTTAGATATATCTTCTCTCTATATTCTTACCTCACTAACCTCATATCTAAAGATCATCCATGTAGCTTTTATCTTAGTGATTCTATAGGTTCCTCTTAAAGGCGAGATCACGATCATTTGCATAGAAGACTTGCAAACTCGAAGACATAGGTTGCTAGGATTCATCATCATCACAAGACCACTGAAGTGAATCATGGAGTTGATTATATTTATCATGTTGTAGATGTGTTGTATTAGTTAGTGGTGTTAGGATTGGTTCCTCCATTGTAAAGGAACTCGGCATGTAGCTTTATACCGGATAAAGTGTAACAGGCGTAGGTATGGTTCTACCTTGTGAAAGAACCCGACATCTAGCCTTATACTAGATAAAGTGTAGGCAACGTAGGTTTGGTTCTACCTAATGGAAGAACCGGGTATCTAGCTTTGTACCAGATAAAGCGTGAGCAACTTTGTGAAGGCTTCTCTGCCAAGATATGGAGATTGTGGTGTAGTGTTTGCGAGCTCTCGATTTGGGTACTTGGGGAGTGGAGTAGGGAAAGGAAGGTGACCTTGTAGCCGAACCACTATAAATACTTGTGTCAACGGTTTTATCTTTCTTTACTCTAACTCTTATTTAGTATTCTTCATATCTAACTATCAATATCTATACATCAAAATAGATTGACATAAGTCATTTTAAAAATTTTAAAATAAAGTTTTAATCAGTAAAACTATTCAACCCCCCTTCTAGTTTTTTACAAACACTATTTGTACTTTTCAACTTTATAAATCTTATTATAAATGAATCAAAAATTTACAAGGGATAGCCTACGGAAAACTATCCCGGTTGAGGACTGATTAACTCTCCAGAATAAAAAAAAAAAACAAGAGGCAACTAGCTTTGCTTTGTTGTTCCTAGGAGAGGAGGATCCTAACTATAATACTTTATATTATTTTTTATGTTTGAATCTCTACTTAACCTTAACTTGGTTACAACCTTTGGTTTATATAAGGAGGGAAACAGTGGATGCATATGGGTGCATAGTAACTTGCTAACTTGCAATAGATAGGCATGTGCCTAGTAGGCTAGTCTTGAGCGTACTTTCGGCTTACCCAATTTGACCACTTGTAGTCTCAATGAATGTTTCTCGTATATCGATAAGAACTTAAACTTATCTTTTTCAAGAAGTTTCCCGCCCATGGATTTCGAGGCTGAGGTTTTAAAAACCAAATTAAGTCTCCAAAGTCAGAGAAACATATGTCAGATCTCAGAGACCCTGTTGTTGTTTGTAGCTCTTGTAAATCACTCCCTAACACTGCATTACTTTGTGAAGTGTTTTCTTCAACTGGTCTTTGACGTCCTTGAAGCTAGACAATTGGTTGAGCTTTATACAACACTCACTTATTTCTTTTATCAGTGAGTAACACCTTGTGAATAATAATCAGGGAGACATGTTTTTTTGATAACTATCAGGGAGTATCTCACTTCTGATAACTATCAGGTTCACATTGATAGCTATGAATTGACATTCTCTCTGATCTTTATCAGAGACTTATGCTCACTGACCTTCAGAGGGTGTATTAGACTATTTTATATTTAAATATTTATCAGAGACAATTTGGGTCGATTTCATACCCAACAGTTGTTATTTATTTATTTTTCAACGGATTCTAATGAAACTCTATTCACAATCAAAATCCACCACGATGGTGACTTTACAAACCCACCAGACCAAAGATATCGGTTTGGACATATAGACTATGTTGACTTCATTGATTGTGACTTATTCTCGATTCATCAGTTTGTTGGGATGTTAGACGAGCTAAGATTTGGGGATGATAAGAAACTATTCACAAATTTTAGGATCCCTAGGGAGTCTTTGGATGATGGGTTGGTCCCATTGACGAGGAGGAAGATGTGGTGACATTGTTGAAATACATGCCTCGGTTTAAGGAAATAGAGGTTTACACTGAACCTGATGTTTCATTGGTCGAGCAACATTTATTGGACATGAGGAGTAGTCGTGGTAAGGGTATGGTCATTAAAGAGATAGAGGAGGAAGATGAAGTTCTTAAGGAAGTTGGGAAAGAAGGAAAGAATATTGTTAAGGAAGATGGAAAAGGTGGAAAGGTGTTTTGTTAGAGTGGCATGCTACCACTGAAATGGAAAAACAAGGTAATCAAGTTGAGCATTCGACTGATCATGCTTCACCTAGTAAGGTTGAATGATGTAATGATGAGATTGACCTTTTTCCTAGATTTTGATAATGAGCTTGTTGTTCCAACACAATGGTATCATGAAAGTAAGAACAAAAAAATGGAAAAAAAGGTTGGGTGATGAGTTTGAGTTCATACAAATCTTGTTCGAGATTGATCTTGTACTAGACGATGGCTTTGAGAAAATGAAGAAGAAGCTAAGCTAAGAAATTGTTAGCCAAGAAGGGCTGAAGAGGCTGTGGGAGCTATGAATTCAACATTTAACAACATTATAGAAAAACTTAGTGAAGATGATGTTGAACAGGAAAGGGATGTACTTGAGTTTGAGGAGCTTGAGGAACTAGATTTTCTAACGATCATTAGGTCGAAGAACATAATTTACAGCAAAAAGTGAACAGTTGTGATATATTTACAAAAATAGAACATGACAAAGGTGCATAATTAGAAAATCACATAGACATTTTTTTTAAAAGTTTACTCTTTTTAATGAGAGGTTAATTAATTAAAGAAAAGAAAATAAGTAAAAGCTCACGTGTTTTTTGCTTGTAGGATACTATGGATCAAACGACTAGTGACGAGTTTAATCTCGTTTAACTTTGACAACAACCTTGATAATATTTATAAAAACATATAGTATCTTTTTACCTTGTGACCTCTTTTAAATATTTATTTGGTTGTTAATCATCCTTATTACTACTATTTAAAACACGGTTTAAGATGTGAATGCAACAAAATCATATGTATCACATGCATCATGCGGTTTCTAAAATAATGAGTAGGTAGCTAGGGTTTTATAACTTTTTCTATGTACTCAGCAATTGTTGAGCAAAATACATTTTCACAATTTCACCCAACACCAAACTAACATTTAATTTGGTGTCAATTTCGAATGGTTGGGAGCACAATCTAATGTGTATGTTCTAGGTTTGTATCGAGACGAAGTTCAGTACGAGCTTTGTAGATTTTGTTATTACTTGTATCATCAACACTACTAGAAAAAGTGCTAATAGCAACGAAAATTTTGCAACAACCAATAAGTCGTTGCTAAATTCACATATTAGCAACAAATATAGCAACGGAATTCAGCAAAAATTAAATCTTCGATTAGCAACGATTTTTAGTTGTTGATTTCGTTGCTATCTTCTCAAAATTTGGTGGGAACGTTCCCTCTCTTTTTTAGCAACGAATTTCTCTAAAATTTTCGTTGCAAAAAATTTAGCAACGAAGTTTTAATATTTGGCAATCAAACCATCAATTATTAGCAACGAAATTGCAAATTTAGCAACGAATCATTTGTTGCAAAGATTTGAACATTTTTGTTGCTAAATCTTCGAAAAGGTGAAGGGAAACTTTCCACTAGGGCTGAGCAACGGCTCAAACCCGACCCTAACTGACCAAAATCGACCCTACCCGAAAACCGAATAAGGGCAAAATGTGAACCGAGAAAAAACTATCAAAAAAGAAACCGAACCGAAACCGAGAAAAAGCTATTTCGAGCACAAAAAAGCATCTTTTGACCCGAACCGGAAACGAACCTAAATATTTATACAAAACCGAAAACCGAACCGAATAAGGTCAGTTCGGTTTGACCCGGTTTCGGTCGGTTTGTCAGTTCGGGACTGTTTTTTGGTATTTTGCTTAGCCCTACTTTCCACCTTTTTTTATGGACAAGCTAACCAATTTTATTTTAAATTACTTTATAGTTACTACATTTATGGATAACTACAAGGAAAATAAAATTTACTTTTTTAATTAAACTTTATTAACTAATGGTGGTTTAATTTCAATAAACGTACGATAATCTATGCACATGTAAATATAATATGCAGTGTGTTACATGCACATTGTTTATACGTCTTAAGTGTGAACTTCAACTATGTGAGTGTTTGACTCGTGTTAAAAACGGAAGTTCTATGTGACTTGACTCACAACGCAAATGAGTCCAGATTTTAGTGGGGGAGCTGTTAGTAGAGATGCGGATTTTATTAGTGGGCTGGCTATGAGAAGAGATGTGAATGCTGTTGATTTGATGAGTCTTCTTCCACAGTTACGTGACTCGCAGAGTGAGCTCCTTTTGCTTCGATCATGTATGGGTATTGCGAATTTTTTTTTGGTTTAAGGACTTGTCCACCTGTACACATGGAAGAAGCGGCCTTGTTCTTTGACAAAGGGCTGCGTGGGTCGATTGAGAACATAGTGGTTAGTGGAGGGCCTTTCTTTGGAGACTTACAGTGGTGACTCGCTTATTTGCCCATTCGATTTGGTGGTTTGGGTTTGTACTCGGCAAAAGTGGTTTCTTCTTATGCTTTTGTGGCCTCGCGTGCTGAATCTTGGGTGCTACAAGAACACATCTTACGGATAGTGGCATATGTGGTATGGATGATGACTATGCTTTTATGACCCGTTGGATGGAAGATCCACACTCAGACCGGCAGATGTTTTGGTGTTTGGATAGGTTGGAGGGAAACATGTGTCATGTGTGTGTGGATCTGACTGGGGTTTCTCCTCTCGTGGGTTTGAGCAACCGGGGTTTTACAGTAGGGCAGGCTGCTTTGAAAGCCTCTTCTTACAAAGTGGCAAAACACGAGAAAGCGTGCATTGAAAATCAACATAATTTTATCCCTTTCGCGATTGATACTTTTGGTTTCCTTGCACCTGAGGCAGTGGAGTTCCTCAACAGAGTTCAATGAGTTATGTATAGTAATATTATGACACCTAGATCTATAGATGTAGTTTTCAAAAGGATTAGTTTTGCAATTAAAAAATGGCTAGCAGCGCAGCTTGTTGCCCGTTTGGCGTCCACCTCTGTGTAAATGTCATAAATTCAAATATGTACATACATATATGAGAACGGGTCGAACAAAAAAAAGGAAATCATACATGGACATAAACTTAGACCTAAAACCAAGTGTCAGCATCCTAATGGCTGCAGACATGGACCCACTTATTTTACAACCCATCAAGATGATGCCAAGTAATTTTAAGTCTAAATTTAGGCCTAAATTTAAGTCCATATATTATTTCTAAAAAAAATGAAAATAGCCAAAGTAAAAACTAGATTGTACGAAACAACAAAGATCTATCCCTCCAAAACCTTTCCCGCAAATATTGAGATTAACTTTTCCCCAAATTTTGATATTTTGGCTAAAAAAGTTCCCTCCAAGCCCAAAATGAAAATATATTTATCTAAAAAAAAATCTAAAAGAAAATACACATACTTTTTTTACAACCCTAATTATTTCCATCCCTCTAACACATAGCCGCCTCACACAAATCGGTCTCCCTCCTTCACTTTCACCGACCTTTGTTCTTTCTCCCGCTCCATTAGCTGCCATAGACATCGTTGTCTTGTCGTCATTGCAGACTAGTTGCCCGGTATATTGCTCTTATCTTGTTTCAAAATCTCAAATCAAAATATATGGTTAATTTTAATATCTTTATGCTTTTTTATAGTTTGAAGAGCTCGCACCACTGTTCGTTCATCATCTCAGGAAGCATATCTTCAGAGACTCTGTTTGTCTTAACTTATATTTGTATTTTAATTATTATTTAACTACAATACTAATATGATATAACTTAATTACTTGGGTATGTGTTGATTGAGGATATTGTTTGTCTAAGATGATTGAAATTCATGCCATATCTTGCACCTTATTTGAGACTAGACACACTTTATTAATTGACCTGATTTGTTTTAATTAGATTTTGTTCTACTTGCTCTAATCTATATACGGAGTAATTTTTTATTTTAGATATAATGGAGTAAATCTCACATAAGCTAAAACTATTTTTTATTCTTCTTTAACTAAGTTGTTACAGTATCTAAACTACAGTATAGTGTTTCAATGTGATTATCGTCTCATTCTTATTTATCTTTAACTTGATTATAAAGTTGTACGTAACCTCTTATATGCTCAATAAGAAAGGTACTTTACTTGTAATGGTACTTGTTTCACTCGGTGATACAAGGTGTTAGTTTAGTGATTAGTGATTGGTATACTTTATTGTAACTTGCAAGGGTTAAAGTAACATTCATATATTTTATCTCAAGTTCTAACCTTAATCATATTAAGTTATTAACTTTTTAAAATCACCTTAAGTGTGCTTTTGGTATTGTAAAGTGAAGCTTTAGCTAACTACACAATCATGCCAGTAGAGTTTTTATCAACTTAGATATGATTTAACTCATACTTTGTTTTTTGGCTTGCTTGTATCTCGTGTTGATTTCTGTAAAAGTCAACAACTGATAATATTAATTGTTGTATCTTCTTGATATGACATGAAATGCACTTATGGTGTGTTTTACAAACTATATATTCTGAGTGCTTTTCTATTCATGGCAACGGTTTACTTTTTTAATAATGATAATCTTGATGTTTTTTTTTTGTTTATTACAAATGTATCATGACCTTTTTAAATGTAATTTCAGGGTCAACTAAATTACAAGGCCGCTTTTTTGTATATCCTGTGGAAGTAAGCAAGCAAACCGTACAATTTTTTTGTCTCTTCATTACTTCTTTAGTTGATTCCAAGATTAAAAAAAAAATGCAGGTCGTGTGGCTAATGCTTAATTTGTTGATCACAGCTGCTCTTGACATAATGTTGTGCGGTAAAATTGCCAGCTGCTCTTGACATTGTGTGGGTGCTAAACTTTTCAGAACCCTTGAAGTATGCGTTGAAGTGGAACCTATAGTTTTTGGTCAAGTTATATTTGTCCTACGGATAATTTTGTTCTGTATTAGTTTTAGAACGATTGTAAGTTTGTTGATGTTTAACTGTATTGAATTTGGTATATGTATTGTAGTTATGCTATCATTAATAAATCAGGTATTGGTCCTTATATTGCGTATATGGACATGTAAAAGTACTTTCATTTGCTTTTAGATTTGTATTCTATGTGCAGACATTCAAGAATATCAATGCACCTGCATTTTGAGCATATTTTAATTTAGCAATGACTTTTGTTGCAAAATTTGCAACCTATATATTTCGTTGGCTAAGGTCAATGGTCGTTGCTAATAGCAACAGTCAATGGTCGTTGCTAATTTCATAATTAGCAACGACCTTACATTATGTGGAATTTACCAACGACATCAAATTTCGTTGCTGATTAGCAACGACTTGAAGAAATTAGCAACGACTTGTCACTTAGCAACAGGCGATATAGCAACGAAGGGTGTTTGTTGCCGATGTTGTTGCTAACGTCATTTAGCAACGAAATTAGGCTGTTTAGCAATGATTTTAGACCGTTGCTATTGGCACTTTTTCTAGTAGTGCAATGCCATAGTACATAAAAGCAACTTCCCTATTTTTGCTAAGAAATTGGTGCTCAACACGCAAATGTGTATGGATACAAAATCTTACGGATGCACAAAAATTCCTATGGAGGTAATCTCACAAATAAGCAATAGAATAATAGATTACATATAATAAAGAGTAAATTACACCGTTCGTCCTTGTGGTTTGCGTTGACCGCAGGGTTTAGTCCTTTGACCAAAAAAATTGCACCGTACGTCCTTAAGTGTGAAACGTTATGCACCGTTCGTCCCTCCGTCCATCTGGGCCCACCAATTCAAGATAACGTGGGTTAACGGAGGTTTTTAAAGGGGTATTTCCGTCATTTTACCCTCTTCTTTGCAAAATAAACCATTAAACAGAACTACCAAAACACAATTGAAAATGCCACTGATTCGACCAACACTTGAACATCACCACCTGTTAAGCTTAAAGATCTAAACTCTAAAGGCATAAAAAAAGATTAACTCAGTATATGAACTCAAAATGCTACCTTACCAGACTTGAAAGTTCAACAAAAACCATTCAAAACCACCAAAAACACTGCGACCAAAGTCTAAAAACAGATCCCTGAACCGAAAACACAAAGACACCACCACTATCATGGCTGCCTATGTACACCGTTGTCAAAAAAAAAAAAAAAAAAAAAAAAAAAAAAAAAAAAAAAAAAAAAAAAAAAAAAAAGATCGATATATCTTACAAAAGAAAACCGTTAGATCTAGCAAAACCCGTCAACAAAACCATCAAAACTCACACGACCACCATCACCACCGTGACACCGCCACCTTTATCAGCGAAACACCACCACACCCACCCTTATATCACCATCGTAAACAGGTTTTGGAGGTACACGCGCCGTGTAACCCCCAAACGAGCCACCATTGTCACTAATCTTGGCCGTATTTTCTTGTTTTGGTAAGTAGGTAAGTAGATTAATGGGTTCTTGTTCTTTGTGTCACGTCCTAAATCTTGCGGTATCATCTTTGTGTCACGTCCTTGTTCTTTTCTTGGTTGGTTATTATCATTAGTTGTGGATTTTTCTTTGTTTTGAGTCGCGGCTCCAATCAAACCCGCAAGTGGGTTTTGATTTATCTTCAGTTTGGCTAGGACTTGAGCATCAACCACTGATTTTTGTAAAAACAAAAGCCGTAATTCTTGAAGATGTCTTTCCATATCTTGGAAGCTGTTAAAGGGGTTGCTTTTAGGTCGGATCCGTTGATATTCTCATCTGGGTCAGTTGGGTTTTATAGGTTGTGTATTTTTGGGCTCAAAGGTGTCATCTTTATGATCTTTTTGATCTGGGTTTTGTGTGTTTGTGGATTCTTGATGATCTTTCTCATCTGGGTATGTGGGTACTGTGTTTTTAGTGAAATCTTGATGATGGTTTTTATCAGGTGGGTGGTTTTGATGGTGGAAGGGGAGGAGGATGATTTTGTGGTTTTTATTTTGCAAAGAAGAGGGTAAAATGACGGAAATACCCCTTTAAAAACCTCCGTTAACCCACGTTATCTTGAATTGGTGGGCCCAGATGGACGGAGGGACGAACGGTGCATAACGTTTCACACTTAAGGACGTACGGTGCAATTTTTTTGGTCAAAGGACTAAACCCTGCGGTCAACGCAAACCACAAGGACGAACGGTGTAATTTACTCTAAAATAAAGAAGACACAATATCCGTGTATATTAGCTTAGTGTTTTGTTAAGAAAGGAAATGTACTTGGGGAAAATGGAAATAACTTAATGGAGTTTTTAGCCAACTCATAACAATTTTAAAATGTAATTACTAATAAATGAAAAAACTTTTAAAACTATTAACCAAAAATATACATTTTTAAAAAAAGCTCATATCTATTAATCTATTAATACATATAAAAGAAAAATGGTCAATTATTGAAAAGTAAAATGCTGAAAATCTTTTATATAATAAAGAAATTACATCATTTTAGAATGATTTTGTCAATTCATTTTTATCGAAAAAACAATTAGGCCAATAGGAGAGCTCGATTTCGCCACGTAAGCAAAATCATGTGATGTGATTGGTTAATAAAAGTCAAAATTAAATTGATTTTAGTCAAACTTTAATAAATTTAGCGGAGAAATTTGGTTGATAAAAAAAACACATAAAAATATAGGTGTCAAATTTGTGAAACAAAAACTTAAAAAAATATGACAAATTAAAAAAACTTTAGTGGTTGAATCTTTAAAAATTATATAGAGTTAAGTGTAATATTATAAGTCTCCATGTTTTTTAATAACTTTGAATTATAAACAAATACCCTCTTATACTTTATACCATTTATATTTTATATCATAAAAAATACAATACATATGTTGTTTTAAAATAACAACATATAAAATAACAACATTTTAAATACGGCTAAATTACTGAAAACGGGAATATAATTATCAAATTGTAATCACGGGTTACTTTAATATAAAAATAAATATACTCGAGTATACTTATAATAATGACTCATGTAATTCTTATTTATTTATATAAGGATATCTAGAAAAACATTTTTAAAAAACTTTAAGGAGTATACTTTAACTTTATCAACGCTCATTAGGTGCTATTAAACGTGCATCATGTGTACAACGTAATATTAGTAATAAAATATAAATAACAACATCAACATCTTTGTCAGCTAAATAAAATTAAATCTTGAGTTACCTAACAAAATTTTTACAAATATTTTACCAAATTCTAATGGATATTAATGCATAATGAAAAACTCGTGCATAAGTATTAGTTGTACTTATATCACAACTTTCATGGGCAAATTCTTATATGTGTATATAATGAACTAAAATGTTAAAATAAATTTGATTTATGTGTAAACTTCGTGCGTGCACGAAACTTATAACTATATAATTATATGCAATTGCCTTTAAGGACACAATATTGAGTATTAATACATAATAATTTTTTTTTTGTCAAAACCACGTGCGTGCATGGGTATTATAACCATTAGTCAAATGTGAGAGAAACTTCTTAACTATCTATAAACAACTAAAATGAAAATGTTGAAAACTTGAATAATTAAAATGGAAATGTTGATATTAAAATAGAAATGTTGTCATATGCAAACTGTGTCCATGGATTATTTGCTTACTATAATGTCCATAAACAAGAAATATAGAAGTAATATACATGAATCAAATACCCTATAATCATATATATTTACAAATACCCTAAGATTACCTGACCACTAAGAAAAGATATATAAAATGGTATGAGAAGATATAATATAAGAATTTGACAACTAAGAGCTGTTATAATCAAAAAATATTTTTTGAACATACTTATAATCAAATTAGAGACAACAGGTAAAAACTTATTGTACAATATTTTACAACACTAAAACTATACAAGCACTATCTTTTTTAATTTTAAATGAGCAATTAAATGCACTAAAATATTTAAAACTAGAATTAAATAATACAAATACTAAAGCATATTATACAAACTATTTAAACACAAAAACTACAATATGAGAAATACAAATAATATAGCTAAAATTACATAATATTTTTCTCTATATTTTATCCTATTGCACATATTTCTAATCCATCATCTATTTGCTTAAAACTACATGTATATAAAACACGGTTCGATTCTAGTAATCGCTGATATTTAAAAATAAAAACCGAAATCGAACCGCGATAAGAGGATTTATCGATTTATGGTGTTTTCGGATTCAATTTTCAGTTATTGTTTTTTGCGGTTTCGGATTGAGCGGGTCGGCTCGTTTTGTCGGATTCACGGATTTTTTTTAACACTCAGTATCCATAAAACTAAGATTTATATAATCAAATAGGTATTTTGAACGACGAAAAAATATTGCTCAATAAAATATTTATTATCACAATCGTGTAATGAAAAACATTTTCATTAGTTAAAGAGTTGAAATACGTCACATGTAATTCTTGATATATGTAAATTTATTGTAAAAAAATAAAATAATAAATTGATTCACCAGAAAATTTTATTTTAGGATACCCGCCGCCGCAACGTGTGGGTGCCCTGATAAAGTGACTTTTACTAAAGATATCGGTTTGTGGACTTAGATGATGTTTGTGATTACGTATTTTAACATACTAGACGTATACCCACGCAAAGCGACGGTGTATAACGACAAATAATTATATTTATGAAATTGTGACTTTAGTTCGACTTTTGAAACAAAGAGTGTGTTTTTTTTATTAGAAAGTTTGTTTTTTAAAAATAGTGTGTGTTTTTTAAAAATTGTCAAGTTTAGAATTGATCAAACTTAAAATGTATTAAAGGATATTTATAAGTAATTTAAGTAAACTACATTAACTTAAGTTTTCAAGATTCAAGATTTACGAGCATTCACACCTTTAAGATGCATAGAACGAGTGTGGTATCACCAAAGTTGTCAAAATATTTTATCCCATCAACATAAGATTTACAATATTTTTAATTTTTTTATTCGTAATGGTAACACTAACTAGTCAGGTATACTAAAACACACAAACATATATTTATTTTCTAAAAAATTGACACATTTACAACGTTTTATTGAACAAATTTAACACTGAAAATTACTAAAACTTGAACCAAATAAACTCTTAATCTTAACTCAAAAAAATATATGTTTAAACTTGAGCTCCAATCTACTCATGTTATCTTAAAGATATATGTTCATGTAGTTTATGATTTTTGATACACTGTTACATATGAAACTATTTATCCAACAAGTTTAAGGTACATGGTTCAAAAGTCACATTTCTTTATGTCATTTTCTTTAATAATATCCCATGTAATCCATAAGAGCACTCCCATTGTTAACGTCAAAACGGCGTTAAACCCCCCAATAACGGCGTTATTGCGTTATTACCTTTGGAAGTGCATGTTATTCACGCCGTTAGTCCCTGGGCGTTACAGGGCTAACGCGCGTTACATATTAAAAAAAAAAAAAATCATTTCACCCCCTACACCATTTCAAATAAATTTTCACTTACACCCCCTCAACCTATTCAAATTCAAATTTAAATTATACTGGTCAATTCTGGGCGGGATAAATTCAAATTCAAATTCAAATTCAAATTTGAAATTTAAAAATCAAATATGAGCGGGATTTATTCAATTTCAAAATCAAAACTGCCTATATATACAACTCTACCAGAGTTGTTTAACACACAACTTACACACACAACTCACACACAACTCACACACAAAAAATGTCTCGCAAAGATTTTTCTCAGCAATTCCCCAGCCCAGAAAAGTTGTCTGAAACCAGCTTTCCAAATCCAAATCACTTGCCGGAAACCAGCTTTCCAACTCTACCAGAACCTGATGTTTACTCTACACCACCAAAAAATTTCTTTCCGGTGGGTTTTGAAAACATCCCATACCTCCCAATTGTTCCAAGTTCACCTGTGAACAGTCCACAGGTGGATTTTCAAAACCACCCCAGCGGGTTAAGTGAGGCTTCCCTCCGGCAACTGGAACAAGATGAAGAAAACGTTAGGTAGATTATGGAAGTGCAAGCACGTGAAGAGGCTGCTCGCCGTGAGCAAGAAGCACGGGAAGCTCAGTACCGGCAAGACAACTTCTTCGACATAATGGAGAGTCGATACATGAACGGGGAGTTTTATTCTCCGCCAACCAGTTCTGATGGTTGAGACTCGGATGATTCGTTTTTTTAAGTTTTAGTAGTTTTAGTAGTTGTATCTTTAATTTTTAATGTAATTCGTGTTTAACGTTTAATGTACTTGGTGTTTTAATGTTAAATGTGATATGTGTTTTAATAAATGAAGTGTTTGTTTTAGTTTAGGGGTTGAAATTGAAAATATGAAATGTTATTGGTGTTATTGATGTTATTGAGATGTTATGGTTGTGGGTGTTTTTTGAGGATGTTAATGTTAAATGTTAAAGCTGATGTGGCGCTGACGTGGACGGTGTTATTGGTGTTATGATGTTATGAATGAGGATGCTCTAAGGCACTCTTTGCGGCAACTTCACTGCAACCACAATTTGTATAGTAGGTTATCACCTACTATAGTATTTAATAATTGGGGCAAATAATAAAAAAAAAAATCATACTTGCCACAATTTTCTCTTGTGGGTAGCGAACATTTTTTTTTGCTTTTGTGGGTACTAGAATTTCAAATTCATCCTCTTTAGGGTACTATGTGACATTTTTGCCCTTCGAGAAAAAAAAATTTCTATTAGCTAAGAGGGGCAAAAATGTCCAAAATTTTCGCAAAATACCTTAAAGAGGATGAATTTGAAAGTATAGTACCCACAAAAGCAAATTTGTTTGTTCGCTACCCACAAAAGAAAATAGCGACAAATATGATACTTTTTTTTTGATCATTTGCCTTTAATAATTGTGCTCTTGATGTTATTGTGATCATAATTAGGTTATTTTGGTTGAAACTAATGGTTAAAATTGATGGGTGATTTGGTGGGATTAAAATAAAAACGTATTCAAAATAAAATGAGATGTGAGATAAAGACGAGGGTAAAATAGTCATTTCACATGAGTTAGAACAGTGACTAACAAGATTTTTTAATGATCGTTAGGCTGAGGGACACAATTTGCAGATACTCTAATGGCATAATTAAAAAAAAAAATCTTTTCAGTAGCATAAATTGCAAATCAAGTATAACTGAAGGACATTTTTTGCGGTTACACTTGTATAAAAGATGTTAGGAGGTTAGAGGTATTGTTTTGACCTTAATATATCCAGGCTTCCAACCCCTATAGCCCAAGTATTGGTTTCGTCTTAAACTTTTTTTGTTAGATAGCAAATGTAAGGTTGGTTTGTTTTTTTTTTTTTTTTTTTTTTTTTTTTTTTTTTGAAAAACAGATCAAGGCATCAAGTTAAAATCTATATACTGGTGCTCAGTTTCAAAAATCAAAATATATCTAAAATCTGAAGTGAGTATATGACTAGTCATTTTATACATCCAAACTACGAATTATATCAACAGGCAAAGACCTTCAAAGTTCAAACTACGTACCATTGGAAATAACTCCCATAACTACCCACACCCCCACAAAACCCCCCTTCTTTGACCCACCATATAATGCACTTACAAAAAGTGACATTATAATTTTACTGGCAAATAATGCAACAACAAATATGTCAAAAACACACTTTTTGTTACAAAAGAAACTGCATGAACTTGAATCAGAATTCACCCACGTATCCAAATGTCTACCAGAAACAATAACTGGACCGGACCCTATTGTCGATGAGTTCAAGAATCGGTTAGTCTTCTATAGGAAGCTCTTGACAGCTGAAATCGCAGTGCACAAAACAAAGCCCCCACATTTGGATGAATATGAAAAGTGCTTAGCTCAACTAGAGACTTCTTTCAACAAGCATTATATGTTTACAAAGGATAGCGGAAAGGCTCAAAAGGTAGAAAATCAAGTTTTTGAGAAATTTAACGAAGAAGTGGCGTCGCTATCAGATTTGGAAAATACATTTGATTATCAAGATTTGAAGGCCGTTGATTATAACACAAAACATGGCTTTAGTGTTGTAGCTGTTTGGATGATGCTTGGTGCTATTTTGATGGTTTATTTTTCAAGTGTTTTTCGTACCATTTAATATAAAGGTTATGTTTTCTTTGTTTGCCGAAGCATTTTGAGACGTCACTAGGGGGTTTTAAAAATTGAATGATTATGGATCAAGACTCGTTGATATGATGTATATTTTCTAACTTCTTTGTGATTCGAGAATACTATCTTAATGTAACTTATTATTTTGATAGCCATGAATCTTTAACGTGCTCTTGTACATATATTGATGTACATATATTGTTGAACTTATTTTTTGCTTTAAAATAAATAATCGAGAAAGGCTGTGATGTACATATAGCTAGTGTTTCCAGGTTTGGTTATCGTATGTTGGATATTAATTGTGATGATATTAATATTTGTCTATAAGTTAAACAATGTTTGAAGAAATGGGTTTATTTTTCTTATATAAGTTGAGATAAGAAAATCAATATAATTAATTGAATATAATGAATATTGTGGGATGTCCCTTAACTCTTCGTACGTACATGAAGTGTAGTTGATGAGGTATAGTCTCCTCCGGGTAATTAGGAGGAGATAACCATGCTTAAGGAAGAATCCAACACATGTTAGAACGGTACTCCGGAGTCAGCAAAGGTAATCCCAGGTCCGAAGTTAATGGCATGCGAGTTAGGTTTGCTTCGTAGCGGTAAGCTATATCGGTAGAAAACTACAATACGGTCAAGTACGAACAAAGCAGAGTGGTCAACAACGACCACCTGCAATGCCAAGACAAGATGATCTCCGAAGGCAGCGCCTGACCCTATCAGCGATTTATCCACTGCTCCTAGACGACAAGATTATCTCCACAAAGCTCGTATCGTGGAGCCAAACCCAAGTAGTATAAATAGTTAGTCATTCAGATCAACACACACTCGGATACTCCGATACAGACTATCTCTACCTTCCCCTATATTATCGCATATTTATCATACCAAGTACATTACTTATTCTCACGCCGGAGCTTGGTCTCGGATTAAAACCCGAGGCTAGCTAACGGTGTTCTTTCTTATTGCAGCCCAAAGGACAAATGAATTAGCAATAATCTCCGAGGTCGAAGGGCTCAAGAAGTGGTTACGAAAAATTGCTTCAACAGTAGTGCTGAAGGACTTCATGCATAAATTAAGTATGACTTGGTAAACATTGATGTATGTTATTTGGTCATAGTGAATCACTAAATTTTATGAAGTGTATTGGAGATATTTTTCGTTCATGAGATCATGGGAATTGAAACTAACAAAATTATGGGTACAAACTAGTTATAGTTTTACGCATAAATAGTTAGCAAAGTCCCATACTGAAAATAACACAATAACAAAGCAATACACTCTCAAATCTCACTGTGATAATTTCTACGTAGGCTCGAAGCGACCAAATGGGCTCCGCAGAAACCTTTAAAGGACCAGTAAGTTCTTCCTATGCAGGTTTCATTTACTGTTTTTGGGTGTTCGTTTGTTGCTGTTCGAGGCTATTTTGGGGGGCCGTTTCAGATCTGTGATTATCCGAATGCTGCTCGTAAAGTTCAATAATCCTTAAAGGTTTCTATGTGTTCTACAGGATAGTCTTTTTGAAAGTGTGCGGATATGACATTGATCGGTCAGACCCATCTATACCCCTTTTATTGAATGATATTCATTGTGTTCGATAATTAATTTATCATCTCGCTTCTTCTACTTTGTTCCTATGATTCGTAAAATGGTGTTGACGGAATAATATTATAAAACATGCTATAAGAGTATTTCAACAATCTTAAAAGGTGTTATACGTTATAAAAAAGGCTGTTTCATATAAATGGGTACGGGATGTTTTCGGCCATGATTGTTTATGATAGTTTATTTACTGCATTACCATGCAATATGTTTTTCCTGACATAGGATAAACAATCAAGTATATGTCTACATGATAAAGAGGCCTTAATGTTTCAGTTTTAATTAGTTTAGGAATTGTGTGTCATGCTTGACATATATATACAAATGGTATTTTATATTTATAAACCTAAAACTCAAGATTTGAGTTATAAAGTTGTTTCCAAAATCAATAGACCAATTTTAATATATGTTAGCAAATTGGCTAAGGAGACCATTTACCGTTTGGGAGATTTCTGTCATTAGTGAACATACATTAGGAAGTCACGTATCAACTATAAAAGTAATATAAATAGGAGTAAATTGTATTTTTGGTCTATGTGGTATGACTAAATTGTAGGTTGGGTCCTTAAAAGTTTGAAAGTGCACTGACAGTCCTCATTTCGAAAGTTTTGCTGCATGTTTAGTCCCTGATCAACATCAAATGACTAAAATACCCTTGTCTTCTTCTTTTCCTATTTTCTTTTCAGTCCATCTTTTCAATTTCTTACATAAATGGTCCTTGTGTCTTGCCATGTTTTACAGATTTAGTCCGGATTTTTTTTATTATTTATTTAACTATTAATATTAGTATTATATTTTTTATAAGTTTTCGTCTGTTTTTATACATCCGTTTTTCTTACATTTTTGTCCGTTTTCGTCCGTATTTATACGTTTTTGCCAATTTTATACTTTTTTGTCCGTTTTTATACGTTTTCGTCCGTTTATATACGGTTTTTTCCGTTTTATGCGTTTTCTTCCGTTTTTATACGTTTTCTTACGTTTTCATACGTTTTTATCCGTTTTCATTCGTTTTCATCCGTTTTTATACATTTTCGTCCGTTTATATACGTTTTCGTCCATTTTTGTACGTTTTTTTTTAATTTACGTTTTTCTTACGTTATCATACACTTTTATCCGTTTTAATACGTTTTAGTCTGTTTTCATCTGTTTTTATACGTTTTCGTCCATTTCTATACGTTCTCGTAAGTATTTATACGTTTTCGTCCGTTTTTTAGTTTTCATCCGTTTTGATATGTTTCGTCTGTTTTTTACGTTTTCGTTCGCTTTTATACATTTTAGTCTGTTTTTTTTATGTTTTCGTCCTTTTTTATACATTCTCGTCCGTTTTATACGTCTTCGTCCATTCTTATAATTTTCGTCTGTTTTTATATGTAAAAAAGACGAAAACGTATAAAAACGTAAAAAAAATGGACGAAACTTTATAAAATCGTAGAAGAACGGACAAAAACGTATAAAATTGGATGAAAACGTAAAAAAATGGACAAAAACGTGTAAAAGACATATGAAAACGTAAAAAAGGGGGCGAAAACGTAAAAAACGGACTAAAGTGTATAAAACACACTAAAACGTAAAAGAATGGACGAAAACGTTCAAAAATGGATGAAAACGTAAAAAACATACGAAAGCATATAAAAACGGACGAAAATATAAAAAAAATGAACGAATATGTAAAAAAACGGACGAAAAAGTATAAAAAAAAAGGGGACTAAAATGGATGAAAACGTAAAAAAACGGACAAAAACGTAAAAGAAGGATGAAAACGGATGAAAACGTAAAAAAACTGACGAAAATGTAAAAAAACAGACGAAAACGGATGAAAACGTAAAAAACGAACGAAAACATCACTTGACGGTCAAACTAACAGAAATAGTGGTTAAGGGACCAAACCCGTAACGGGTCAAAACCATAGGAAGAAGATTTGCCAAAAAAAAATGTATGGACTAAATATGTAAAACCCCTTCCAACATACGAACTATTTATGTAAGAAAACTGAAAAGAAAATAGAAAAAGAAAAAGACAACATCAAATGACTAAAATACCCTTGGTCTGTGTGGACCCAAGGACCAAACACGCAACAAAAACTTGAAAATAGGGACCTTTGGTGCACTTTCAAAGTTTTAGGGACCAAATCTAAAATTTGGTCATACCACAAGGACCAAAAATGCAATTAACTCTAAAATAAAATTAAAACATATATAATTGAACTTATCGAATGAATTCATCTTTTGAAATGCAAATTTGTGCCTTTTAATCGTAAAAAACGATTGAAACGTATTGATTTTGGTCCGATAAAACCCTAATTAGATCCCCAAATGTAGAGAGAGATTGTGTGAGGTTTTTGGCAGAGAAATGATGGAATGAGAGAGTGGGAGGGAAGGTTGATTAGACGATTTTGTTTTGTGTAATTACTATTTTAACCCTCTTATCTATTAGACGCGCATCTTTTCTTTTCTTTTTTAATTTGAATACCGACCGTGGGATTGATTTTGGTTGTAGATTGGATTGATCGGACGGTTAGCAACACTTTTTAGACTTTTTAATTTGTACCTCTTTGCAAGGGATCGCAACTTTGAAAATAATATTGGTTATAGGTTATAAAGGAAAATAATAATAAAGTTTATGGTTTCTATACATAGTTTTCTTAAATTTTCACTTGGTTTTCATACATAGTTTTTTTAATTTTTCACGAATATGGGTTTTTCCTTTATATATAGTATATATTGTGTTTTTATATGAGTCTGCGTATTCAAGAAGTTAATGAGAATACCTGCTATTAAATTTTGGTACTAAACAATATGACAACATTCAATAGACTAGACGAATACTCGTGCATAGCAACGAGACATTTTAGCAGCAAACAATTATAGTAATATTTTGATTACACACAACATTTATATAAAAAAAATGACATTAGAAGGTATTGTTTTGTCAGAAATAACCCATCCCATTCTTTATATCTAAGGGAATGCGTTTTGTCAAAAATCTTACTTTATATCTAAGGCAACTCGTAATAACCCAATAACCCGACCCGATATAACCTGAACATTCGATATACATAACACATTTACATCTACAATTAGGGGTGTTATCGGTTCGGGTTGAATCGGGTTTTGAATTTTAAAAATATGACCCGCAACCTGACCTGATAAGAAATCGGGTTGTCGGGTTCAGGTCTAATCGGGTTTTGGTTATTACAGGTTGCCTTGGCTGAAGCATCATATTTGTACTTCCTTCTTGTGTAAAGTTATGTGTAAGATTATCCTTTTTTCATATGCTATGGCATGTGCAAGAAATCAGTTAAAGTTGTAAGTTCTAAAATTATGAAAGAGTGTGTTTTTATATGTTATACTAGGTAGACTTTAAGGTCGTGCTAAGCACGGCCCAAGATGGTGTATACTTCGTTTTTAAAGTTATACAAATAGTTTCTAAGAAAATATTGTTTCCGGCTCAATAGTGTCTAAGATGTGTTTAAGGTGTCTCGCTCAATTGGTCGAGGGAAATGTGAAGTATAATAATAATAATAATAATAATAATAATAATAATAATAATAATAATAATAATAATAATAATAATAATAATAATAATAATAATAATAATAATAATAATAAAAGCTCAGCAGCTTCTTCAAAAGAGATGACGGATGCAGAGTAATAAAATAAATAAAATAAAATTTAAGCATCGTTCAACTGGATGGGCACTACAACAAATATCTCTTTCAACAAATTAAAATATATACCAAGAATGTTTTGCATCAATGTATCATACTCAAATATCAACTTAGCTATCATACCAGGCAAAGCTTAACTTATCAATGTATTTTAATTAGGTGTCTTGAAGAAAAAGTTAATATTGTGGTTTCATGTAATGACTTTTATAGTTAAGCTAAGAAAAATGGAATGAAAAATGTGTGACAAATAATACTCTTCACCTCACACTACACATACACACTCCCTCCGGAATCTTTGACATTTATGTGTTCACTACACTTCCTATTCTATAATATACTCGTATAGTATCAACCTTTTTATCGTAAGGTAAGAAAAGTCAATAATGCTACTACAGGTTCACCCTTATACAGATTAATAGGGGTATGGGCCGACCCTTAAACAAGGAACATCCATCTCTTTTCAGGTTTCACTTATTTTCTGCAAGTCTGCAACACACTATTCTCACTGTATCACCCACCTTCTCCCACCACAACACGTGCTATGTCAAATCATGTTCCCTTTAGAAATTCATCTCAATATTTACATGACGAAGCATTCAATATGCACAAATACATTAAATGGTAGTTCTACCCAAAACGATTAGCTAGTAGGAGTAACTAAAAGCTTACACTACAATTTTTTTTTTTTTTTTTTTTTATCAAATACATTGTTCAAGTTATATACCAACTACCAAAAGCATTGAATACAAAGAATAAAAAGTCATGTTAAGAATACATTCATGAGTAGATGATTTTATCTAGTTCCTATTATTTCTCTTTTGACTAAAAGTTCAGTATAAAAGTGAAAATATACGGGATAACAAAAACATGTGAAACATTTGTTACTATAACTTAACTACTTGATTGTAAAAGTTAATACATTGGATTTAATTATCATTAACAGATATGCATTCATATCTTAGAGACATTGATATTCTTTGCTGTTGGGAAATTCGCTTTTGGGAGTTAATACTTATTATGTTAAAGTTAGTACTGATAGTATTGTTTAAAGAGTATTAACTAGTTAGTACTGATAGTGCAAATATTAGTACTGATAGTGTTAGAGTTTGTACTGATCTATTTTAAGTATGTCGTGTAAGGTTTGTAACAGCATATCTTCTATATCAATAGAAGATATGATATACTTAATGCATAGTTATCTATGTAAGGGATCTCCTTAGTGTATAAAAGGAGATCCTAGCTAGGTTAAGCAGATATCAATACTCTAGCCGTCTTAAGAAAAGCTTCAAGGTTGTAAACCCTAGTACTAAGAGAGTACTCGTATTATTTATCAATAATATTGAAGTTGTTGGTGTTATACTTGTTCTTACATTAATCTTCTAAGTGCATTCAAGTGGATTCCGCATACTTGTGTGCATCTACAACAAGGTTTCTCATTGTTGTTTTGGAACCATCCAAGGCAACTAACACGTTTACGAGCTAAGTGTTCTAGATCCAAGGTTTGGGACTCCACAATTGGTATCAGAGCTTGTGTCCTAAAGCTTTGTTTTTAGAAGATCCTGTGTGACTAATCTGAAGAAATGGATTTCGACTCAAACAAATCCAATGTTGTTAACAGAGTTCCTAAGTTGCAGCCAAATGAATATGAACTCTGAAGAATGCGCATAGAGCAGTACTTCTTGGTACTTGACTTTAAGTTGTGGAACATTGTGATCAATGGGGACTCTTACAAATCCATTGTCACTGAAGAAGTTGGTGGTAAGGTTGTTACTAAAGACAAAGGTGACCCTATCACTAATGAAGAAATGGCTCTAAGAGGCAATGATCTCAAGGTCAGAAGTCTTTTACTCATGGCAATACCTGATGATCATCAACTCACCTTCAACAAACACAAAGATGCTCAAACTTTGTTCAAAGCCATTGAGACCAGATTTGGTGGGGACTCTGTCACCAAGAAAACTCAGAAGACTCTTTTGAAGAAAGAATTTGAAAACTTCACGGCTGGTGCAACTGATTCAATTGACTCAGTTTACAATAGGCTTCAAAAACTTGTTAGTCAACTGGCAGTATTGGATGTGGACCTCTCCAAAGAAGATGTCAACCTCAGGTTTGTTAGAAGTCTTCCATCACCAAAATGGGACACTCATGTCATTGTATGGAAGAACAAGCCAGAATTTGAAACCATGAAGTTGGACAATCTGTTCAATAGCTTTAAGGTGATTGAACAAGACATGAAGAGAAAAGCAGCTGCATCTTCCAGTTCTAGGTCACAAAATATAGCCTTTGTGGCTCACCCTGTCACAAGCAATGATAAGGACAATTTTGATGTTTGTACTTCCAGTACTAATGTTAATACTGATGGCTTAGTAACCACTGCAGCAGGCATCAATGAAGGTACAATCTATGCTTTCATAGCTGAGTAGAGTCAAGGATCCCAGATCACTCATGATGATCTGAGACAAATCCATGAAGATGACATGGAAGAGATGGATATCAAATGGAACATTGCCCTGATCAGTATGAGGGCAAGAAGGTTCATGAAGAAAACTGTAAGGCAGATTAAGATCAATGATGGAGATATTATTGGGTTTGACAAGGGAAAGGTTGAATGCTACAACTGTGGCAAGCTTGGGCATTTTTCCAGAGAATGCAGAAGCCCCAGAAGCAAAGGGAAGCACAGTGATGCTGACAACTCTTCTTCAAAAGCAATGGTGGCTGTTGATGGTGCTGGATATGATTGGAGCTTCATGGCTGATTAAGAAGAAAATCCAATCAACATGGCTTTGGTATCTGAGGTACTTAATTGTTCAGATACATGTATTCCATTAAGCAAATATTTAGAGCTAAAAACCATGTTTGATAATGTGTCTGAAGAACTTGCTAAAACTAGCTATAACTTAACAAATCATAAGAGAGGTTTAGCAGTCTTAGAAAAACAAGTTAAGCATTATAAGGAAAATGAGTCTCTGTATACTGATGCAACTGTTGTGCTTAATAGGGAAATTTCTTTTAAAGATACTACCATAAGTGTGTTAAAAGAAGAACTAGAGAAAGTCACACAAGCTAAAGATAACATAGAACTAAGTATTGAGACTCTTTAAGATACACAACATTATAACTCTGAGAGAGTTGATAAATACCTTGAAAAAACTCTAATTGGTAAAGCCAAATCAGGTATGGGTTATAAATCTGTACCACCACCATTCAGAGGTGTTCATTCACCTCCTGGTATAGGCCTTGCACACACTGGATTAGAAGAGTTTAAGGAACCCACATTTGTCCGAGGCCCTACAATCAAAAGTACTTTCGCTGAAAAGACTGATGAAGTGTTTGAAAGTGCCAATGACACCTCCTTACCTGAGGTGTGTCTGTATCTGAAAATAAAAAGGCTGGTATAGAGTCTAGTGAACCAACGCAAGTACAGGCCACTAAACTAGTACGACCATTTGACAAACCTGTTAATAAGCCAGTTAAATATGTTGAGATGTATAGAAATAGGTCATCTAGTCCTAGAGGTAACAAGAGAAACTGGAACCAGTTAAAATCTGAGCAACTAGGGGATGAATTTGTCATGTATAATAAATCTTGCTTTGTGTGTGGTAGCTTCTCTCATCTGCAGGCTCAATGCAGACACCCTATGAGACCTCAACCCATCATGACCCCAAGAGCAGTTCTTCTTAAAACTGGCATAAAATCTTTGAATAATGCAAGGCCAGTTAATACTGCTAGACCACAACCCAGAGTATTTGGTGAAAGACCCAAAAGAAACTTTTCAAAATCATCATCTACTTCACCAAGGTCCTTTAAATCAGCAAAAACCTTTAACTCTTATGATGAACAAATCAAGTTTTACATGAAAAAGGTTAATACTTATGAGCCAAGACTTAATACTGATAGGCCAAAAGTTAATACTTTTAAGCCTAAAATGAAAAATGCTGGTTCTAAAGTGAATGCTACAAAGGGAATCAAGGGCAATGCTGTTAAGCTCTCAGCTTGTTGGGTGAGAAAGACCACTCAACCCAACAGTGCATCAGTTACTCTCAAGAAATATGATTACATTGATGCACGAGGCAGATCCAAGTCAGTGATGGCTTGGGTCCCCAAAAGGAACTAATTTCCTTTATTTTATGTGCATGAACATTCCAACAATAATGATGATCTTGGCTATTCAGACAGTGGGTGTTCCAGGCACATGACTGGAAATCTATCTTACCTTTCAAATTTCACTGATTTGAATGGAGGATATGTTTCTTTTGGACGAGGAATTGGTGGAAGAATTACTGGTAAAGGCACAATCAAGACTGGTAATTTGGACTTTGAAGATGTGTACTATGTGAAAAAACTCAAATACAAGTTGTTCAGTGTGTCACAAATGTGTGACAAGAGGAATTTAGTTTTGTTCACAGATACTGATTGATTGGTTTTATCTCCTAAATTTAAGTTGCCTAGTGAGGATGAGGTACTTCTTAAGTTTCCTAGGAAAAGCAATCTGTACAATATTAATATGAAAAACATAGTGCCCAAAGACAACCTTACATGTTTAGTTGCTACAGCTTCTTTGGATGAATCTATGTTATGGCATAGAAGGCTAGGTCATGTGAACTTTAAGGTAATAAATCTTTTAGCTAAAAATAACATTGTAAGAGGTTTAGCTTCAAAAAGATTTGAAAATAAACAGACCTGTATTGCATGCCTCAAAGGGAAGCAGCATAGAGCCTCTTGTAAGCCCAAGGTTTTTAACTCTATCACCCAACCACTTCATATGTTGCACATGGATTTATTTGGCCTCACAAATGTTAGCAGCCTAAATTTTAAGAAGTATTGTTTGGTTGTGACTGATGATTTGAGCAGATTTACTTGGGTTTTCTTTATGAACACTAAGGATGAGACTAGTGAAATCCTTAAGTCTTACATAACTGCTGTAGAGAACCTAGCTGATAAGAAAGTTAAAATCATTAGGTGTGATAATAGGACAGGGTTTAAAAACCAAGTGATGAATGATTTCTATCAACTTAAGGGTATTAAAAGAGAATACAATATAGCTAGAACTCCTCAGCAAAATGGGGTTGTTGAAAGGAGAAATGGGACATTGATTGAGGCTGCTAGGACTATGTTAGCAGATTAAAGTTACCCACAACATTTTGGGCTGAGGCAGTTAATACTGCTTGTTATGTTCAGAACAGGATACTAATTGTAAAGCCTCATAGCAAGACTCCCTATGAGATGTTTTTAGGTAGAAAGCCTACCCTAGACTTTCTTAAACCTTTTGGGTGTCATGTCTCTATTCTCAATACCATTGACCACTTAGGTAAGTTTGATGGAAAATCTGATAGTGGATATCTGGTTGGCTACTCATTGAATAGTAAAGCCTTATAGGGTTTATAATTCTAGAACCAGAAGGATAGAGGAGAATCTGCACATAGAGTTTCTTGAGGACAAACCTAGTGTAGAGGGGCAAGGACCAACATGGCTTTTTGATATTGATATGCTAACAAAATCTATGAACTATGTGCCTGTTTCCGTGGATTCTAACATGATTGCAGGAGAAAAGCAAGGTCCTGATGCAGATTCTGATGATGATGTTGACTGCATCCTATTGCCCATTTGGAATGACAACTCAGTTGGAAGCACTTCTTTAGGGGAGGCAAACAAAGATGATGATCAGCCTATAAAGACTAATGATTCCAATGCTGAAGGGGGTGTGACCAATACAGAAGACACAGTGGTAGAACCTTAAGTCATCAGCACTAATGTGGTTAATACTGATAAGCCATAAGTTAGTACTGATGAGCCGTAAATTAGTACTGATGGTCCTCATTCTATTCCATCAGTTAATACATAGGTTCCAGATCCTTATGGTGAAGCTGATGAGATTGATTTTACTAATATAGCTTCATCTTATGATGTTCCTACTACACCACACAGGAGAATCAATCAGGATCATCCATTGGAAAATGATATTGGAGATGTCAATGTTGAAAGAACTACAAGATCTAAATTTCAGCATAGTGAGACAGGATTCTTTAGTGCCATCTATGAAGAAAGAAATCACGGTGCCTCACAGATATGTCTCTTTGCTTGTTTTGTTTCCTAAGCAGAACGAAAGAAAGTATACTAAGCTCTTGAAGATGAAGCATGGGTAGAAGCAATGCAAGAAGAGCTTCTCCAGTTCAAACTTCAAAATGTATGGGTTCTTGTGGATCTTCCTGATGGAAAGAGAGCTATTGGCACCAAATGGGTTTTCAGAAACAAGAAGGATGAAAGGGGTGTGGTAATAAGGAATAAGGCTAGACTAGTGGCTCAAGGGTATACACAACAAGAAGGGATTGACTATGAAGAGGTCTTTGCTCCAGTGGCAAGGATTGAAGCTATTAGATTATTCTTGGCCTTTGCATCATACAAAGACTTCACAGTATACCAGATGGATGTGAAGAGTGCTTTCCTCTATGGAAAGATTGAGGAGGAAGTTTATGTCTGTCAACCTCCAGGCTTTGAAGATCCCAACTTTCCACACAAAGCATACATGGTTCAAAAGGCACTCTATGGTCTGCATCAGGCCCCAAGAGCTTGGTATGAAACATTGGCCAAGTATCTTTTGGGCAATGGCTTCAGAAGAGGGAAGATTGATCAGACTATATTCATCAAGAATGTGAAGAATGATATTCTGTTGGTTCAGATATATGTAGATGACATTATTTTTGACTCAACCAAGCAGGATCTATGTAGAGAGTTTGAAAAGTTGATGCATGACTGGTTTCAGATGAGTTCTATGGGAGAACTCACCTTCTTTATTGGGCTACAGGTCAAGCAGAAGACATATGGCATATTTATCAGCCAAGATAAATATGTCAAGGAGATTTTGGTGAAGTTTGGCTATGACAACACAAAGATTGCAAGCACTCCTATGGAGCATAATAAGCCATTACTTCCAGATGCTGATGGTGAAGAAGTTGATCAGCATCTCTACAGATCAATGATTAGCTCATTGATGTATTTGACTGCCTCCAGACTAGATATAATGTTTGCAGTGTGTGCATGTGCAAGATTCCAAGTCTCTCCAAATCTTTCTCACTTGCATGCAGTTAAAAGAATCTTTAGATATCTGAAAGGCCACACTCAACTAGGCCTTGGTATCCTAAGGACTCTCCCTTTGATCTGGTAGCTTACTCTGACAGTGATTATGCTAGGGCAAGTCTTGATAGGAAGTCAACCACAGGAGGATGTCAGTTTCTTGGTGATAGGTTGATTTCATGGCAGTGCAAGAAGCAGAGCATTGTGGCAAACTCTACAACTGAGGCTGAGTATGTAGTTGTTGCAAGTTGTTGTGGTCAAGTTCTCTGGATTCAGAATCAGATGCTTGATTATGGGTATAATTTCATGGGCACTGTCATTTATATTGATAACAACAGTACTATATGCATTATCAAAAATCCAGTTTTTCATTCTAAAACTAAACATATAGAGATAAGACATCACTTTATAAGAGACTGTAATGAAAAGAAACTCATTCAGGTTGATAGAATTGATACTGAGTTTAATGTTGCAGATCTTTTAACAAAAACTTTTGAATTGGGAAGGTTTCAGTACTTGGTCACAAGTATTGGGATGCTTCATCCATAATATGTCTTAACTCTGTCCATTTTGTAAAGTTTTGTGAACTGGTGATTAGTACTGATTGTTATCTGGTTAATACTGATTGTGTAATGTTAATACGGATTGGCATGAAAATGTCTTGGATTGTATTTTCTTGGTCTTGGACTAACTTTTCAGGCATAACACAAGCCGTATGGATATGGTTTGGTGACTAAATGTTACAGCACATGTGGTTCTCTCTCTTATGCTCATTCTGAAGCCACAACATGATGGAACTTGCTGTAACTATGGACTTTGTGATGCCAAAGCATTATGTGGCATATTATGCTATTATTGAACATGAATTGATGGTTTCAGTTAGTCAGATTCACTCTGCACTAACCCACTCTTTGCCATTCTATTTGTTTACAGATAGTGTGACTAGCCTAAGGGCATCTGGCTTAGAGAATAGCGAGCAACCGTGAATCCAACACTTGTGTTGGAGGCAACACCTGCCACAAGCTGGAAACCCTGTTAGGAAGGCTGATGAGTGTCTAAATACTCATCATTTTTGTACAATATAAACTGCAAAATCATCTGAAAACACTCAGAAACACATCAAAATGATGAAAATATCGCAAATCAGTGTTTTATGTGTTTTAAATGCAAAAATATCAAAATCAGATGAAAAACATATCAAATTTCCAAAAATTGCAGTTTTAGTCCCCCAAGTTTCAAAAGTTGTCAAAAACAGTCCCTGAGCACATAATTTCAAAAGAAAAATCACCAAAGGTCCTTTTGGAATCATAAATTGTCATATTTAGTCATTTGGTGGAAAATCCAAAAATATTTGAGAAATTACAGTTTAGTCCCTGAAAATCCAAAAATGGTCAAAATTAGTCCTTGGAAATTTCAAAAGTGTCAAAACTAGACCTTGGTCTATTAAAGGTTGGCAACATTATTCCTTGGATTACATCTTCATAATTTACATGATTGGTCCCTTGGTTTCAAAGAATTGCAAAAAGGTCCTTGGTGTTATTAATTTCACAAACCAACCGGACCCTATTAATATATCCAAGCCCAATCCTAAACCCTTTGGCCCAATCTTCTAACCCGGTCCAATCCCTTGACCCGACAACCCAAACCCAATATTTAAATAAACAAACCCGCCCCCTATATCCTGTCTTCCCTGACAGGATTGTCTGCAACCTCCCCCCTCCTCAAACCTCTCCAGCCACCCCTACTACACCCTTTGTCTCCCCCCACCTCACCTAACATCCCACCACATTAAATGCACCTTCTTTCCCTGTCCAAGATATCGAAACCTTTTTTTGGCGCCAAAACCAAATTAATGGCTAAGATGAGCTCAAAGCAATCAATGGCTCAGATTAATGCTGGGATCCACTCAGAAAGGTGAGAGAAGGACTTTGGAGCATAAAAAGAGACAAGAGGATGCAAGAAGGAGTAGTTAGTTTTTAGTTTTATTTAAATGTATGTCGTTTCTTTAATTATCAAGTCTTAGATAAATTGTAGTTGTATTTTCCAGCTTATTTGTATTAATCAAAAACACTTCAGTGTATTGCAACTTATTTCCAATATTAATTCCAAATTTATGTGCAAGTTTCATAATCCAAGCTACTGTTGCATTTTTCACTTTCAAACTCTAAGATTCAAGCTTCACACAGCTTATTTTTTAGTTCAAACAAGCTTGTACTAGCTTGTTATAGCTTTCTGCAAGCTTGTCCTTAAGATTCAAACAAAATTGGAATTTAGTAAACAAAAGTCAACATAAGAGCAAAATGGTTGCAGAAATGGAATTGGTTGGTTCAGAACTGGAAATGGGTGGAATTGGAAGCAATGGGTTGGAATTAAAGTAGGTTAGGGGTTTAATAGAATAGAGGTTCTTTGTTTCATCATTTGCAAGCCATAGTGGCTAGGAGAATTGTAAGTTCTTGAATCTGTTTTATTCATTGAATCTGTTGTTGAATCTGTTGTTTAGTGTTAATTAGTGTTGATTGATCTGTGTTTGATGATAGTTTAGTGTAATCTAGTGGTAACCTGTTTTTACTTCACAAATCAGTGGTTAAACTAGTGTTTGGATTTGGTTGTTAAACTGTGGATTAGAGTTATTTGATCAGATTTGATTATTGATACATGATAATATAGGTATTTGATAGTGATTTCTAGTCTTGGTTATAGTAGTATTTCAACAAATAGTCAAAACTCTCTTAATCTGCTTCTAGTTGTTAATCTGTTGGAAATTTGAGATGGCATTAGCTTGATTTAGGTTCATATTTCATTAGAGAAGCTTAATATAACTTTGTTTAAGCTTATATCATCATAATCAATTCAATAATTTGGATCAAAACTTACTAAAGTCAACATAGCATCTGTTTTCAAAAAGTCAAATCAGGTTCAAACCAGTTTTTCTCAGAACTTGCAGCTTGTGCATTAGGTTCATTTCAAAGAATTAGAGCCTGAAATTTTGGTTAGTAGTAGCCTTCTTGGTGGTCTTGAGATCCACTTATCTGTTTTGAGCTTTTGCTTACTGAATAAGCTGGTGCAACAGCTTAAGTAGGGGCCTGATTCACTGAATTGGTAGAATTAGCAGTTGGTATAGATCATTAGTCTGGGCTTATAGCTTGTTAGGAGTAGGTATAATCAGTTGCATTTAGCTTATTTTAGCATAAAATAACTTGAGTATCTGTTTGGAAGCTTATTTCACTTGTATGCTCATTTTCTTTAGCTTATTTATAAGCAGGTTGTGCATCAGCCTTAATATCTCACACATAAGCTACTGATTTCTTATTTTTCATAGGATTAGATATTAATTTTAGAATTTTCTTGAGAATTTCATAATTTTTGGTCATTGTTTAGTATTTTTCATTATTAAAATTAGTTTTTAGTCATATTTAATTAGCTTTTATTGCAAATAATTAAGAAAAAGTTCCAAAAAATAATTTTTCAATTTTCTCAGTTTAAGAAAAATATAAAAAGCATAAAAAAGATTTTTCCTTATTTTTCCCTTTTTATTTGGTATTTTTCACCATTTAAATTAGATTAAAATAGTTTAAAATTAGTAGAAAATAGAAAAATAATCAGAAAAATATAAAAATAGTTTTGAAAATTCTATTTTGATATTTTAGATTTTTCTAAGTCTTAATTTTATTTTTCTAGCTTAATTTCCTATTTTCTTGTATTTTAGGTGATTATTTAATAGTTAAAAATAGTTTTTAATTAGATAATTAGTTTTAAAAATAATTTTCTTTTTCTAATAATTTTCTTTTATCATTAGGATTGTAAAAATGTCATTTTTATATTTTTAGGACTTTTATTTCTTAGATCTCACTTTTTAGTTTGTACGTTTACGTAATTTTGTTTAAACGTAAGTTTTAAGTTTTAAGTTTTAAACAAAAACATCATTTTAAAAATAGTGATAGCGTTTATTTAATAGATTTTATCTTTTTAATTTCCTTTTATTTTCATTTAAGCCCCTGCAGTTTATGGGCTTTTCCTTAGTTGTAATCATATTCACAATCTCCTTCTCGATCACTATACGTTGGGTGATCCATTGCACAGCTCGCTGGGACATAACGACCCAGGGAGACTCTATACTCCTCAGATCTTCATTGCATTCGTGCTTGAGCAGTTTTAAGCTGATTACGGTCTGCCATTCACAAGTGGCAGGCTTGAGTGATTTAGCTTGACTGTTCTGCGCGCATCAAAGGCCCTTTTAATGGGACTATCCATCACAAGCAGTGCTATGCACTGAAACCATTGGTTTTCACCAAACCAGAGGCCATGGAAGGCCGACCTTGAGTAAGTGTCTGTCACCACACTTAATCCCTTCAAAATTGGGGTTTCAGTATTATAATTTCCAAACTATAAGATAATACTGATGGGTAAAGTTAATACTGATGGTTATAAGTTAGTACTGATAAGCATAGTTAGTACTGATGAACTAGCCGTTAGTACTTATTCCAAAAGTCTGTTATGCAATGATTACTTTTGAAAATAGAGTTGTTACCGTATGTTTCCTTATAAAAGGGTTTCCTAATTGGTTTCTCTTCACTTGTTACCATAAATATTTATAAGGCGGTTCAACTAAAATTCTCCAAATCTCTATATATTGCATAACTTTACAATTGCTTTCACCACAATTCACTCAAGGCTTTTGCGATTAAATCCCACTTAACTAACCCTTATTCTTCTTACTCATGGCTCCTCTTGATTTTGTCGATAAGCACAACATGGTGGCGTGCTTGGATTTGCAAGAAGGTAATGAAGAATTTATTGAGATAGTAGCTTTCCTCAATAGAAGCAACATCAGGTTTGCTTTACTTTTAAACCCTACTATCTTATGTACCCATGTCAGGAAGTTTTGGCAAACTGCAATTGCCTCAACAAACTGAGGAAGGGGTACAACAGTTAATTGGCACAGTGGATGGCACACAAATTGTTATTACTGAAGCATCTCTAAGAGAACATCTTCATCTTAGGGATGTTGAAGGTATTAGCACTTCGCCAGGCACTGAAATATTTAAACAAATCTCATTGATGGGGTATAGACATGATGACACTTTCAATTTTCACAAAAGTCAGTTTTCCCCACAATGGAGGTTTCTAATTCATACCCTCCTACATTGCTTGAGTCACAAAAGGACTGGCTGGGATGCTTTTCCCACAAACATAGCCACAACCTTGATCTGCCTTGCAACAGGCAGGGTGCTTAATTTTTCAAACTATATTTTTAAGGGTATGCTTAAAAATGCAGTCAGCAAAACCAAGTTTTTGATGTATCCCAGGTTTATACAAATATTTTTGGATCTTCAAAAACAAAACCTACAGCCTCACAGAAATATTTATCCTTCAAAACTACTCACAGCCAAAGTGTTTTCCAATATGTTAAGAGCTGTGGTAGGCTATAATGGGGTTGTAGTGCCTTTGTTTCCAACTATGCTTATTACAGAGGGTGAAGGACTATCAAGCACATGTGGATCCCAACACACACCCATGGATCCTGAAAACTCTCCAAATCAACCACTTTCATCAACAAGTAGGCAATCCAGACAGGAGAGTGGGACAGCTCAGCCCCATTCTCCTCCTATCATTGAACCAGATGAGCCTATCTCAGGTGATGGAGGGGATAGAATGGTGAGGGCTGCCACTACTCAACCAGGCTTAGAAGCTGGTGGGGATAGTGGTAACATCAATAAGACCCAATCCATGCCAACATCTAGTGAGCACTCCTCACAGGGTGGACCCAGGCAAAGGCTTAAAAGGGGGGTGTATCTGCTCAGGCTAGGCCTGGGAGTGCATCTCAATTGCCCAGTGACCCACCTCTCTCAGCAGGTAACAGAGCTGGAAGTGGTGAGGGTAGCTTATCACTTCATGACATGACGGAATTGTACAAGTTCTTATGCAGAAAAGTTAACACTCTGGAGATTGCTTTGGATGAACACAAGAAAGCTGCTGCGAAAGTTCATACCAGGATGCTCCTTAAGATGAAAAGGCTAGAGCATCAAGTCAAGCTTCTCTCCAAGCCAACTGCAGAAGCATCTCCAGTCACCACATCACTTAAAAGAAAGGCCAAGTTCAGAGTTTCTAGTACCTCAACAGAGGATTCTACCAAACAGGGGAGGAGTTCTGACATTCAAGGTAGAAGAGAATTTGGTCAGTGGCAAGGTGGTCAAGCTTTTCAGAGTCCTTTTATTGATGATGAAGAAGTACAGGTCAACATTGATGCAGAAGAAGTACTTAGTACTACTACATGCACTATCAGTACTATCCCATTTAGTATTGTTAGTGTTGTAGTTAGTACTAATAGTACTATAGTTAGTACTCCTGGCATTCCTCAATCAGTATTAAGTCCCATTGTCCAAGTAGCTGCTGAACTACAACAAGAAACAACTACAGAGGCCACTACCATCACTACCACTCCACATGAAGACAGTGATGAAGAAGATAGAGAGAAACATGCTGTATTGGGACTTCAAAGCTTGAAGAAATCAGTTCCTATCTCTCCTACTTACAAGAAGCCTCATGTGTTGTATCTAAGGAAGAAGACCAAATTAACAGCATCCAAGCCTAAGGAAAAAGGGGTTGTTATTCAAGAAGGAAGTGCTCCACCATCACCAACCTCCTCAGCTCCAAAGATAGATCCCAAAGACAAAGGCAAGGGGATTCTGGAAGAAGAACCAAAGAAGAAAAAGTTGTCTAGGGCTGAGATTGAAATGTTGAATGAAGAAGCAGCAAGAAAGCTTGCAGCTAAATGGGATGAGCAAGAGTTGCAGAAAGAGGCTGAAGAGAAAGAAAAGAAAAAGATGGCTAAATTAGATGAAGACTGACAAACATGGGATGACAGGAGAGCTAAAGTGGAAGCAACTCAGGAAGTACAACAGAAGCTGCAACAAGATCAGAATACAAGTGTTAATGAAGCAGCTCAGTTGTTCAGTGAGATCTTGGCCAGAAGACAGAGTCAGTTCAGACAGCAAAGGGAAATTGAAAAGGCCTCAAGACCTCCAAACAAGAGTCAGCAAAAGATGTATCTCTGCAAGTACATCAAGTATCAAGGTGAAGACAGAAGAACATTGAAGCAGCTTAATCAGTTATCTTGGGAGACTCTTCAAAGACTGGCTGATTTAACTCAAAGAAGATTTATGGACTTCAAACCTATGCATGAATATAATTTTGTTGAAAGATCACAACCAATTGGAAGCTACAAAAGACCATCAGAAAAAGGAGCTTCCTCAACTGCACCCAAAAAGACTGAAAGCATCTGAAGATGAAGGTGGACTCACTGAAGAGGAGCTCAATTAGATGATGATTATTGAAGCTCATGAAGAAGCACTATACACAGAGCCCATCAACACTAGGTATCCAATCATCAACTGGGATATCTACACTGAAGATGGAAAGAGGCATTGGAGAATTCATAGGGAAGGTGGAAGGACAAATGCCTATCTGTACTTGGTAGATTTATTTGGATTCATTGACAGGGAAGATCTACTCAAGCTATGGGAGTTAGTCAAAGAAAGGTTCAAGAACAGAGATCCAGATAATGACAAGGATCTGGAGCTACTCTATGAACTCTAGAATATCTTTGAACCAGATCCATCAGGAGAGCAATGAAAGTTTCAACCTGGGGATGAAGCTCTCAGCTGGACACTAATTGATTCCTGTGGACTGCACTTGGTAACCACATGCAATGGGACTGATATCTACATGCTGGTTGAAAGGACTTACCCACTTGCACTTGGAACTCTTCTACAAATGCTGACAGTTGGGCTAAGGATGGGTAATGCAGTTGAAATGGCTAAGGAGTTGCTGATAAAGATCTTTGATCAAGCTGGAAGACCTAGCAGAGGAAAGTGAGTTTGGAAGAATCCTCAAGGACTGAAGAAACTTGTGATTCAGAAACCCAATCACAAGTTTAGGGGAGGATTGTTGGGAAATTCGCTTTTGGGAGTTAATACTCATTATGTTAAAGTTAGTACTGATAGTATTGTTTAAAGAGTATTAACTAGTTAGTACTGATAGTTCAAATATTAGTACTGATAGTGTTAGAGTTTGTACTGATCTATATTAAGTATGTCGTGTAAGGTTTGTAACATCATATCTTCTATATCAATAGAAGATATGATATACTTAATGCATAGTTATCTCTGTAAGGGATCTCCTTAATGTATAAAAGGAGATCCTAGCTAGGTTAAGCAGATATCAATACTCTAGCCGTCTTAAGAAAAGCTTCAAGGTTGTAAACCTTAGTACTAGGAGAGTACTCGTATTATTTATCAATAATATTGAAGCTGTTGGTGTTATACTTGTTCTTACATTAATCTTCTAAGTGCATTCAAGTAGATTCCGCATACTTGTGTGCATCTACAACAAGGTTTCTCATTGTTGTTTTGGAACCATCCAAGGCAACTAACACGTTTACAAGCTAAGTGTTCTAGATCCAAGGTTTGGGACTCCACATTTGCCTTCAAAATCATGTCCAAGAAGTATCTTAACATGTTTTTTGCTTGGCTTCGTGAGCATTGTCAACGGTAACAACATAGAGCTCTTTTTCAGCCAGGAGCATTCAGCTATCTCAAACTGTTAACTCACAGCATACATCATCCTCTAGTCATTATGAGCTGCAAATAAACAAACGAAAAAACAAAAGCTAGCCACATTAATTTACGTGTTATGCGCTGCAAGTAAAGTGCCAAAACAAAAGCAGTTGGCCAGATAAATATGAAACCAAAAAGTAGAAAGTTTTACCTTTTCTTGTTGAACATCCCCTCTCATAAATCTAGCTACAAACAAACAAAAAATCAAACAATAAAACATCAATAGATAGAATATAAGTTAGTCTTAAAAAGGTTTAAGAAAAAAATCAGTTTATCATCTTCTTTACCTAAAACCGAAAAACCACACAAAATCCACATAGACATAGTATCCCACCATAAACTATCATAAAACCAAACAATTTCTAAATTAATCATTTGCACAAAAACATAAAACCCAAAAATTTCAAAGTAAAAACAAGGCATAATGAATAACTTAAAGGTGAAAATAGTGCCAAACTACACGCCGTTACCACCACTACTTCAAAAACTGAAATTAATGAAATACATCCTGTAAAAATCAGCCACATGTAAGCTTAAATATAAGATCATAATCGTATAAAAAATAAGCGGGGAAAAAATATGGTGTCACCCTTGTCTGAAAAGGACGTCGCTGGAAAATGGCAAATGTGGAGAGGATAGTCGAAGGATTGAGAGAGATTGTGTGGGGTAGGAGAATGGGCAAATGAAAGAGGGTGATTGATAGGAGAGGGTTTTAGTAATTGGAGAGGGTAGTTTAAGGTTGAATAGTTAGCAATGTTTGGTGGTGATGTGTCATTTTTGGAAGGTCTCACAGGTGCTGATGTGTCATTTTTAGAAGGCCTCACAGTAATTTTGAGCTCTTTACTTATATAATAGGTAGATATAGACTAGGAAAACATGTTAAAAGCGACCAAGGTTTGGAAACGAATACCGCAAAAAAGAAAGACGCCCTTTACCCAAAACTCTAAAAACCAAACACCCTCTAATATCACTATTATTTGGGGTGACAATTCGGGTCGGGTTCGGTTTGACGGGTTTGAGTTGATAGGTTGGTGGGTCAAAAAACCCAACCCGAACGTGATTCATTTAAATTATCGGATCAACTATGTCAACCATAACGTGTTTACACGTAACCTGAACCTGACCAATATAACCCGATTATATACTTTGGTTGGCAGGTTACACTGGTTGAATAGGTTAAACGGATTTTGAGTTGACTCATTTAACCTGTTTTGTATACAAAAGCTGACACATTACACGAGTTAAACATGTTAAATGATTTGCGAGTCGACCCGTTTAATCCATTTAACCCGTATAATAAAATATAGATAACTTTTGATTTTAAAAAAAAAAAAAAAAAAGAAAAAATAAATAAATAAATGGATTGACAGGTCAACCCGCTTAATTTATCCTCAACCTGCCTTTTTAATAAAGATGTTAGATGGATTCACAAACCCAACCTAAAAACTATTTAGGGCCCGTTTGGTTTGTAGATGGGTTTATGATTAGGATTTGGATTTGGATTTAAATTTGATTTTGAATTTGAAGTAGGAGAGAGAAAATAATATTTAAAAATATATTAAATATCAATATATGAATTAAAAATTATTTATAATAATAGTGAAGGGATAAAAATAAAAAAGATATCGATGAGAATTCTTGTGGTCCACCATTGTCATAAAACCCACATATCCTCATATCTTTTACACACACGGTTAAACTTGATTTAAGAATCTAAACACAAATGCAAAAATGACAACCAAACAACTTAATTTAACATTTTAAACCCAAACCCAAAGAAATCCCCCCAACCAAACGGGCCCTAACCTGTATTCGGGAACATCCTCCTCCTAAAACACCATCCCCAAAACCACAACAAACAATCAAATCAAATCAAATCAAATAAACAAGATCCAAAAGTTCAATGGGAATAATAAAAAACAGTTTTACATTCATGATCGGAACAGTATGCGGTGTATACATAGCTCAAAACTACAACATCCCCAACATTCACAAACTCGCTGATTACGCTCTTTCGGTGGCCAAACAAGCCGAAGAGCGGTACCGAAAGCCCAAAAAACCTGATCGCGATGATGATGATAACTTCTAATTCTCTCTCTGTATGTTAATTCCTTCACTCTAATTTCTACCATTATTTTCTGATTGCTTTGTACGTTAGGTTAGTGCGTATTTGCGATAGTTTAATTACGGATACTTGTAGTATGTTTCGATAAAAGAGTTCATGGTGTGGCCTATTTAAGCTTTGATTGGCGGATATTCGGGAATATATAGAGCGATTATTATTGCTAGCATTTGTTAGAGTGATCATCCTTTAGAGGTTTTCTTACTTATGATGTTTGATTTTAGAGTTTTTCACTAGAATGAAAAGGAGGCGGGGAACGGTAAACAAGAATCACATTTATGATATGCCATAAGACATTCGTTTAGTGTTAGGTATTCAATGTTGCTAGACGTTAATGGTAAAGCGATATGTTGAATCACTTGTTGGAGAAAAGTAAATATAGAGGGATTGCTTTTTTTATTATACACACTTGAAGGAGTAAAGAATCGGTTAGCATGGCCTTGCTTGAGATGATTAGTTTTAGCAGGACGTGCATTTTATTAGTTCACCTTGTCCTATAGTCAATTTACGAATGCTTATATCCATTGACCATTCATAAGGATTTGTAACATTTTATGCAATTTTTTAGACAATTTAGAAGTTGCCTTACACCACAAAGAATTAAGTTTTTCTTGTTATAAGAATACGCTCATGTACGTTAGACATGTAACATTGTCTTTTGACACTTGTTTGTCCATTCGACCATACATCCACTTGATGGTGTCGACGTGAGGGATAAGATTTTCATAGTATTCCCAAGCTTATAATCATGATAATCATGTTGTGAGGGATGATATTTTCTTAGTACTCCCAATCTTTTAATTACGTTGTGAATGTGAGTACAAAAGATGATGATCAGATTTTATTAGAAAGATAAGAATTAAGCCTCGGCGATACCGTTTTGACAGTCGTGTGCCATAATACTGATTTAAGAAACATATAAGAAGTGTTTGCACAAAATTTAATAAGAGTTTAAGATTGTCTTTTCAGAAAAAAGAACCCCTCATTAAAAATAAGCTTTGTTTGGTCGAGAAAACTTACTGAGAGTTTTTTTTTTTTTTTTTTTTTTTTTTTTTTTTTTTTTTTTTTTAAGTTATAAATAAGCTCATACTATATCATAATCTACTTAAGTTGCCTTTCTAAATAAGGGTACCTATTGTATTTTGTGTAACAAAATAAGGATATATAGTGAAGCTATATCCGCCAACATCGCATTCTTTGATTGAAAGTGTGGTTTGTGTCTTTGGTGCTGAACTGCTTATTCTGGTAGAGAGGGAAGATTTTGGGCAGTTGGTTTAGTTTTGCGCTTTAGTTATGGAATTGTTGGCTCATGAGTTGCTCTTTAATCAGCTATTTTCCCTATAGGTAGCAATTCAGACCCATTAACATATAATGGGCTGATTTGGGTTGTGTTTTGTTTCGAACGGGCTAAATGGGCCAACTTCAGTAACTTGGTTGCAGTCTTGCAGATGAAACAACTCTAATAGGTTTGAAAGTCGTGCATGCTTACAATCTTCTGTTTACTCTATTTAAAAAAAATTTATGTTATTATTTTTATAAGGTAGTTATAGTAAATATATTTAACACATTATCACTTAAAGGTTTTATTAGGACACAAAATTGTTGGCGGGTCAACTTTTCCAACCCTAATATAATTTTCTGTAGTGGTTACTTTTAGGAGACATGGCATGTTCATAATGGTTTTTGGTCTTCTGGGCAGGGTAAGACAACCAGACTATTTGGCGAAGATGCGTTTGTTTGTTATTGTGCTTAAGTTGCACATGTTGAATCGTGTTCTATGATAAACTGAAGAAATCACAACCATTTTTTTTAGTATTGGTGGCAAGATCGGAGATTCGGATCAGATTGGTAAATGGGTTCAGGCCGTTACGGGTTGTGTTGACCAGCTAACACTTTTTTTTGTCTAGTTTCTTTTATAGGTGTTTGCTTTTTTATTATGTATACAAAAAAAATATTATTAATGGAATAATTAAAAACATTTTATTGAATGATTAAGAGGTATTATGCATTAAAATAATGGCTCAGCTTTAACCTACTTGACTTCTTCCTCTACTAGTTAAATTTCTTTTTTAGAGTTTACTATGAAACACAAGCCAAATTGATCCATTTGTATTAAACAGGTCAAACTTGACACCTTTAGTTTTTAGATATCATTTCTGGTACACCATATGACTTCACAGTTTTTAGATGTGAATTCATCACAACTCTAAGTCCATAAAACACATGTTAATGAGTGTCTAGTGTGCAACAAGGTCTTCCAACCATAAACAGTGTTTGCAACCACAATATGGCAAATGAACATGTGGCTAAACCGCCACATGGAATCCGGTCAAGGTACTTTGTTAGAATACGTCACCTGCTTCGCAGTTGAGATGTGAACACACTGATCTATTCACATATCGCTAGGCCAAAGGCCATTTTGATAGCTTGTCTAGGTACTTGATTGTGTTCTTTATATATTTTTTCCCAGTTTTGTCTTCACTGTGCTGATCTTTAACTATTATTGGCCTTAAAATGTTCCTTGAGCATAATATTAATCCTCTCCAGCCACATTTACTTGTTTGGGCCAGGACGATTGTTTCCCATAGAGGTCTATAGGCAGTCTGTTCCACCAGCTTGTTTTTGCCTAAGAGTCGAATAGGTCTTTATGACAAGTTAGGTGGCTATTTCCTTTGAATCATACACACACAAAACACGGACTGTAATATTCCATCAAATTTGTACAAGTAACTGTGTGCTTAAACAACTGCAATAGACAATGGGTCAGTTCATGCTATCTTATTTCTATAGTTTTAATGGGATAGATTTTCAAGCCTTCATGAAATAAAAATAAGCACCTCGGGCTTATTTGAAAATGCATAAATGTTTTCATTATAAATAGTATATTCTTTCTGTAACAATATCGGCTTTGTAGTGATGTTTAACACATTATTTATTTATATATATAATTAATGTTTTTAAACAGAAGTTAAAACCCAACTTGTTTTGACCCGTAGTAAATCAGTATGACCTGAACACATAAGTTAACATGTCTCACGTTTAAGATATCTATTTTGCCCATTCTATCCATGTAACAACAATAATGTTAAAGGGTAGGTACCCAAAAAAGTTGAAATGCATTCATACAAAAAGCTTGATACAAAACTGAAGTAAAATCGTGAGTACAATATCATGTACCTACAAATTTGACTTGTCAACATGGAGTCAGTCACACTTCAACCGCAGGAGGTCTGCAAATACTGGCGGTCAAACACCGTTTTGAAAGCTGCCATTTTTTAGCAATTTCCGCTATCACGAGTCTAGTAAGAAACAATCCCGCCACAAAAGCAGCCACCATAAGCATATTGAAAACTGCACTCCAACTCTGGGTTGAAATATAGCCCGTAAGCAACAGACCTATCGCAGCACCAATGGACCCAGTTCCATCAATGATTGTTTTAGGGATTCGTGGGTCCCAAGGTCAGCTGAGACGGCTGTTGTTATGAGAGATAGGGCCCATTGACCAAAATCCCGGTGACCAACATGAGGATGATGTTTATGGTTATTGATATGCGTCCTTAGTTTCGGTAGAAGTATAGAGCTGGTATAGCACAATACATGAAGCTTGCTGCTGTGATGGCTCTAGCATCTAGTCGGTCTGAAATGTGTCCAGCTAGGATTCCTCCCAATACACCCCCTACGTCGAATAATGTAGATAGATTACCAGCAGCCTCATCCGATAAGTATTTACCATCTATGGCTGCAAAAAACACAGAAATTTAGCACAAGTATAGTACATAACAACTTATCATTTAGAGATGTCAATTTCGGCCCATTTATGGGCCGGTCTGGGTTGTTCGATCTCCATGTTGTCAAATGATTGCATAGGTCAATACGGGTTTTAATTCGTCTAATGGGTATTCAGATGCATAAACCTTCTTGAATATCTTCTATGAAAGTTTAGATCATAGTTATTACATTAATTGTTTCTATGGATTGGAAAAAAATGAAGGTCACCCAAACTCACCACTAGACCGCGAAGGCAAGTTTACCTGTGTGACTGATGTAGAACGGGAGCCAATACAGAAACGTATAAGCAACCAACTTTGAGAAAAATAGGCAAAATGCGAATGGGGCGACCCCAGGTATTTTCCATGCTTCCATGAACCCAATGGGTGCGTCTTTCTCGGTACTCATCTTCATTGTCAAGAGAGGTTTAGTCACTTCCACCCCTATCTTTTCAGGTAAATTTGGTTTATTATTCTCATCTTTATCAACTCCAACCGATTCAGGATAACGGGTAAAAACATGAAGACTAAGAATCCACCAAAAGTAATTATCAAACTCGGAACAACCATAGACCAACCCCATCCGTACCTTAAAAAATAAGAGGCGATTAAAGAACCAGAAATACCCCCTATCGATGTGTTAGCGTGCCAAACACCCATTATAACCCCTCGTTTGCTCTTTCCAAACCAATTTCCCAAAACCGTAATCACTGAAGGCCAACCCGTTGATTGAAATAGCCCAGCGAACATTTGAACTATTAAATAATAGTAAAAGATATGAATGTTTGCCCAATATCCGATACCAAACAATGAAGTGAATAAACCGGTTCCAACCATTCCTATCGTCAAAAATATCCTTAGGTTCATTCGGTCTCCTATGTGGCCTGAAAAGAACATGCCGATTGAGTACACAAATAGGAAAGCTAAGTCAAGGTCTCCAAGTAGTGCAGTCCCATTTGCACCGTCAAATGGAGCCCAACCCCTTCCTAGTAACCACGAAATGGCTTTTGAACTTTGTAGAAACGAATTGTCTAGTGACTGAGGGTCGAGTGAGCTTTTTATAATGCTGTTGGTTTTTCTAGTAGCATGGTAACTCGCGTATGCAAGAAATGTGACGATTAGGACTATGGCCTGGTGTGTTTTGTATGAGAGGGTTGATTTCTTGGTACATTCTAAGAGTTGGATTCCGGGAGGTTTGGTTTTGGTTCTGCTTTGGTCATTTTTTGGGTTTGACATCGAGCTAATTATTCAAGTTATCTTTGTGAATCCACTTGCTATCAAGAATAGCAAACTGAAAACACAGTGGAGGTTGAATCAAATTATGAAGCAAAGTATATAATGGGATGAAAATGGCCTTTAAAAGTCTAAAGAGCTTATAGAATACCTTGTTTATTTAAATTTGCCATGTGAATCATGTTAAGAGTCCAGAAGAGCTTATAAAAGACCATGCATATATAAACGTGCCATGTTATCCATGCCTATTAGAAAGTCAGATGTTTTCTAATGTTAAAAGTCAAAGATGAGTACATAATCTATTTTCTGATGTATTTAAACATAAATCTGGATCTGTTTTGGGTGGGTTTGCTTGACAATTGCAGGTTATTATAATATATTCAGGATTTTTTTTTTTTAAAATTTTTCTTTTTTATTTTGGAAAGGCATTTTTATTAATAATATTGATAATAAGGTAGTAATAACTAGCAAGATGCTAGGATTATAAATACATTACAATAATTTCGATCACAAATACTACACGATCTCGGGACCCCTCAAATACTACACCGACCCTAACACTTGCAACAAAACATCTCAGAGACCCTCAAAACATCCAACACGGCCTTCAAATAGTAGATTCAGGATATGTTAGGAATTGAGAATGAAACTGGTGTTTGGGAGTCAGCTAAACTAATAGGACTCCGGTTTTTGTTATTTGCTTGGATTCCAAGTTCTCTCACATGAGCAAGTTAAAAGTTATTGCCTTATTGGTCAAATATTGCATGCAATAGTAACAGTAAAAGTTGGTTACATATTTAAATACATACGATAAAGTTTAATACATTTTCAATCAGTAAAAACCAATATTGAAATCTGACAGACCAGATCTTGTGTATGCTAATTCTGTTTAGTATTTACTGGTAATCATTCAACTTCCAGCAAATAAGTCATTTCACGAGGGACCAGCGTGTCATGATTATTTAAATTTGCAATGTAAACCATGTTTGTTATTGTTAGCTTTATAGTATTAATAATTTAAATAAAATGGTCAATGAAAGATATCAAGCGATCTCGAATGTTAAAAGTCAAACTTGATTACATGATTCTATTATCATATTTAAATCCAAAGAAGCATATCTTATATACGCTAATTCGGTGTCATAACTTTTTGTAATTATTTAACTTCGACACGGACTCATAATCAAAAGTTATCAAGTGCCTCTTACAAGAGCCTCTGTATGCATAGGTATGGGCTACTTGTGTGTACAGGTGGGGAAATGTAGTCAAGTAGTAAGATTTCTTCATGGTTGCCTGGGTGTAGTATCTTTTGACTGATGCTAACCTAGAAGAATGGTGATTAGTATTAAGATCTTAGTTCAGCATTGTTTTGAATAGAGTTAGAATGCTATGTTTTTTCAAATACTGTATGATAGCTTAATGGGCATATCCATTAAGGCTACTGAATATGTGTATGCATTTTAGCTGATATTGTTGTTTAATAAATAAGGTTTTTTGACATAAGCTCGTGCATTTTTATAAACGCGCCGATATAGAGCTTTACAAATAGAGCTCGAAACGAGCTGAGCTTGGGCCATTTTGTGTCCGGGCTCGGCTTGGCTCCTTTACACCCTAGCATATGAAAACCGGTCTATAAGTATATTGTGTTTTTTTCCTTAAGTTTATGCTCACCGCTTCATGGGAGTGATTTTTAATATTCTCAGTCTTAAAACACTCCTAGATCCTGATATTAATTAACTGTTCCAGCTTCATGGTGGTGATTTTTAATGAGAAATTTTTTTAGACGGCCATAATTGGTACCTATTTACCAAACAAACCGTCGCATACGTTTTTTACAAAAATGAACTTTTAAATCTCATCCGTTAGATTCATTCAAATACAAAATTCAACCCTACACATGTATTTCGCGACTTTGTAGGCGACTCAGTCAAGACTCTACCCACAAAAAGCGACTCATACCCACAAATAACCACAAAACGCGACTCAAACTAGCCCGGGCGACCCACAAAATGCGACTCAAAAGAATGGCGACTCACATATGTGTTTTTCGTATTTCTGGTGTTCATTGTGTTCATGGTGCTAGATCTTGAAAGTGTTTGATTAGTACGTGAGATGTAAGACTAGAAGTAGTGGTAAGGTGAAGTGGGTATCCCCTCACCCTCCACATCAGCGTCACATCAGCTTTCTCTCTCCTCCCACTTCCCCTCACTCTCTTACTTTTCACCCGTAAGGTCACCTTCCCATCACCTTTCATTAAAATACCCCTTTATACAAATATATAGTACCTCACTAAATACCCCACACACATTCTCTAGGCTTTCTAAGAAAATATCCTGATACTTTAGACATGTAATTGTGCTTCAGTGCATGGATATACTAGATTACCGAGATGGTGTCGACACGAGGGATGAGCTGCCCTTTGTATTCCCGAGCTTATAATTGGGCTACAGATACTAAAGATGACGAAGAAATCTTTTTACGATAAGATCAGGACTGAAAATCTTATGCTATAAACCGTTCAAGGGGAAACAAGAGAATTGAATAGACCATATGTGACATATGGGTTTCTATTTCTTTGCCCATTGCTTTGTCGAAAAGCAGTTGTCTTGTGGGTAATTTGTTAGAAATTAGGTAAGGGTGTGATGATAATGTTGTATATCTTACTTGAATCGTGTAATGTACGATGTCTCGATGTCACAAAATCTTTATTGACTTAATTCAAGAAGAACACTTTATTTCTGGGCACAAAAGAACAAAGCAAAAAACAGAAAGGAATTGTGTGTTTTCGTATGTTAGAACGAGGCCAAATTTTCTGTTAAAAAACAGAAATTTGTGACATTTACAAGCGGTTAAAAGCGATTAAACACTAAGAGACAACTCTTCACCAACAGACATGTTGATTGGGTTTTGGGCTCAAAATATGTTAAGGCCTTTAATAATTATTCATGAAAATCGTTTACTTGGGAGCGGGATCCAACTAGAGGGACGTTGCTCCTTGACCCCGCAAGGGGGCGCGACCCCCTTGACCCCCACATCTTTGTCGTGGCCAAAAACATATTAGCTTAATGAGTGTGCACTTCATACTTCCCTAACTCGTATCCGAGTATTATATGAAATCCCATTGGTCTTTCGTAAATTGCAATTACCTAAAATTGTTGATGACACTAAAATTACAAACATAATTAACCAACCATTTCCCCTAGATATAGCAATGGACGATCCGTTCAATTCTAAATGGTTCAATTTGGGCTATTTTTAGTCTTTAAAGAGCTAAATGGGTCAAATATAAAAACTTACTAAAAAATGCAGTCAAATACGTAGTAGTATAAAAACTTATTCTAAAATGAAACGGGTCAATAAGGTTAAAAATTTGCAAAGTATATTTAAATACTTGCAACGTCCTAAATTATTGTATCTAATAATAATAGACTATAGATTATACTATTTATAAGGTGGTGTTGTAATCATATTTAGTACCGTTAGTGTTTATAAAATTTGAAAGGACAGAAAATGTTGGTGGGTAAACATGAATACAATCAGCCTTTTTGCTGTCTCTAAACTATTATTTTTATTTTTTTCATGATATATGAATACTTAGATCCTTAGAGGCGGTTAAAGGGACATTGTACTTATGTTTCTGAAGTAGTAGTCTTAATTAAAATGATACAAATTAAGGCTTGTTGTTAGTAGTTTTTGGTTTCTTGGCAGGGGAAGATAGCCAGAATATTTGGCCAAATGAACTTGTTTGTTGATAATAGTTAAGTTGCACATGTTAAATAGAGTTTCATGATTATGGAGTCGCCGCCATTTCTTTTAGTATACAACTATACAAGGCATGATTGACGAGTAACACGGGTTAAAGAAAGAAGTTAGGATCAATACGGGTTGGATAGGGTAGCTGACAGTTTTGTCTAATTTCTCATATTTTATGAAGTATGTTTTATTTCAATTACAAAGCACTAAGAATACATTATATTATTTCAATCTTTATTAACATAGGAGCTTTTACTATGAAATGCATTAATAGGTAGGGTTTCTGATAAAAGACGACCTCAATTTACTCATCAGAAATCAGCCTAACTCAGTGCCCCCTACTCTAGGAACCACGTAGCCAAGCATTCGCTCGAGCCACATGATCCAACTCGCAAATTGGAATGGGCAATCCAGTTTATTCACCAACAAAACCAACCAATTTAGGATAGCTCACTTCCAACCATTTTAACACCCTCGCTTGAGTTACAGGCGAGCACTACCAAGCCCTCTAGTTTTTAGACTTGATGTCTCAAATGCACAATGTATGAATTTGTAGTGGTGTCGATACATACCTTATAATCAATTAAAGAAAGACACCTAGGCCATACATTGCACTTTTTCTTATTGGAATTCCAAGCGTGAAAAAGCCTCCTTTTGTGTTTGTTTTGTCGTCTGGTTCTCACAACCACAAATTGTGTTTTAACTCTATGTTGATAAAGTACGTTAAGTTGCGTTTGATCACATCATTTTGAAATCTATTTTGGTGTTTAGATTTTAGTGACACAAAAGCAGATCTTTTTACTTGGATGACATATTGTTTCAGATATTTAAAATCTAGTGGCTGTATAGTTTGAAGTGGATGATCTTCTCTATTAGTGGTCCTTGCTTTTTTTTCATCATTTTTCCTGGATCAAAATACCTGTCAACAGCAACATTTCGAGCTCATAACCACTGGTTTAAAGTGTAAAGTGTCGGTGTGCATTTTGCAATCACAATCAGGCAAATAAATATGTGGTCATGAAACATATGATGGTGATCTTAACCATTATTGACCATAAAGTGCTCCTAGAACCTAATCTTAGCTGCTTCGAACCAAATTGCTTGTCTTCCAGATGGCCTGTCTTTACCCACAAGTCGAATATATCTATATTACGTTATGGATGGCTACTTCACTAACATCATATCCATGAGAATTACATAGACTAAAGATCACAGTTTGCCTAGTTTGAAAAACAATGTGTGGACTAAAACAAATGCATTAGACAATAGGTCGATTTTGGTTGAACTATCTCCACGAAGTTAAATGCTAGATTTAAAAGGTTATTTTTAAACTAAGATGAAACGGTCAAAAGGTTGGAAATCGCCCTGAGCAAGTTCAGAATGCATGAAACTCCCTAGATAGATTATATATTTTAGATAATTATTGTAATAATATAGTATTTATATCAGATTAAAAAGCACTTGTGCTTTTTCCCAATCCAACTCATGTTGATCCGTACTAAAAAGTTACTCATTCTGACCCGAATGCGTTATTTAACACATCTGACCATCTATTTTGCCACTTTATCTATTTCACAATAGTAATGTTGACGAGTAAGTACTCGGGAAGTTAATATCCATTCATCGAAAACATAAAATACAAAATCGATTTGGAATCATGTATACAATATTTTATGTACAAACAGAAGTGCCCTGTCTTCTATGTATACTTAAAACTTGTATCCAATCACACTTCAGCCATAGGAGACCTCTGGATACTACTAGTCAAACCCCGTCTTGAATCCTGCCATTTTGTAGCGATCTCCGTCACCACAAGTCTAGTAAGAAACAACCCCGCAACAAAAGCAGCCACCATAAGCATACTAAAAACAGCACTCCAGCTCTGGGTCGAAATATATCCTGTAAGTAATGGCCCGACTGCAGCACCAACAGACCCAGTTCCATCAATGATTGCTGTTACTGTTGCAAGTGCTCGAGAGTTGCCTTTAAGGGACCGATGGGTCCCAAGGTCAGCTGAGACGGCTGTTGTTATAAGAGCATATGGTCCGTTGACAAACATGCCGGTAATTAGCATGAGGATGATGTTTATGGTCATTGATGTGTGCCCATAGTTTCTATAGAAATACAGGGCAGGTATAGCACAGTACATGAAGCTTGCTGCTGTGATGGCTCGGGCATTTAGCCGATCGGAAATGTGACCCGCTAGGATTCCTCCCACTACACCCCCTACGTCGAATAAGGTAGATAGATTACCAGCAGCCTCATCAGATAAGTATTCACCATCTATGGCTGCAAAAACATAGAAATTCAGCACTAGTTTAGTACACGACTTATTAATTAGATATAGCAATTCAGGCAAGAACCGAAAAGATTACTAAGTTGAGAAGACAAGTTTACCTGTGTGACTGATGTAAAACGGAAGCCAATACAGAAACGTATAAGCAACCAACTTCGCAAAAAAGAGACAGAATGCAAATGGGGCAACCCCGGGTATTTTCCATGCTTGCAAGAACCCAACAGCGGATTCTTTCTCACTGTTTATCTTGGTGATCAATAGAGGTTTAGTGATTTCCGCCCCTATCTTTTCAGGAAAATCTGGTTTATTATTCTCATCTTTATCAACTCCAACTGATTCAGGGTCCACCGGTAGAAACATGAATAGCAACAATCCAACAAAAATAATCATCACACCAGGAACAACCATGGACCAACCCCAACCATACTTCAAAAAATAAGAAGCGATCAAAGAACCAGAAATATTCCCAATTGACGTATGTGCGTTCCAAACACCCATTATAAGCCCTCGTTTACTCTTTCCAAACCATTTGCCAACAACTGAAACAACAGAAGGCCAACCAGTGGATTGAAATAGCCCGGCTAGCATTTGAACTACTAAGTAATAGTAAAATACATGGATGTTTGCCCAGTATCCAATACCGAATAATGAAGTGAACAAACCCGTTCCAACCATTCCTATTGTCAAGAATATTCTTAGGTTCATTCTATCTCCAATATGGCCCGAAAAGAACATACCGATTGAGTAGACAAATAAGAAAGCCAAATCGAGGTCTCCAAGCAATGCAGTCCCATTTTCACCATTGAATGGTGCCCAACCGCTTCCTAGTAACCATGAAATGGCTTTTGAACTTTGTAGAAACGAATTTTCTGGTGATTGAGGGTCGAGTGAGCTTTTTATAATGCTGGTGGTTTTACGAGTAGCATGGTAGCTTGCGTATGCTAGAAATGTGATAATCAGGACTATGGCTTGGTGTGTTTTGTATGAGAGGGTTGATTTCTTGGCACATTCTAATAATCGGATTCCGGGTGGTTTTGTGTTGGTTTGGTTTTGGTTGTTTTCTGGGTCTGACATTGAACCGGCTCTACAAATTTCTGTTTAAGTGTCCACTCTTGTAATCAAGAAGATCGCTGAAATACAAACAAATATAAAAACATGAGATTAAGTTATGCACTTATTCAGCATTATATACAAGGGTATGAAAATGACCTTAAGAGTCCAGAAAAGCCTATAGAATATTAGAAGACAATGGTAACATCAGGTATGTGTCATGTTAAGCATATTCATTATTGTGATTCTTATACTAATACCAATATAAGTAAGATGGTCAATGAAATTTGCCAAGTATTCTGGAATGTTAAAAGTCAAACAAGACAAAAAAAAACCATGAAATTTCTACAAATTCCCACCAACCAGATCTTATCACATGCTATTTCTGTTCCACCTTTTGTTTGTAACCATTTAACTTCAAACCAACTAGTCCATCAATAATGAGGGACCAGCATTTCCAGCAAGGTATCTAGACTGTTTAACCAAAGTAATTTGCCAATATGGTAACTGGTATGCATTGTTGTTTTTCATATTTCTAACCAAAAATTTAGACGCTACATGTATACATTTGTTTGAGCTGAAACTTGAACTCTCAACTACTTGGTTGAAAATGTATTACATATATCTTGAACGCAGCTAGACTAATGACCGGTAGGTGGCATACACACCATATGCGTAAGTAGTTTTGCTTTTTGCTCTTTCAGTCAAATGTCTAGTAAATGTTTTAGTTTCAGATTACTGTTACTTTCATAATATGCAAAGGTTTGTTGCCCAACTTGAAAGATAGAAACCACAAGCTGTTGTAAAGAACCTCATGTAAGCAAAGAAAAATAGAAACTAGAACCAATAGAGCTAGTGAAAGTAATAGCGATGAAAAGTAAGTCATGGTTTTTTTTACATTCTCATTGCTTGATGTATGAAAAAAACGCCTAAGAAACCTGCAACTTTACGCTACGAAATACAGGCTCTGTTAACCTAAGAACATATGCTAGTTAGCTAAACTCGAACAAAAATATGAAATTATCAAGCTAGAAATGATATGGTAAGTTATGAGTAATTGAGTAATTCAAAACTACATCAAACTCAAAAATTTTAAACATATGACCCTCTGCCATAAATCTAAGCTTATCTATCAAAATTCTGATAAGAAAACCCTCTCGTTATCTGAATTCGACATACGATAGTTCAAACTAGCTTCTCTGTAACATTCAATAGTAATCAAAAGATTCATCTAAAGATGTATACATATAAATAGCATAAAAGAAACATCATCTATAACAATTCTACAACATATTATGAGAAATTTCAAACAGAAATCATAAAACTGTACCTTAAATGACAGCTTCTTGAATTTTGGTTAACTGATGTTGTGTTCAAGTGTTCACTTTACTATGTTTTGTACTTTTGGAGTTGATAGATGAACAATAGCATGGTCTATTTATATAGTGCAAATTCATTACAAGTGTAGGATTACTATATTGCCCCTTGTTTTACCTTTTTTATTAGTGAAGGTGATAACCAGCCGCATACATTCATAAAGTCAACTTGGCTGCTACTTTTAAAAGGGTAAAACCGTTAAATGGTGTTTGCATGATATGAAATGTGGTTGAACAACGCACTTATAAAAGGAGACAATATTTAAGAACTAGTTAACTTTGTATGCTATAAAAAGAAGGTTAAAGCTAGTAATGATGTTGTCTTTCAAAAGAAAAATGAACAAGCTAGGTTGATATTGTGATGTTGTTATCCAAAGCGACTTAACTTTTAAGGACGAGGGAGGTATTTGTTCACGGAAGAGCCGATGACGCCTTTTTATCCAACGTGCTAGGTACATAAGAAAATCGTAATGGACGAAAATGTGTCGATCACTCTATATCTTAATGGCTCAATGCCTTCTTGCCTTCCGTCAAGCCATCTTTGAGCTATGCGCTCATGCTAGAGTTGATCGTTTGTTGTAAATAATCGTTTAAGTTATACAACAAGCCTTCAGTAAAACATTATTTGAAGGTAAAAAAGATATCTATTGACTCAAGATATGCATAAATGGATGACGGGTGAAGTTTCATGTTCACGCATGAAAAGACCCATATGTTGGGGGTTACCTCCCAGAACAGGGTTAAGACAATCAATGACAGTAGCAATACCACTTGGTGGTTACCGGATATCACTTGGAATCGTGTGATCACTTTCCAAAGTAAACTATTCGACCCTAATGCCTGGGTATCACGAATATCTACTTGGGATAAGACCAAATGCAGTTAGAGAATTAGGCACAATTCTATAACCCTTTCGCTAATAAGTGTTTACGTTTTCTGTGTGTCTCTCATGCATGTTCAGATCTCCTATATATAGGAGGTTACTCTTGAGCTATTCCAATGTATAGGAGGTTACTCTTGAGTATTAATCGGCCCATTAATAGCCTCATAATTATCCCCATTATAGCCGTTAGTGGTTACATGACCAATTAAACGTGGTCATAAAGAAGTTGTAACTGCCATTTAGCAGTACTTTCCATAAGCAGTACTTTCCACTAGCAGTACTTTCACTTGCAGTGGAAGTACAGCCTATCAGTGGAAACACTGCTTATCAGTACTTTCATAGCACTATCAGTGGATACACCACTTCAGTGGAAACACTGCCTATCACTGGAAACACTGCTTATCAGTAGAAACCACAAGCAGTACTTTCCACAAGCAGTACTTTCACCAATACAAACCACTATCAGAGTCAGGGTGTTCATGGACCTTATGGGTGTACACTCCGTACCTCCTAACCCATTACAAGGTGTGAACTAATCCCACAAGTGCACTAAATTTTCCAACAATCCTCCCCAAATTTAGTTCACTTCCTTTGCATGAAAAATAAACATCAATCAAAACATGTGCATAAACGAAAATGTCCTGAGGATTGAATTTCCATCTTAGTAAATTACACATTCAAATATTCGAGAATCAGGGTGTTCTAAGAATTGAACCCTTCAACCCATTTGAATACCTGAAGATAAAATACACACAAGTTTTCAAACACTTAAAAGCTCCTGACACTATACAAGCCATGTGTCTATATCCAGATTCATAAATGTTGTAAAAGCTAAAAGTCCAAAGCTTCCTGAAGCGGCAAAACTTCAACATTTACATAGGTGGTTCCTCTTTAGTCATGCTCCTGCCAAGCACTTTTTCAAAGAAAATTAACCATTAAGAAGTAAAGACTTCATCCTCCTTTCAGCAGGTTCTGAGCACAACCTTGGGATGTAAATAAAACATGTGCTCCAGTCCACTGAATGTTCAGCTTTCCACATTGAACTCAGCTCCTAAGTTTCCTCAGGAGGGAGTTGGGTGTCCTAGCATTCAGTGACTAAGTTGGACTTAAACTCATCCCTTTAGCAGACTTTATAACCAAGTCTCTAGCCAGACCCTTCGTCAAGTGATCAGCTAAGTTCTGTTGAGATCTCACAAACTCTATAGATACCACCCCATTCATGATAAGCTCACGAATCATGCTATGTCTGACACCTAAGTGTCTAGACTTACCATTGTACATCTGGCTATAAGCCTTAGCCAATGTAGCTGCACTATCACACCGGATAGAAATAGGTGCTATAGGTTTAGGCCACAATGGAATCTCAAGAAGCAAGTTTTTCAACCATTCAGCTTCTTTACCAACAGCTGCTAGAGCCACAAATTCAGATTCCATTGTTGAACTGGTGATGCAAGTTTGCTTCTTGGATGCCCAAGAAATTGCACCTCCACTGTTAGGTCACTAGTTTTACAACACAAGCTTATAAGAGAAGAGATAAGGCGATTAAACAAGTAAACAAGCACACATACACAATAAGAGAGGCACGGTTAGGCGTAGGTGAATGTGTGAAAAGAAAACTTGAACAACCAACCCTCAAATGAGGGTTTACAAGAGTTTATATAGGCAAGGAGCTAGGGCAACACTCCCTCTCCTTCCCTATTCCTTATTGGGCTTGGATCAAGCTTATGGGCCTTCTACATAAGCTTGACCTTAAACAAACATAAAGGCCATAATAAAGCTACCTATTACATATGAAATATAAATACTTGAAATACAGTTTAGGAGTGATTCCAACAATCTCCCCCTCAAGTATATATGAATGTAAACGGTGAGGGCGTTGATGTAATAGTAGCTGTGACGTCTTCTGGCATTCTTCTTTCTTGTGAGAGGAATTGCCTTGATTCGAACAATCTCCCCAGTGTAGAGAGATAGTTATCTTCGACCGGTTTAAGCTTCGACGTCATCTTTAACTTTGTTCTTTGATCATTGTTCTTTGTGGTGAAAGTGATAGTATGTTGTTGTCTGCATCAGTCTGCCTCAGGTTGCTTCGCTGCTCCAGTGTCTCCACGTCATTCTTCAACATGCTCACACGCTCTTTGACGGTGGAAATCAATACTGATGAAGTTCTTTAAGTCTTTGACTTTGTAGATTCTTTGATTTGATGAAGAATCATTCTGACGGTTGTGTTGCTTTAGAATAGGACTTCCATTAGTGTTGATGTTGGCGTGAGCATGAGAAGAATCAGCACGATCATCCCGCTCCGGAGCTTCCATAAGAAGAAAACATTTCAAACAGTTAGTAATAAGCGGTTTCCGGCACTTACAAGTTTGAACTTCGAGAGTGTTAACAGCATAGTGTGAAAACACAACTCTAATTCTTACAAAGGCCGTTCCTGAACTGGAGTCCCACAAGTGAGATAACGCGATGTACCGAAGTACATCTACAGTTCAGATGAGTCGCTGAGGTACACCGAAGCATCACCTCACGACTGTAGACCGTTTGAGACACACTCCGCGTAATCCACGGGGAGTTACCGAAGTGACCTGCTGTCAGGGCTGTTTGATGTTGACCCTGGCAGGAGTTTCCATTTAATCACTGAGAATCACATATGTGAACCTCTCATAAATGTTCTCGACAGATTGCTAAGATCTGTGAAGGACTTGATATGAACCACTGATGATCTTATTGTTGATCATCAAGTGATTGAATGTCAAGTGTTCCTAAGAGATCTTTTTGATGAATCTCGTGGCTCTAGACTCAACAGTGCGTTTTGGTTTTCCTGAGCGGAGACTAGGGAGAGGGTCTCCTTCTTCAATACCAGCGATCTCTAAGAGAAAGCCAATAGATTATGTAGGGTTCCCTGTGAGAATGAAACAAGCTTCTGTTGAGAGAAACTTGAGTGGCTAAGAAGGTTTAGTGCATGCGTCACTGGGTCCATGACGACTTTTAACCTTCAATACCGGTGTCACTAAGTGACAACCAGTAGCATATGAATTGAACCCGGTGTCTGCCCTAAGTTGAATAATCTGAAGGGCTATTTCTTTTCACCCTTTACTTTACATTTCTTTTTGATTCTTCAACTCCTTCTTTCTCCGATTCTCATTTTCTCCTTTTTATAATCATTCCTAAGGACTTCTAACACTAACTAATGGTAGTGTCCTTGGATAGATCCCTCCGGCTCTGGCGGATCATAGGACGGTTATTCCTAACCTTAGTCACCTTATAACTCCATGACTAACCTATGTTTGCCATTAAAACCACTGTATGTTAAAATCTCTCTCAAAGGGTTTGTTAATGAAAAACATGTTTGAACCACAGTGAGAGATGAAGTTTTGCATAAATACTCCCCCTCCACATGTGCTTAATAGTTTTAATGGTTAAATGCACAGTGAGGAAAGAGCGCGCACTTTTTGAATTGATTCACTGAAGATAGACAATCCCCCGCGAGACACGGTTACGTTGTATAGTTAAAGAGTTTCATTGTCAGCTTTTAGGTGACAACTAGCTCTAATAACTATCTTGAAGATGTAGACAAACCTCGAAAGGTTGTCATACCCGTCAGAGTTCATGTCTATCAAGAGTTTCTCGAATGGTACTTTCTACTTGGACAAGTCCTTTGCGAGACACGTTTACATCACTAGCGAACTAGCTTGAAATTATTACCCGTCCAGGACAAGTCTTTTCGAGTTACTAACAGTTTAGTACCGTCAATTCGTAGGTTAAGTCTGAGGTACACGGATTCATTTGCATTTTGTACAACATATTTCTTATCACAATTTTCTCCCCCTCAAAAATGGCATATAAAATGTTATTTTTGAACGTTTGAGAATAAATATGACCATTTTGAGTTTTGCGGGAAGAGTGACCACTGTGAACAATTTGTGAACAAAGTTTTAATTCAAATACTCCCCCTCAATTAGTGATATAAACGGTTGAGGTTTTAAAATCATATGGGGAAGTACTTGTCTTTTTGAGCAAAACCTTGAAAAATGAAAGGTTTGATAGGTTTTACTCAAAAATAAGAAGCTTTCGCTCCTTTTATAAGGATTGTGGCACTGAGGCGTACCACAGGGTCCTTTCTTGACCATTACGGGTTGTACACTGTTATGTGTGCACAAGCCATTCACATATAATCATACATCCAAAATCATATGAAGGAAACAATTCAAGGGGTACCAGGAAGTGCAGTGATATTCCCAGGAGTGCACACAGGGCGTTGAAAGCCGATGATGTTTCTCCTGAGTCGACCACCAACATAGCTTTCCAATCGTCTGAACTGATCCCTTCTGAACAACCGTTCATCAATCATGGTGATGATGCGTCTCACATCCCTCCTGTCCTGAGAATTCCAGCGTTTAGGATTCCCAACTTTCAGGCGTATATCCTTCAGTCTGTACGCCAATCCATCCCTAACCATCTTCAAGGTATGATCCCCGAATTTGTGGAGCTCACTACACGCCATTAAGCAGTTTCTTCGAAGTTTACTGCGGTAAACAACGCTGAAAGGTTTGCTGATGAGCGTGAGTTGTTTAAGCTGGTTGATGTCAGGAAGATCAAGTTGTGGTGGAGTGAAGTTTACACGTTTCTGATATGATTCAACAGCCGTCTGGATATCTTCGACACGTTCTTTGATCACGATGCGTCTAATGAAGATGAGAACTGACTTGATAAATTCACGTTGAACTTCAGTTGAGAATTGTCTCATACGACCCTGTACTTTGGCAAGGTACATGTCTTCGATGTCGTTGAGGGACAAGTTCTCAAAGTCAGCCTCGGAGAATCCATAGTCCTGTTCATCTTGTCGTTTGACTATGATATTCTTCAAGAATGTGTAGTCCCACTTAGCATCAGGGTAGGGAGTTTGATTGACAAGTGTGGAGAACCATTCAAACTCTTCGGTTTTATCGTCATCTAGCCATGATACGACTTCGGGCTGAGTCGTCTGCTTCTTCTTTTTGGAAGGCTTTGATGATGATACTGGTTTCTGCACTTGTTTGGGTGAGGTGGGTTGTTGTCGGGGCTCAAGGACCTCTTCATCGTCACCACCCGTATACTCAAAGTAATCACCAGTTTTATGAGTCAGGGGTGGTAACTCGGAATCGTCCCGAGGTTTATCAGTAGAAGACCGAGGTGGAGGAGACCTTTGTTGAGAAGAAGTCCGTGGTGAAGGAGGTGGCATAGATGTAGATTGACCAGACTGCTTCTGACGTTTAGGTGCAGAGTCCTTATCCTTATCATCGTCATCTCTTGGCCGTTTGGGTTGATCGGCTGACTCCTTGCATGATGAACTGAGTTGAAAAGCAAGTAGACCTTCGAAAAATTTAGCTTCATCTGAAGTAAACGTTCCAGATCGCTTTGACATTTGCATCACTAGTTTAGCGATTAACTCAGATTCAGAGAGATCAACTTCTTTGGCCATTGTATGTTTAACCAATGCGACGATGTTAGGGGTGAGTTGTCTGGAGAATACTTCTCTAGTTACACCGGGGACAGTGTTGAGAAGAAACTTGTGGGTTTGATCTCTTGCCGACTTCTCCAGTTCCTTTTGGACTTTAGGAACGATATCCTGAAGGTACTTTTGAGTGTAACCTTCAATCATTTCATTCAGTTCCTCCTGACGATGACTTTTCATGAATTCCTGAATAGCTTTCCTATCTTTCCGCATCTTGTCATTCTCATCATGTAAGTACTGCATTTGTTCAGCATACCAATTAAGTTTTCTGTGGAGCATGTCCTTCTTTCTAACTTGTTTGACAGCTTTCACAATTCTTGCATGTGTTTGAGACATCCAAGATTTAGGTGGTTTCTTCACGGATTTGGATGATGATCTGGTTGACTTCGGTGATGGTGGTGGTGATGAATGAGATGAAGAGTCTGATGATGAGGAGACATGAGGAGACTTCATGTCCTTAGGAGTTTCAGAGGTTTTCTCCTTTGAGTGTGTTGGACTGTCTAGAAGAAACTTTGTATAATCATCCTCGTCATCTCTAGACTTTTCTTTCTCAGTTACCTGTTTCTCAAAATCATACACAATAGTGTCCTCCACGGGCTGTTGTTGTTGCAGAAGAGTGGTGGCACCAGCTCCCTTATCGGGTTGATTAACCGCATCAGGAGATGGTTTAGAGTGGGCAGCACCACTTGAACCTCCGGGGCCACCCATTTGATCTTTAGCAAATTCTTCGGCCTTTTGAAGTTGTCTGACTTTGTGAAACTTCTTTCTGTATCTTTGATCCAATTGCTCTTCTTCATCTTCAGAGCTTTCATCCTGAGGTACAAGTGCAGGAGTCTTTCCTTTAATAGTTTGGGGACTTGGAGGTTTTGGTACTGAGGGATTTTCATCCTTTGCAGTTTCAGAGAATGTGATCTCTTCATCTGTGTCAGTATCCTCAGAGTCCTCGTCCCTGAGCTGTCTTTGCGGTTCAAGTGAAAGGATCGGAGTGGCTTCCTGAGAAGGAACTTTCTTCTTAGGGGTGGGTTTCCTCTTTGGAATAGGTTTCTTCTTTTGAACATTCCTTTGACTATCTGTACTTGTGACACTTCCAGCACTTCCTTTTCTGGTTCTCCTTACAGGTGTACCAGAAGATTTTTCGTCGAGATGACCAACTTTGCCTTGTCTGACTGCTTCCAGATACCTTTTGTACGATTCTAGCTTTCTGACGTCTTCAGTTAGAAGGAAATCTGGCAGCACAGCACCTTGTTTCTTTGTAGACGTTTCCTTGATTCTAACAGTGAGAATGGGTTCCGTCAACATGTCGTGATTGTCGGGGTCATTGAGCCTCTTGGGAATGTCAGGATGAAGTCCAAGTGCTCTCTGGATCAACAATTTAGTATATCTGATGTAGGGAATCTTTGAGCCAAGTTTGTTGAGAAATGACATCATGTCATCCCAAATCAGAGCTTCGATAGCGATGTGTTTCTTGTTGACCAATGCCCAGAATATTTGCAGTTCCATGAGCTTAGGGTGCTCATATCCGCTGTCACGACCAGAAACAGACTTGGTGATGATCATGTAGAGTGTTCTCCAGGGTTGAGGAATACTCTTAAGCTCTACGTGAGAGTGCTTGTTGATTACTCCTGTACCCTCGTCATAACCGATATTGATTAAGAATTGGAGAGTGAGCTCTTCAGCAGGTGAGGCATATAGTTTGGTTGGATCGACTTCAGGAATTAGGAGAACAGCCCTTAAGTCTGCAGGTGTAATGGTGACTTGTTTGTGATTCAGAGTCACCGTCACAGCAGTTTGTCCTTTTACCCTTTCCATAGTGTTCCAGAACTGTTGGATGTAGATCTCAGGAACAGTTGCAGAGTGTGTAAGCATGTTCTGATACGGATGAGTCCTCAGAATATCAATAGCAATAAGACATGAAGATTCAGAGCAAGTGAGGGTGTCAAAGTCAACACGGAGATTATTCTTTCCTATCTTCATTGGATAGCCATGAGGATAGATATCAGCAATGGAGAGAACTTCAGGTGCATCCACGTTCATTTGTTCAGCCATGTCGTGATCTGAAATAACATTAGCCAAAAGAACCAACATATCGAAAGACATAATGTTAGTCAACAGAAGGTCTTATTGTCTAGTTATTGAATGTATAGTGATAATGATTGTTACGAGTCCTAAGTCACTTGTATGTTCAATAGTTCAATGATATCGTGAAATGTTTCGTGAGTTAGTTAACTTTAGGTTTTAAAGTTTATTTTATCACTTATTGTTCACAATATATCATACGATTTAAGTTTATTAGTGACATTTTTGGATTCGTGATGATATGATTAGTTTATTTACAAGTTTGTACAAGTAACAATTCATCATGAAGGTAAATCCAGGGATAAGCGTAGTTTTGGCAAAGTTATGCGTAGACAGGAATGATATATGCTTAGGCGTAAACTTACGCGTAGAATCCTATCTTACGCGTAAGAAATGTTACGCGTAGGAAAAAGAGAGCTTATGCGTAGAGCTTATGCGTAGGCATATATTTACCTTACGCGTAAGGCTACTCGTAAGAGTTGACCTTATGCGTAGAGGTCACTGTTTACGCATATCCTTCACAGGATACGCGTAGTCCATTGTAGAACCTTATGCGTAGAAGCTACGCGTAAGACAAGTCTTACGCATAACAAGCTACGCGTAAGGTGATCCTTATGCGTAGATTAATAACCACCTTGATTCTGAATATTACGTGTTGCAAGCCTGAAATAAAGCATCATATCAGCAAAGTTAAACACATAGCATTCGTTTTATGACAAATCAAAACACATTTGCACATTTTAACAGTTACGCGTAGAACTGCATACGCGTAGGTCAAAACCCTAAGGGTTATGACTTACGCGTAAGTTTTCTAACCATGGGATTTGCATCAAACAGATTCTGGTAGTTCTAACATGTTGTATGAGCACATAGACCAAGTTATAACATCTAACTCATGGTGAATCAAAAATACCCAAACTTATGAACCTTAAACCCTAATTTCAAATTCTGAATAAATCAGTGTTTCTGGGTAGTTTTAGAGCAAGGATAAAATCAATTCAACATCATATAAGCATAACCCAACAATCTTTTAGACCAAAACACTTCACATTAGGAAAAACCCAAATCGACTCATAAACCCTAGTTTTCAAAACTCATCAATTTTAGTTTCTGGGTGGATTTTGATGGTTAAAATGTTATCCTTGATGTTTAAGAAACGTTTTGAGACTAACCATTTTACTCCAATCATACATACAATGATTGTGTGTTCATACGCTTATGCGTAGAACACATAATCACGCGTAAAAACCGTTTTAGCCGTAGGATTTGAATGAAATTAAAGACCTATGCTTAGAAACATGTTTTACTCAAGAAACAACTTACAAATTGATGATCAAAAGCACGGTTTTGTTGAGTGATTATTAGGCGTAGGATCTTTTTGAGGTTAAGAATGCAAATGATGTGAAGAATAAACAAAGGTGGGAGGGTGTTTTATTAAGAGTGATTTTAACCTTTTGACAGTTTTGGTCCCTCCACCTTTTCCTTTTTCAAGCCAAGCCATTTAACTTCCATTTTGGTTACCAAACGAAGATTTTAGGAAAGAAACATGACGACACTCCCCCTCGACTTGAGAAAATAATGAAAGGTTATTAATTAAAGTCCGAGGAGTGTATTTGAACCAGAAAATGTACCACCATTAGTAACAGAATCAACCGAGATGTGATAACATGCAAGTACACAGATGTTTTGAAACAGTTAATAGATTATTTTCTCCCCCTCAACACTTGATCGGAAAAATACTGAATTTTGAAAGATTAAAGTGTTGACGGAAGAAATGTACTTGCCATGTTGAAAGAAAGATAGATTAGGAGAATATTTTTGTTGTTTTATCGGATTTTATATTTTTGTATTTTGTTTTTGAAAAATTTATTTACAAAAGATGTTTTGGTGTTTGACAGGTTTTTAAGACTGTTTTAAGAGGTCATCCAATTCCTCTTGAGTCAAACACCTCATACCAATTCGGTGGACCAACTCATTAAACCTAGCGGGAGGCAAGGCTTTGGTGAGCAGATCTGCCAATTGGTATTCAGTACCCACAAAGTATAATTCAACGGTACCCTGTTCCACGTGGTCCTTGATGAAATGATAGCGTAGATCGATGTGCTTTGATTTCGAGTGCTGAACTGAGTTGCACGAGATTGCAATGGCCCTCCGATTGTCGCAGTACATCGGGATTCTGTCAAATACGTAACCATAGTCTTTGAGTTGTGTTCTCATCCAAATGACTTGAGCACAACACGCGGACATGACCACATATTCTGCTTCGGTTGATGACAGCGATGTACAATCCTGTTTCTTTGATTGCCAAGACACCAGTTTATCACCGAGAAATTGTAGAGCTCCTGAAGTACTTTTCCTTGAGTCTAAGCATCCTGCGTGGTCAGCGTCTGAAAAAGCGATTAGTTCAAAACCAGAATCCTTCGGATACCAGATTCCCAAGTTAATGGTTCCCTTGATGTATCGGAGGATTCTTTTAGCCTCAGAGAGGTGGGTTTCAGTTGGTCGCGACTGATAACGGGAGCATAGATAAACGGCAAAGACAATATCAGGTCTGCTAGCTGTTAGATACATGAGGGACCCAATAATACTTCGGTATTTGGTAGGGTCCACTAATTTCCCATGTAAATCAGCGTCTAACTTCTTGGTATGAGTCATTGGTGTGGCATAAGTATCACAGGTTTTCATTCCAAATTTGTTTAACAATTCAAGGGAATATTTGGACTGACTCAAGAAAATACCACGGGGTGATTGATGAACTTGCAATCCTAGAAAGAATGTAAGTTCACCCATCATGGACATTTCAAAATTTTTCTTCATTAGTTTTGCAAAAGCGATTGAAAACTTTTTATGTGTTGACCCAAAAATGATGTCATCCACGTAAATTTGAACAATTAAGATGTGTGCCCCGTGATATTGTATAAAAAGAGTTGGGTCAACCGAGCCTTTGGTGAAATTATTGGCAATGAGGAAAGATGATAGCTTATCGTACCATGCCCGAGGGGCTTGTTTAAGACCATAAAGAGCTTTGTTCAGTTTGTAGACATGGTTCGGGAACTCAGGATCAACGAATCCATCTGGTTGGCTGACATAGACCGTTTCTTTAAGTTGTCCATTGAGAAACGCCGTTTTGACATCCATCTGATAGACCGTCATATTCATATGAGCAGCGAACGCGAGAAATATCCGAACAGCCTCAAGACGAGCAACCGGAGCAAAAGATTCTTCAAAGTCTATTCCCTCTTCCTGACGATAACCCTTAGCAACTAGCCGTGACTTGTTTCGGATGACATTCCCTTCAGCATCCAATTTGTTTTTCCAAATCCATTTGAGACCAATGACGTAGATTCCTGTTGGTCTTTCAACCAGTTCCCATACTTCAAGACGTTTGAATTGGTTGAGTTCTTCTTGCATGGATTCAATCCAGTTGTCTTTTGTCATTGCATCTTTAATGTTTTTAGGTTCAGATTGGCAGATAGTGAGTGCATAAATGCAATGTTCACCGTCTGAGTGAAGACGGTGTCTCGTAACGACTGGTTGATTTGGGTTGCCAATAATGTTAGCCAGAGGATGGTCTTTTGTCCATCTATGTGTAGAGGGTTGATGTTGGTATACATTGTGCAGATTCTGAGGATTCAAATGGTTTGTTGAAGATTCCGCGACATCTGGTGCAGCAGTCTCATTGGCAAACGGGTTGAAGAACGCATTTGGATCAAAATCTGCAGGTGGGGGTACTTCATTCAGAATATCATCAGCTGGTTCATCATTGTTGGAGGCGGTATGTTCAACTGTTGTGTTGGAGTCAATTGGTGTAGGTGCATCTTCAACATTAGTTGTTGTAGCAGGTGTATCAGGTATAGGAATATTATCAGGTTGTGCAGCAGAAACAGCGGATACACCAGGAGCACGTTCATCAATATCGTCACAGAACAGAGGAGCAAATAACCTTTCCATTTGTTGACGAGTTAGCTGAGGGCTTTCTTCAGCTGATGATGGGGGTTGAGGGAAGTTTAAACGGTTGTGACCGGGTTCTAAGCTGTTATACTCAGAAGCCATCTCCGTGAGTTCATCGAAATGAGCATGAATCGTTTCCATTACCTCCTTAGTTCGACGATTCCAGATTCGGAAGCCTTTAGAATTGTCACAGTATCTAATAAAGACTCCAATATCAGCTTTGGCTTTGAGCTTTCCAAAATTATCACGATCATTATTCGGATAGCAAAGGGATCCAAATACATGAAAATGTTTGAGGTTCGGTTTATAGTTGTGGACAAGCTCGAAAGGTGTTTTGTTGTGGCGTTTTGTGATCATAGAACGGTTTTGAGTATAGCATGCAGTAGATACAGCTTCTGCCCATAAGTAATCTGGAAGTTTAGCATTGATTAACATTGTTCTTGCAGCTTCCACTAACGTTCGGTTTCGTCTTTCAACAACTCCGTTTTGTTCAGGTGTTCGTGCAATAGATGTTTGATGCTGAATTCCCACTTTCTCATAAAATTCACGAAGGGTTTTGTTAACAAATTCAGTTCCTTTGTCTGTCCGAATAATCCTGACGGTGTTGCGGAGCTGAACCTGTATCTTTGTGAGAAAGGTGATGATCATTTGTGGAGCTTGGTCTTTGCTACGAAGAAAGTAGACCCAAGTCCATCGTGAGTAGTCATCAACAATTACTAAGATGTAGCGTTTGCCATTGATCGTTTGCACGCGCATCGGGCCACACAAATCCATGTGAAGAAGATGAAGCACATGCTGAGAGCTGTGTTCCACCTTTGAAGGAAAATGAGCACGAGTGCTTTTCCCTTGTTCACAGGCTGAGCAAAGGTGATCTTTTGAGTACCGGAATCGTGGGAGTCCTTCAACTAGTTTGTGTCGAGCAAGGTTGGTGATGGTTTGAAAGTTTAGATGTGAGAGACGACGGTGCCATAGCCAGGATTTTGTAGATGTTGCCTTTGAAAGTAAGCAAATGGGAGAGGAAGCAGCCATGTCTTGCATAGAGATAGTGTAGAGACTAGAATTACGCGAGCCAGACATAAGGTCATTTCCTTGTAGATCACGAATGAAACAAGTTTTCTCCCTGAAAGCAACCTCCAAATCTCCATCACAAAATTGACCTACTGAAAACAGATTGTGACCGAGGCCTTCCACATAGTAAACCCTGCTGATTTCGATGTTCCCATTAACATAATCTCCGTAGCCCATGATGGCTGCGAAGTGATCGTTCCCGAATCTGACAGTGCCAATGAACTTTGCAATAAAGTTTGATAACAGTTTAAGGTTGCCTGTCATGTGTCGGGAACATCCGCTATCAACAATCCAGAGAATGATCTGTATCACCTGCATTACACACAGACGACACAGATGGAATAGAAGTAGATGTGGAACCCGAAATGTTAGAGGGTTCCGAAGCAGGTATATTAGACATACACACATTTAGAGTTTTAGGCATCCACTTAAATCCTAGTGTGTTATATATCCATTTCTGCCATCTGTAACTACTCTTTGCTTTAGTCTTAGTGAAAGCACTAGGTGGTACTTCATGCTTAGGAGGTGAAGCGGTAGCTACTGTGATAGCAATGGTTGCCTTAGAATCTAAAGAAGGTGGTTTACCAAGCACAGACTTAGAATGATTAGTGGGCCTAGAGGTATTCTGATTCTTAGGATTCCGTAATCTAGAGATTATAGCTTTAGCAACACATTTGTCATGACAATCAGAATTCATACTCTTTCGACAAATAACACAAGGTGCATCAGACTGAGTATCAAAGGTACTTAACGGTTTAGCATTCGTTACATCACTATTTCTATTACATTTGTCAGACGTAACATCTATAGTGGAAGCAACATGATTTTTATTCAGAGTCCTAGGGTGTTCTTCTACTTTAGCATTCCTTATTGATCTTTTCTTAGGTCGCAACTTCCTATTCTTCGATTGAGTGCTCCTAGGCTGTGAAGTGCGGACGTTTGGAAAAGATGCAACTATTCCTGTTTCAGTAGAGGGAAACACATTAGCAACTTGTGATTTGGCAGTGGGAATTCTTGGTTCACGATTACTAAGTGTGACTGGTGCTAATCTCTTAATCACAGTAGGCGGAAGTTGTTCATACTTTCCTAACATTTCCCGTAACTTAGAGATGGTCAGATCTTGATTTTCAGAACGAATATTACCAGCAAAATTCATGACTTCTCTAGTGTGAGCAAGATAGTGATCAAGTTCATTTGATGCTTCATCTCGAGTCTTTTTGAGTAAATCAAATATGACACCATATTCCTGTTTAACTTTTAAGAGTTCTTGTTCATATTTTGAGATTTGACTTTTCAAAGACACGTTTTGATCATCCAGTTGCTCAATTTTAGGATCAGAAGATTTTGCACTCAATTGAGCGATTTTCTTTTGAAAACTAAGTTGATGGTTGTGAATATCTTTTTCACACCAATGAAGACGACGTTTTGCATTGTAAATTTCCGTGTGTAATCGTTTATTTTCAGCTTTTAAAGACTCGATCTGAAGCACATTATCGGTGTTCTCAACAGTAACAACAGTTTTAACAATATCAGCAGAGATATGATTAGATGCATATGGCAACGAATAGAATAGCACAACATTATGGATATCAGCACATATAACATCTTCCAAGAGTCGATCAACATCTTTTCTCAACAGTTTCTTTTTGCGTTTTGTGTTAGTGATAGATGTTTCTGTTTTCTCGAAAACGTTTTTCATTACCCCAAGTTCCTTATGAAAATCCTTTTCCCAGGCAATTGCACAACTTTTCAAGTTTTTAACATTAGGTAAAAGATTTTTCTGAAAAACGTCTCTTTGTTCTCGCTCCAGAGGCGATTGAAAATGTTCAACTTTGATTTCAGAACGATATTCTATCTCATGTTGTAAAATTTTGAGGTCAGCCATGAAAATGTCAAAATATCGAAGAATTTTCCGATTTTCAGGTTGTGAGTTTACTTCGCTAATGGAAGGTAAAGGACCATAAGTTTGTGAAAAGACTGTTTTGGGATTAACAATAGAAGACTCAGGTGTTTTGATGATAACCCTTGGTGTGTTAGAAGAATCTGTTGGTGTGACGAAAGAGACCGCGTTTTTATAATTAAAAGGTTTGTTGTAAACAACATTTTTTAATTTTGATCGACTCTCGTCTTCAACATCTAATTCCTCTTGACGATGATATTCAACAACACTCATGACAGTATTATCAATTTTGTATTCTGCACTGGAAACTTCAGGAGTTGGTTTGAATGTTTTTATTGAAAGCTTAGGTTTGTAATCAGCTAGATTTTTTCCATATCCATTTGGATTGGGTTTTAAGGTAAACTTTTCAATAGCTGTTACTGATTCACCATGTTTGTAAACAACAGTTGTAAACTCTTTAAGTTTGTTTTGCAAACCGAGAATTTCTGCAAGAAGATCATCTACCCGATTCGTTGAATGCTTTTTGTATGCGGAGAACTGTTTTTGACAATTTAACAACTCAGCCTTAGCTTTTTGATTTTCCAAGGTGAGAGCGTTAATTTGCTTTTTATGTTCATGTTTCAGTTGTTCTAATTCGGACAACAAAGCATTCTTCGAGGCGGCTAGATCACGCATCTGTCTCTCTAAATATTTTTCGTTTTGACGAGATTTTGCAAAAGCGGCTTCAAAACCTTTTTCACGGTTTTCTTGAGTTTTGAAAAAGTTGAGTTGCATTTGTAAACATTCAAAATCCTTGGTTAACAGTGCATTTTTACTTTTTAAGGATTGATTTAATGCATAACATTCCTCCATTTTGAATTTATGGTCTTGAATTAACCGAGCAAAATCTGGATGAGGCAACAGATCATCTTGTTCAACGTGAGTCTCAACATGATCATTCTTTAGATCCTCAAGTACGACCACGGAGTCAATTTGATTATCAAAGGAAACCATAAGGTCATCTTGATCGTCAAATGTAACTACAGGGTTAACTTGAAAATCATCAGAAGAAGATGTAGAAGACTCATTTTGAACAGTCTGATCCGTGCCGGATTCAGATATTGGCGGAGATATTAGTTCAGATATGATGATGGTTTGTTCGGGTACCTGAGACAAGCCATCAGTGTCATACACTGGGCCTGTATCACTCATGTGCAGCTCATGCATATTAGCCATCAACATAACAGCTGCATTAGCCTGCAAGTCCTCCATATCATCATCTGAGTCTGCATCTGCCATAAAGCTCTGTTCTTTGTCTGTGAGAGATCCACCAACTTCATCCTTAAGAGCCAAAAGTAAGGCCTCTTTGAAATAAGCACTGCCCCTAGTCCTTGGCTTTGGGCATGCATTAGCCAGGTGTCCCTTCTCATTGCAGTTGTAGCATCTAAGACCATTTAACCGATTCTGAGCATTTCCCTGTTCCACCACTTGAGCTCTGTTGTTATTCCTACCCACAGCATTAAACCCTTGACCACCGCCCATCTGACGACCATATTCACGATTCTGAACTTCAACACGTCCATTGTTCACAACAGCTTGAGTCCGTGTGTTAGATGAGGAACGAATATGATTGTTGGATTTGTTGGTGTAACGGCCAAAAGCATTAGCAATCATCACAAATCCTTGTTGCAATGCTTCGAACGGATATGTTTCCTCAGTCGCTTCACTGACATATGCTTGAGCATTGTTGCTGTATGGAACCAATTGATTTTGTTGAGGTTGTGATTGTGAAGGTGTGTTTGAAGCAGTTGGTTGAGTTGCTGGTTGAGGGGGATAATTCTGTTGAGCATACAAGGCAAGTTGTTGATTGTCCGGTTGTGACTGTTTAGCAATTTGAGCACGGAGAATCCTTTCCCGATCAACTTCCTTTTCATGAGGCTTCAAGTAATCGTACAACAATCCATAAGTAGAATGATGCATATTCTTCGCTTGACGGAGAAAGATGACATACTTCTCCCATTCTGGACCAAGACTACTCAGGAACTTAGTATTCACTGCAATTCTTGGCATGATGATGTTGTGTTTATCCAAATCATTGATGATATCTGAAAATTGATGATGATAGGACTCTAGTGTCTCTCCAGATTCAATCATGAAGTGTTCATAAGCCAAGTAAATTTTGGATTCCAAATCCTCCTGATTGAGTACAGATCCTTCCATAAGAAGACGAATATGATCCCACATTTTTTGTGCAGTCTTTTGAGCATCAACACTACGAAGAATTGGGTTTGGTAATCCTAAGAGGATGTATTCCATTGCAAGTTCATCAGCTTCAGAGTGTAGAAGTTCTGTAGGATTTAAATCTGCAACAGTAGCAATGTTGGTTTGTTCATCTCTTGGTGGAACAGCAGTTGGATCTCCGGGTACAATGACAGTAGGCATATCAAATGGACCTTCCAAGATAACCTTCTTTAAGAACTTTCCATGTGGCTTCTTCAGATCACAGAACCTAAAGAACCTTATCACCCATTGATCGTAGTTTCCTGGAGTGAGCATTGGAGGTCTATCAAGTGATCCAGCTTCATGAATTGATTGTTGGCTGCTTAAAGCTTCACACATCTTAGCAAACCAAGTGGATTCCTTCATAGTGCTTCGTGATGGATGTTGATTGAAATCGTGTGTGTAGGGTAGAGCTTGAAGACTTGGTGGTGGTTGAACCATTTGTGGTTGTGGGATTGCACCAAGTTGTGGAGTATGTTGCTGATTAAATTGTTGTTGATAAATAGCTTGTTGTTGATTCCATTGTTGATGTTGTGGAGTTAATTGTTGTTGTTGTTGATGATTATAAGTGTGAGGGAAATAGTTAGAGTATGGTGGTTGAGACATGATGATAAACTTGTGTGGTAAAGATGGATCTTTGTAGTCGAATGAACCTTTGTTGATGAAGTATCCTTAGGCGTAGAAAAGACAAGAACCAAGTAGCACTTATGCGTAAAAACACCAAAAGTTACGCGTAACAATGAGGAGTTACGCGTAGGTTTTAGCTTACGCGTAAGTAGGGAAAACACTAAAGTTAAGCGTAGACAAAAGTTAGGCGTAGAAACGTAGGCGTAGGATTACCTTATGCGTAGACCGTAGTTTACGCGTAAAGTGAATCTTATGCGTAGGAATTCTACGCGTAAGCTTATGCTTATGCGTAATTTTAGGGTTTTTGCCCAAATGATCTTTTACACTTCACAGTGCAAAAGATATCCAAAGTCGACGTATTTTCAGACTTATCCAAGTAAGAAAACACGGATTAAACCAGAAAATTGAAGATCAAACCAAGGAACAATCTTACGCGTAATTTTAGGGTTTTGATACGCGTAGGATTACTCGTAACTTTGATTCTGCCCAAATGTGTTTCTAAACCAGTTTTTTGTTATGGAATAGCTTCAATAGTACCAAAAGAGCACAAAAGTGTGAATTTTGATGTACCAAAACTGCTAAACAGGTTACGCGTAGAACGACACCCACGAACAAAAACTAGCTTAAAAACGTAAATCCACGCGTAAAGTTTGAAACTTTTTGCCAAAAACAAGTATTTTAACACCTCAAAACATTGAAAGTACAAGAATCTTGGATTAAAAAGTGTAAAAAACGAGTTTTTAAGATAACCAAAGAATGCGTTATCTCTACGCGTAAGATCCAAAACCAAAACTTCAAAAACAAACGAGTACACCCAACTATTTGGCGATTGATACCACTGTTAGGTCACTAGTTTTACAACACAAGCTTATAAGAGAAGAGATAAGGCGATTGAACAAGTAAACAAGCACACATACACAATAAGAGAGGCACGGTTAGGCGTAGGTGAATGTGTGAAAAGAAAACTTGAACAACCAACCCTCAAATGAGGGTTTACAAGAGTTTATATAGGCAAGGAGCTAGGGCAACACTCCCTCTCCTTCCCTATTCTTTATTGGGCTTGGATCAAGCTTATGGGCCTTCTACATAAGCTTGACCTTAAACAAACATAAAGGCCATAATAAAGCTACCTATTACATATGAAATATAAATACTTGAAATACAGTTTAGGAGTGATTCCAACAATCACCAAGTAGGAATACCCAGCCACTGGTAGACGAATTGTCTTCAGTGTTACTGATCCAACTTGCATCAGTGTAACCTTCCAACACTGATGGGTAACCAGTATATGAGAGACTATAATCCATAGTTCTCTTCAAATACTTCAGTACCCTTTGAACTGCTTGCCAGTGATGAGCACTAGGATTACTAGTATACCTGCTCAATTTTCCCACTGCAAAACCAATATCAGGTCTTGTACAAGTCATGGCATACATCAGGCAGCCAATTACCCTAGAATACTCAAGTTGAGATACAGCCTTGCCATGATTAGGCATCAGCTTCTCACAAGTATCCATAGGTGTACTCACTGGAGTACAATCAAAGTAATTGAATTTCCTCAGTACCTTCTCAATATAATGAGGCTGAGAGATAGAAATTCTATTACTTTCATGTTTAATCCTTATACCAAGGATAACATCAGCCTCCCCCATGTCTTTCATGGAGAACCTTGATGACAAAAATTCCTTTGTCAGGTCAACCTGATTTTGGTCAGTGCCAAAGATCAACATGTCATCAACATATAGACAAATGATGACTCCTTTACCAGATTCATCAAATTTGCTATATACACATTTGTCAGCTTGGTTAAGAACATAACCACTAGACAAAACCACTTCATCAAACTTTTGATGCCATTGCTTAGGTGCCTGTTTAAGTCCATAAAGAGACTTAATCAGTTTACACACCTTGTTTTCATTGCCTGGCATGATGAAGCCTTGAGGTTGGTTCATATAAACCTCCTCTTCCAATTCACCATTCAAGAAAGCTGTTTTCACATCCATCTGATGAATAACCAGATTGTGAATAGATGCCATAGCAATCAGCAGTCTTATGGTACTGATACGAGCAACAGGGGCATACGTATCAAAATAGTCTATTCCTGACTTTTGTTTAAAGCCCTGAATGACTAGTCTAGCCTTGAACTTTTCAATAGTTCCATCTACCTTCATTTTCCTTTTGAAAATCCATTTGCAACCCAGAGGTTTGCAACCAGGAGGTAGATCAACCAACACCCAAGTGTTGTTGCCCATGATGGAATCCATCTCATCATTGATTGCTTCTTTCCAGAAAGCAATGTCCTGGGACTTCATTGCTTCTTCAAATGTTTTGGGGTCATCCTCAACAATGAAGCAATAGGAGTATTGGTCTGAGACCTCATCCCTAGTACCTTCAACTAAGTATAGTTGAAACTCAGGTCCAAATGACTTTGGAGTCCTGACCCTTTTGCTCTTCCTGAGCACAGGTTCAGGTTGCTGAACCACAACCTCATCAGGGACCACTGATGGTTCATCATCAGGGACCTCTGATACACCAGTGTCATGAGTTCCATTAGGAATCCTCTGACTTGGTCTAGGGACTGATGAGAATCTATTCTCATCAAAGTCTGCATCCCTTGATTCAATTATTGAGTTAACTGAAACATGTTCATTAGGTTCAATAACATAGAACCTAAAAGCCTTGGAATGCTCAGCATATCCAACAAAGATGCAGTCAATGCCTCTTTCACCCAAAGTCTTTTGCTTTGGATCAGGGAGTCTTACAACAGCCCTACAACCCCAAACCTTGAGATAATTCAGGTTGGGTTTCCTTTTAGTCCAGAGTTCATAAGGGGTAACTTTGTTCCTTTTGTTGGGAACCCTATTTAGCAAATAGCAAGTTGTTAACATAGCTTCACCCTAGAACCCTTGACTCAGTCCTGAATAGGACAACATGGAATTAACCATCTCCTTCAGCACTCTGTTTTTCCTTTCAGAAATACCATTTTGCTGAGGAGTATAAGGGGCAGTCGTTTCGTGGATTATTCCAACAGACTGAAAGTACTGAGTATCCATGTACTCACCTCCCCTATCAGTCCTTAATCTTTTGATCAAAGACCCAAGTTGTAATTCAACTTCAGTTTTAAACACTTTGAATTTATCTAATGCTTCATCCTTGGTATGTAATAGATAGACATAACAAAATCTAGAAGCATCATCAATAAATGTCACAAAGTACTTCTTATTCCCTAAAGAAGGAGTGGCATGCAAATCACACAGGTCACTGTGAATAAGCTCCAAGATCTTAGTCTCACGACTAACACCCTGAAAGGGTTTCTTGGTTATCTTGGTCAACATGCAAGTTTTACACTTTTCAGTGTCCATGTCAAAAGCAGGGATTAAACCATCCCTAGACATATCTTGCATCCTTTTATAGTGAACATGACCAAGTCTAGCATGCCAAAGGTTAGAATCACTCTGATTATATGTGGTCACAAAAGCTGAAATAACACTGTCAGTGGTAATATTAAGCCTGAACATTTGATTACATAAGTAACCAAAACCAATAAAAACACCACATTTAGAAAGAACAAATTTATCAGATTCAATAACTTGTTTATATCCATGATTATTCAAAACACTACTTGAAACCAAGTTTTTCCTTATATTAGGAACATGAATAACATTAAACAAAGTTACAATCTTTCCAAAACTAAACTTAAGATCTACACAACCACGACCATGCACCAAGGCTGTTGACTCATTTCCCATGTGAAGAATAGAACCATCATTTAGTGACTCATAAGTCTTGAACCAGCTTCTATCTTTACACACATGAACTGTTGCACCAGAGTCAACCCACCACGCAACATCATCATCCTGCACATAAAAAGATTCAGATACATATGTAACATAATAAATCTGAAAAGACTTATTAAACATATTCTGACCTTTCAGTGAGTTGGCTGAACCACCACTCCCTGAACCATTAGTGCCTGATCCATTGGCTTTACCACCAACTTTAACACCCTTGCAGTCCCTTTTAATGTGACCAGTCTTGCCACATTTCCAACAAGTAGGTGTTGCCTTCTTGTTAGGATATGCCCTTGTGTTATCATGAAATTTGCGTTTGCCTTTGTTGTCATTGTACCTGGTGGAGTTGTTATGCTCCACCATATTGACAACAGATGGTCCAGCAGCATTGCCACTCTTTGGCTTGTCATTATCCTGCACCTTGAGAGATTCCTCAATGTGCAGATGACTGCCCAACTCAACAAGAGTTAACTCCTCCTTCATATGTTTCAAGGTATGCTTGAAATCTTTCCATGAAGGAGGGAGTTTGTCAATGACACAAGAGACTTTGATAGCCTCATCCATGTTCATTTGGTGTTGTGTAAACCTTCCAAGTCTCCCAAGAAGTTCATTGTATTGTTCCATAACTGGTCTTGAATCAGTCATTTTGTAATTTGTGAAATTACTAACAAGGAACTTCTTACTTGATGCATCCTCAGCCATATATTTGGCATCCAAGGAATCCCACAGTTCTTTGGAAGATTCAAAGTTCTGATAAATATCAAACAGAGAATCAGATATACCATTGAGAATAAGACCTCTGCATATGTAGTCATCATTCTCCCACTTGCTCCTCCTCCTGATCTGATCCACAGTAGCATCATCCCCATCATCAGGAATAGGAGTAGTCAGCACATAAACCACACTCATGCTTGACAGCAAGAAGTGCATCTTCTTCTGCCACCTCCTAAAGTCCACCCCTTCAAACTTATCCAGCTTAGCAAAGTTTGAAGCCATGTGTTTCATTGCAGCAGTTGCCATTGATTATCACAAAATAGTTTACTTTGATTGTTGGTGGTTACCTCCCAGAACAGGGTTAAGACAATCAATGACAGTAGCAATACCACTTGGTGGTTACCGGATATCACTTGGAATCGTGTGATCACTTTCCAAAGTAAACTATTCGACCCTAATGCCTGGGTATCACGAATATCTACTTGGGATAAGACCAAATGCAGTTAGAGAATTAGGCACAATTCTATAACCCTTTCGCTAATAAGTGTTTACGTTTTCTGTGTGTCCCTCATGCATGTTCAGATCTCCTATATATAGGAGGTTACTCTTGAGCTATTCCAATGGAATTATGAGTATTAATCGGCCCATTAATAGCCTCATAATTATCCCCATTATAGCCGTTAGTGGTTACATGACCAATTAAACGTGGTCATAAAGAAGTTGTAACTGCCATTTAGCAGTACTTTCCATAAGCAGTACTTTCCACTAGCAGTACTTTCACTTGCAGTGGAAGTACAGCCTATCAGTGGAAACACTGCTTATCAGTACTTTCATAGCACTATCAGTGGATACACCACTTCAGTGGAAACACTGCCTATCAGTGGAAACACTGCTTATCAGTAGAAACCACAAGCAGTACTTTCCACAAGCAGTACTTTCACCAATACAAACCACTATCAGAGTCAGGGTGTTCATGGACCTTATGGGTGTACACTCCGTACCTCCTAACCCATTACAAGGTGTGAACTAATCCCACAAGTGCACTAAATTTTCCAACACCATATAGGCTGTCGCATATGGCACGGGTCACACCGATTTTAGATCCACAAAGTGATAATTTTTTTTGAAAAATATTCTTGATAATAATTGTGTCAACCTATATCTTTATACTGCACTTTACTTAGAAATAACAAATTTTTAATTCAAATGTAAGCAGCTTAAACGATATGACCCTTAAATATTTTTGAATATTTTCTCTTTAAGACACAGTGGTATAAAGGTAATTTATTAGTTTTATACGTAGCAAGAATGGGGTTGTGGGGTTGTGCGGTTGTATATTCGCATCTTCTTGTAAATGTGGCATGCCGACGTGTAAACCCCTCGGTGGGACCCACCAGCCGCCTAAAACGTGACACGTAGCAACGCTTTCTTGGTTGTCATTAATTTCACTTGCTTTTAAACTGGTTATTATTTCTGTCCACGTACAAACGAATTTTTATTAAAATGAAATATTTGTCGACATCAAACATGTCTGCATGTTTGACGTATTAGCTTTGATAAGAGCATCGGGTGTGGTGTGTGAATCATACCTCTTCATCACCGGCCGGTATCTTAGCGTCACATCAGCATAACAAATCTTCACAACTAACCATAACAAACCCCCCCTTCATAACAAACCTCAACTTCTTCATTTTGAGCCCACCACTATCACTTTATTTTTTTTATTCAATTTTTCAAATAAACTAAATTTATTTCATTAAAAATATACTACGTAAATACAATACATAACACAATAATAATAAAAATAAACACGATACGAAAAAAAAAAACGACACGGGTAAAAAAAAACACAACACATTTTAATGAATCGGATCTTCGACATCTCACTTCGGGTAATATTTCAAAATCTCCCAAACGTGAACATACTTGAACTCCTTTCCAACAAATTGTTGCTCAAAGTTTAGTTTCGCATTCTCGAAATGAGTGTGGTCATTTTGACCACTTCGACGCTGCAAATGTTTGTAAATAGCGTTGAATTTTTTGCAATCAACGTTAATCCTCGTCCATTTTCCCGTGATTGAATTTTTGGTACGATGGTCATCGGTAGTCTGATCATTGAATATCTCCATAACGTCGTTCCAAAAAAATAATCGGAACGGTTATTTTCCATATCTAGAGCTTGCGAAATTTCTATCCAAACTTGCGCAAGCAACATTTCTTCAGACTTGTTCCACTTCGGATATTGAGATTTTTTTTTTTTTTTTTTTTTTTGAGCTACAGAGATAAAAAGTTTGAATTGATGCAGATGTGAAAAAATGGTGGTTATAGTTTGTCAACTTGAACATGACGAAGAAAACTATGGGGAGATTATGGAAGAGCATGCACGCGAGGAAGCTGCTCGTCGTGAACAAGAGGCAAGGGAAGCTCAATATCTTCAAGATAACTACTTTGACATAATAGAGACTCGGCTCGTTAATGGCGAGTTTTATTCCTTTTCAAGTTTTGAGGGTTGGGACTCAGATGATTCATTTTATTAAGTTTTAGTAGTTTTATTTTCATCAGTATACGTTGTAGTTTTTTATGTTTAAGCGTATTATGTATTTCATGTTTTCAGTTAAATGTTCAATGTAATTTGTGTTTTTCATCAGTATGCGTTTATGTTTGCATTCTTTTTTCCTCCACGAACCTTTCAATCTTTATAAAAAAAAAACACTTCATCTTCAAAAATATTTATCCTCTCCACAAATAAAACTCAACAAATAAATAAAAAATAAATAAATAAATAAAAAAAAAAAATAAAAAAAAATGACAACTTCAAGCTCGTCGTGCAAACGGCGAAGTTGAAGACAGCGAGTCACGATGAAGGGGCGGTGTGGTGGCGAGGCACGGCGAAATGCCAAGTCACCCCACGGCAAGCCACGATAAAGCCACACCCAATGCTCTTAAGTATGGTCTTTAAAAATAACATGAATGATTTTTGAGGAATTTTTTACTTCTCAAAGACGATTACTATCAATCATTTGCGGCATTTCGAACAAACAACATGAATGATTGTTATAATCTATTTACGAATACTACTAAACATGCATTTTATATGTTTTAGGATAGCAAAAGAAACCTATATGTGTCGTTATCACATGTCATGATACCATCATTGTATAATTTGTGGTTGTAATTCCACAATATATGACCTCTTATGGTTTATATATGTGTAAAGTAGGTTTTAGTGATACTAACATCTGAATATAATACAAAGGGATCTACAATACAAGACATTATAAAAATGGATGCAAGAAAATAGGACGAGTTAATATAAGATGCAAGAAATAATATAAGCTCCCTTATGAATACTAATTTTTTTTTTGAACGGTGACTTTCATTTTTTTGGATTAGAGTCACACCTGCCCTAAAGCAGGCCCTCATCCTCCACGTACCCAGACTATGTTGTCTTAACCGGGTCCACGCTGGCGTAGTGGGGATTAATAACAGCGTCCGCCCGGAAACCGTGCCGCCTCTACACGATATTTATCGCTAGAGTAACGGTCGGATGAAAACCGGGGCCGGCTTGGATTCGAACCTGCGCAGCTAATGGCTTACAGGCTCTCCTCTTCATTGCCTAGGTATCAGTGGAGCTTATGGTCCATAAGTGAGGACTTCCCGGTAGGTCACCCACCCGGTACTACTCTCACTTGTGGCTCACTTAACTACTTAAGTTTCAACCACTAGACCACAAGCCACTGATCCTTATGAATACTAATTAATTGCATTATATTTAGGTTACTGAGACAATTACAATGAGTTACTAATAATCTAAAATGATGTATAAAGAATCACTTCATACAAATAAAACTCTCAACTATTGGTTATATTTACTTGTAATTTCTAAAAGCATGATGTTTTCAAAAAGGTTACTTTGATAATGTCGCTCCTCTTAAACAAAAAAGAAAAAAAAAAATGCAGCAAAGGGACGGTTTTGGTTTCGTGAAGAGTTTTATGATTAAATGAAAAATATAATTAAAAAAAAAAAAAAAAAAAAAAAAGGAGTCAAATCCGTATATTATAGATGCATTTACAGATATTGATACATCTCGTTTTTAATTTCTCTCTTCTCATTTAAATTGTGGGTTTAGAAATTATTTTCATTCTTCTCATTTTATTTTCATTGCTCACTAGGTCCCCTCACTTCAGAGAAAGTAAAGTTATATAGTGGTTTGTTTACTATTAGTTACAAAATAAATGTTAGGCTGAGTGTAGTAGGTGCATATTTAACGTGTAAAGAGCCTCACAACTCGGTCGTCAATTAAATTTGCGCACAATGACCGATGTTTTATTTTATTATAATTATAATTACATGTTTGTGGTGGAGTTGGTGGGGGGGGGGGGGGGGGGGGAGAAGATGATGTGACGTTGAGTTAACAGTCGTGAACTCGATCACCATTACACCTAATCTTAGAGCATTAATTATTTTTCGGCCATCTAGTACACATAATCACTCCATAAAGAACTATTTCAAATTGTATATTAGTCGAACTCATAATATCGACAAGTGAGCCTGCTAAAAACACATCAAAGACACACACTAAGGGTGCGTTTGGTATACTATTCGGAATCACAATCGGTATGACATTGATTAGAGGGTAGTACGGGATTGAGAATACCGATTCCATTTCTATTGTTTAGTATGAACTTTAGGGTATGATAATCACACACACACACACACACACACACACACACACACATATATATATATATATATATATATATATATATATATATATATATATATATATATTATTATTATTATTATTTCTTTAAGAAAGTCATATGATTTTCATATATTAGTGGTGGGTCTCACAGGAATGAGATAGAAAAGGTGCCTAATCCTCCTCCTATTAGTCTATGGCTATCAAATGATAGTTTCATTTCCCAACTTAGTAACCATACATTTGCAATGATAATCATTGTGATTGATGCATTCCGATAGTGGTGTACCAAACGCACCGTAAAACTACGTCGTTGGAATGACATTGACTTAAAGACGTCGATGATGACAATGATGCAGTATGAGATGACATTTGGTGTCATGATGACGCTTGGTGTGATGATGACTCTCACGTGATGACAATGTTCTTGCGAAATGCTCTCCGCGAGAACATAGAAGAGCTTAAAGTGACTTTGTTCCTTCAAATTGTTCATTATGACGGTTAATCTCATCGGAGATTTGAAGAAAATAAATTATTTTAAGAACGCAACTAGTGTGGACAGTGTGTTGTGGCCAAAGCAAAAGGAAGGGCCTTTACGTAGGGAAACCCACCTTTTTTGTTTATGGAATAATGGTGGATTGCAAAAATTTCCCTAGCGGCACTAGAGTCCTGCAAGTCTTTAAAGAAAGAGAGTTTTATTTTTATTTGTGAAAATTACTTGAGAAACCCTATACACATCCTTTTGATATGTAAAAAACCGATTTTTTTGCTTTTAACAAAATGGCCCGACTGATCGCGTAAAAAGATAAACGATATACACAATATACACATGTCAGCCTCACGTTAAATAAAAAAAATGATAATAAAATAAAAAATTGCAACTACTCCCTCCGTCCTTAAATAAATGTCCACTATTGACTTTTGAAGTCTTTTTATCCCAATTTTGACTTTAAATTATTTCATTTGTGTTATGTAATACTTGATGAAAATTATACCAATGAAAGTACATTTAAAACTCAATCTATTCATATGTTTTGCATCAAGTAATACATAACATAAATAAAATAATTTAATGTTAAAGTTAAAAAAGAAAGACTTTAAAAGTCAATAGTGGACATTTATTTAGGAACGGATGGAATAATAGACTGCGTGTAACATTGTATAGGACATCCAACACAAACATAAATGCAATAGATGCATGTACTTTCAAGCAAAAATAAAAAACTTATAAAAACTACTATAAATTTTTTGATATTTACAACCTTTTGATATAACAAATTTTATTAATCAAATTATAACAAATTCTAGCGAATTTCTTAATAAACAAAATACCATTGCGAATAAATGAGTACATGCATTTAATATATTTTGTACGTTTACGTTTTATATTTTCTATGTAATATTTTTACGAATTAGTAATTTACGTTTTTAATTAACGAATTCGTAATTTAAGTTTTATTAACGAATTCGTAAAAACATTACATAGAAATAATAAAACATAAATGTGCAAATTATTTGCTAATTAACGAATTCTTAATTTAGAGTTTGTTATATTAGTTAGTTAATTTACGAGAAGTACAATCGGATTTATATCTTATGATCCTATGATAAGATCGAGATTCTAGTTAAGATCCTATGCCTTTTAAAATCATACGAAGGATTGACTCGTTTTTGCTTAACGAGGTCGTAAAATTAAAAGATCTTAAGAGATAGATCGAGATCTTAACAACTATGATTATAAATGCTCTAAGTTCTTTTTATCAACGACCGTCGTATATTAGCGTTGATATACTTGATCAATCAACTCTAAAAGAGCAGGGTACGGTGGCTGATGGCTCAAGCCATCAGCGATGACGCGAGTTGATGGCACCAGGAACCACACTGGAGCTTGGCTGGTGGGGCTGTGGCGCCGTAGCCACCAGCTCACGCGAAAGAGTTTTTTTTTCTTTGTTTGTTGTGGTTTGTGGTTTGTGTTTGTGGTTTGTTTGTTATTTACTTATTTGTATTTTCTTTCTGCAGGAAGTATAGAGGAAGAAGGAAAAGACCACCAATAAAGAAGAAGACCATATCATCATGACCATTATCTACTCGTATATATATATTTTTTTTCACTTTAACAGTTTGGTATTTACAATTTAGTCCTGACTTTTTAGGTAACTAGCATTTACTAGCATTCATTTACTAAAAATTATTTATGTTTTACTAAAATTGATGAACGTACCATATACTCCATGAGGTGCTTTATTTTGGATACCCAAAAACTGTTACTTACCAAGGGATAAATCTCAACCGTCGGATCAAAAAGACATCTTTTAATAATAAAAAACACGGAGGGACTACTCCTGCCAATTCATCAAACTTCCCCTACCAATCCCACCCCCAAACCTCTCACTTTCACAAATTCCCTATCAACAAAATCTGCACTTTCTCTCTCTAACCAAAATAAAAAATTGCTTTATAAAATCAAAATCAACCGCTTTTAAACCGTTAAAATTAAATAAAAACACAAAATGGAAGGATCAACGAGTGCACAAGCAGATCCACACAAAAAAACGGGTTCAAAAAGAACCTACTAAGTCTCAAGATGAAGGTACGATGCTTCTGACTAATTATTTAGTTGTTTTATTAGAATCTCTAGTGATTTTGTACTTATTTATGAATATTATTGCTACTTATGAAGAATTTTGTGTATTTTTTGTTGATTTTTGATGTGATACTGTGTGATGTATGTGATGATTATATACTTATTTGAGTTTTATTAGTATCTCATGTGATGCATATGTATTTTTTGTTGATTTTATATGTTTATTGAGGGATTGTTATAATAAATTGATGAATGTTGTTATAAAATACAGAAAAATGAATTTGTTTTGGTGTGATTTTTATTGTGATTGTGACATGCTTTTGGTTGTGTTTTTTAGTGTTTACATTTGGTTGAGTTTCTGAGTAAAACACTTAGTATACATGGATACACACCAAGTGTTTGATGAAATGTGCGAGTGAAAAGTAACATACGTGTAGTATCACCAGTGATATTTGAAGTTGAACTGTATATATGTATTATCACTAGTGATATTTGTATTATCACTTGTGAAATTTTTGTTTATTTGATAGGTTTTTTTGTTTACTGGTTAAGATTTATTATATGTCATGTATAGTATCACTTTTGATATTTTATTGTTGCTGTTTTGTAATTATAGTTAAACTTTTTTTTTTGCTAAAAGTTTTGATAATATACTATTTACTGTGAGTAAATGCAGTTCTGTCGTCAATCAAATTTTTGACTCCATCTCCAGAGATACATAAAATTAAAGGTATATTGTAACGTATAAGCATGTCTCCTTTAGACAAATTAACTGTGATAAAACCCTGAATGTATGCGGCGTCCTTTTTTTAACATTTAGCTTATGTGTTATATCACCAATGATACATACACATTCAGTAGAATGTGTATGTATACTTTCAGTAGAATGATATAATGGTATCCCTAAAAACACGGATATTTATTATACAGTATGAACACTTTGCTGTTTTTGTAGATTTTAGTAGTTTATTGAGGGATTGTTGTGAAAGTTAGATGATTATTGTGATAATATGAGAGACTTAACATGATAAAATAAATATTGTGATTGTAACATGTTTTTGTTAGATTTGTGGTAGATATATGTGCATAATGGATAGATTGGGCATGCTTCGATATGTTTAAAAGCGGTATTTGACTCTAATATTAGTTGGTAGTATATCACCTATGATGCAACAGTTCCAATGATTACTTATTGTTAGTATATCACCTGTAATACAACAGTTGCAACGATTGCTTATTTGTAGTATATCACCTGTGACATAACAGTTGTAATGATTGCTTACTGGAAGCAAAGAGCATGAGAGACTTCGAGGAGGAATCAGCGCGACATGCATTTTTGGAGGTATTGAAGGCTTTGTTCCTAATTGTATTTAAATTAATTTCGGTTAACTAATGTGCCTCGATGTACTTTCTTTTTAACAGGTGATCACGACAATGAAATTGCAGATTTTCAGTCATTATTTACATGTGACACAAGACGGGTAAGAAATATTTAAAACAATTTGGCCGTGATGATTTTCCATTATTATTCAAAAGAAATTAAGCCTATATATTAATCTTAATTTAGACTTTTATGGTATGGGTTTTGTTGTTTTATTAGGGGATGTTTGGATCAGCTTATTTTCCCACTTTTCGGTATGATATATGTCATGTTTTAATGTGCTAATTTGGGCTTTTGCTGTATGTTTTAAGGTAAAGTAGTGGAAGATTATCACACACGAAGTTTGAGCACCAGAAACATGGTTCCCTTGGATTTATTCCAAGGATGTGTACTCCTCGCCATAGAGGGAAATGTATAATTTATGTATTTTTTTTTATCGTCATTAGTACTTGTTGAATTGACGTGTCCAATATGGTTGGTTTCTGATTAGGTGTCCCAAAAATGAGCTCCTTATTTTAAAGTATCTCTTTAGGGGTGTTTGTTTAAGCTTATTTAGCTGGCTTATAGGCTTATTGAACTATTGCAAATCGCATAAGCTCATGTACAATCACTACAATAGTTCCAATGATTACTTATTGTTAGTATATCACATGTGATACAACAGTTGCAACGATTGCTTATTTGTAGTATATCACATGTGATACATTAGTTGTAATGATTGCTTATTAGTAGTATATCACCTGTGATACAACAGTTGTAATGATTGCTTGTTGGTAGTATATCACCTATGATATTTGATGACGTATACTTATTTAGTATATATATGACGTATTATATTAAAAAACAATGAACTATTCATACACTAACATGGTATATATTTTATGCAGATTTGAATATAAAACTAAGAACTATCAAGAAGAAGAAAAGCAAAGGTTGAAGGTGAAAGGAAAAAGACCTTCGTGAAAAAACAACCAAGTCAAACTGAAGAAGTGAACAAAGAAACAACATCATCACCGACAACACTAACAATACCAAGCAAATTAACAAAATCCGTTGCTAGACATTTAAGCTTAGAAAACACGAAGAACAAAAACAGAAACAAATACACCACCAACAAATACTGAAAGAAACATCTGTGATATAACAGGATCTACAACCACCAACACCACCAACAGTAACTGTTGAACTGACAACAGAGACTGCATTTAAGAAAGCAAAGACAGTTGCAGAAAAAGAAAAAGAGGGATGAAGAAGAAGAAGCTTCAAAATAAAAGGAATCAAGTGGGAAAGAAGACAAAAGGAGGGGATGCTCATAAAGCTGGCAAGAAGAGAGTTGTAGAAAATAAAAAGACAAAAGCATCAATTAGTAATTTTCTTTTGCTACTTAAATTGTAATTTTATATTGCTACTTAAATTGTAAACAATGGTAATTTCTATTCAGTTGTAAACAATGCTTTTGGTTTATCTGAATATAACCTTCTTTTGATAAAAAGTCAGATAAAAATACCGTTGACTTCATGAAGAAAACTATGAAAATAAAAAATGATATATTCTCAAAATCAAACAAGAATAGGATTAATTAAGCATTGCTTTTGAGTAACATAACCATTCGGCAAAAAAAAGGTCAACATATATATCAATTAAAGAATAATATCACAAGTAATACATGTCATAAACAAGTAAACACATGAATGATGTAAATATTTCATCATTTTCAGGCTTTATCACAAGTGATAAAAAGACAAAATATTTCATAAACACTCAAACACCTCATAAAAATTAATTCCAACTATTTATCACAAGAGATACATAACTTCTAATTTATGACAAAGACGGGGCATGGAACCAGGAAGCTCAGCTGCAATTGCTTTTCACATAGCACCATCTTGACCAGTTAAAATGATATTCGGATAACACACAAAAGCTTTCTTGAATCCTTGGAGTAACCATACACAAGATTCAGTAGTTTCATTCTTAAGCAGACCAGAACCAGCAATAACACATCTCCTATGATTGTCAATTGCAGTAAAAGGCACAAAAACCATCATGTACCTGGAAAGAGAAATATCTTAGGTGATAATATATACAAAATATACAAAAAACAATGAAATCTCACAGGAGATATTACAAATTAAAAGCATACTTGTTTGTTTTGTATGTGGCATAAAAAGAGACGACATCACCAAACTAAATGTGATTGCAATTTGCAAAAAAACGGCTCAATCAAACGAAAGAATCAACAACAACTGCAGCTGTGGTTCAAAAAAGCACAACAGCTCCACAAAACAAATTGAAGAAGCTCAAACAACTTTGATATCGCCTGTGATATTATAAGATCCTCCCTTACCACAACTGATTCAACAAAATAAAAGAAACCTGACACACCTGTGATATCACATTTGATATCACCTGTGATACAACTGAGAAACTAGCAATACAGAAAAGCAAAAAGGAGAAAAGCGTAACCTCAAGTACAACACATTGGGTCTTCTTATCTTCTGCAATTAACCGAATTACATGATTCCAAACAGGGTTTAAGTTGTAATCAACAACCTTTCTTTTGAACTTTTCAAGTGACCGAATATATGCAATCACGTAAGGATCAGACTTCCCAATCATTTTCATGTTTTTCAAATTATTTGCCTTCACGATTGTTAAGGTAAGCAGTCTTTGTGGCTTAAGCTCTAGGTCACTGCACAATTATCGAACAGTACATCAAATTTGCATCACCTCATATATAGAGTGATGGAGAAAGCAAAATACAAAACACACTAAAATAATTCAAAAGGACGCCATTTAGAAAAGTGAAAATAAACATCAACTAATGCAACATAGGATATGATTACTCATTTACATTAACTACAATGCACTTTGATTATTTCCCTAAAGCTTGTTTATTCAAATAAATATGTTTGATTTGGTTATATATGAAATGAGGGACAAACTAGATCATGTGATTGCTTCTCAACTTGTGCATCCCTCTCTTAGGCATTTTGTCAAACACCTTCCATGCATCAAATTTCCATCAATTCACTCATCCCAAAATGATATCATACTAAAACCTAATGCTACTCACAATCTAAAACATAAACTAAAAGTATCAAATAAACAAAATTTCACAAGTGATAATAAAAATATCACTAATGATAATACACATATACAGTTCAGCTTCAAATATCACTGGTGATACTACACGTACAATACATAGTAGATTCGAAACAACAATCAGACGTAAAAACAACATTTAAATGCAGTTAAAAACAAAAATTCCACTAACAACTTAACTAATAAGCAGAATTACATGAGCATATAACATGATTATCAAACATTTTTCACTACACATTCCATCAAACACTTGGTGTGCAACTTAATAAGAAGGCATGTTAACCACTTGATTCACATAAATAACAACCGATCAACAACATTATCAACCGCAACAACATCAATCAAATCAGCTTATGAAACAAACGGTTCATTCAAATCAAAAGAAGACATAAAAAAAGGATGATATGATCAGGAGGTGATGATGAAATGATGATCGGAATGGTGATGGTGATGTTGATCCAACTGGTGATGATCAAACAGTAGTAGTTGTTTGATTGGAATAACTATTTTTGGAGGGAAACGATGAGAGCATGTTTGGAGAAAAACACACAGTAACTGTGTGAAAAAAATAAAGCGAATGAAAAAAAATGAAGAAGAAAAGGCTTTATATAGTTGGGAGAATTAAGGTTAAGCATATTAAATCTTAGGTTAATCCCCACCATTAGATCAAAATAGATGGATGGTGGGGATTTGTCCATTGGTAAGCATCAAAATAAAGGCAAGCAAATGAAAATTTCTCTATACTCCATAGTAAAGCGTGTGAATTATACTTGTAAGGGAATATTTTTAGTTAATTTTTAGTTATATATTGTTTTATTTAAAAATAAAAGAATGAATAAATAAATAAATAAATAAGCATGACGGCACCAGAAAACTGGCGTTATACTAGGGAGGGGAGTTTTGATGCCATAACCAAAACTAGTGCCATGGAGAAAAAGTGTTGGCGTGACATTACTTTTTCTCATGGCACCACCTTTGGCACGAGACGATACCTAGTGCTCTAACTTGTTATATCGAGCTCAAGCAGGGAGGATGTGATGTAGATGTTTAATTGCAATAGGAATATGACTCATTGAATAGAAGTTTGCCAAATAAACCTGTTTTTACTTTTAGTTCGTTAGCATTTTGTTGTTTTTTATTTATTTTTGGTTAGGCACCAGTTTAGTCAGGTTTGAAACATTCATAAAAGTTGAAGATTAGAATTTGTGCACATAATTCCCATTTGTTTAAGTCATCTATCAAAATATGTAAGAAGTTGTCAACTTGAAAAGAAAAAACCTGTACAATGAGAATGAGTTATAGGTAAGATATAGTCTCGCTACGTGAATTAAGTCGATAAGACAATGTTGGACACATAGACATTGCTTGCAGTTCATTTCAACTTTTGGTTTTTTCGACACTTTATCTAGAAAATGAATAGTACAACATGACATGGATAACTTGACATTCAAAAGGAAGCTTCATAGAAATTTCGATCTCTTGGTTTATTTCTATCAAACCACAAAAACATTTCTTATAATTTTGTCATTTAACAATGATTGATATTGGATCATCACATATATTTGTTTTTAAGAAAATGATTGCGAGACCTAAAAATGTGACTAAATAGATGTGACAATAAGTTATTGGTTATTGAATAATCGGGTCCTTTTATAGTAATAACGGGATGCTGACACATATGTTTAGACATATAATTAAGCATATCAGTTAGTCATGCCAATCAATGTTATTGTTTTAAATCATACACTTTACATGATTAAATTTGTATGTTGTGCCAAAGATTAAAAAAAAAAAAAAAAAAACCCTTCTAGTAAGACTTTCTTATGTAACATTGTAACAAGGTGGCATAGATTTGCATACACACCAAAACATTATTGATAAGTTTTAATATGTGAGAATGTGAGTGAGGCTGTGAGCACATTGGTTTTATTTTTGAAACTTGTTTATAAAATCTTACAATAATAAACCTTAAATCTATATTTGATACTTACGAAATCTAAGAATGATTGAGTGGACCCAAATGAAGTTGCTCCCGAAATTTCTCTACATTGGTTTTATTCATTTCTACACTATGTCCCAGTCATTCTTTGCTTTGGTCATATTCTGTTCTTTCGACAAACTAGATACCGAACTCTTTTGGGGTTCTGTTTGCTCAAATGATTGTATGCAAATTCGTTGTGTAGTTTCACAAATCTGTAACGTTTATGACTAGAACGAAAACCGGACTTCTAAAATGGTAAAACTCAAAGTTTCTTTCTTTTTGAGCCGTTGTAAGATATTCATATATACAGTAATATACTTGAATTGTTAAATGACGTACTAGAGCATATGAATACTTCATTGTTACATGACTACATGTAACTTGTGTATTTGCTAGTGCAATAAAAAAGATCATAGTAAGTAACTATTTGTCTTTGTGGAAGAGACACATCGGACGCACCATTTATATTTTATTCATTTGGTTTATTGGTTTCAAATTAGAGAAAATTACCAAAAGGGGACTTTTTTCCAAGTGTGGTTCGTTTTTAAGACTTTTTTCTAGGCTCTTTCCCAAAAGAGCCACGCTCAACTGCTCAACTGCTCGACCCCATACATTTTTCGACACGTGTCATTCCTTTCGACTGCTCAACTGCTCGACTTGACTGCTCAACCGCTCGACTTTGACTGCTCACCTGCTCGACTCCACCCAAATTTTGCCACGTGTCATTCTTTTTGTACTATAGCAGTTGAGCAGGTGCCGGTTGAGCAGGCGCCGATTGAGCGTGGCTCTTTTGGGAAAGAGCCTAGAAAAAAGTCTTAAAAACGGACTACCCTTAAAAAAAATGTCCTTTTTAGGAATTTTCTCTTCAAATTATTATAGTTGAAGTGAACCAACGTATCAATGTTTCTTACAGTTTTAGGTAAAAAATTTCAACAACACCCCCTAAGGCAAGGTTCATTTAGTAAGTTTATTTGCAATTTGTTGTTTTGCTCCTTAGCTATTTACAAATGACTAATTAATAGTAACAAGTATTTTCTTAATTTGCTTTTTACGTAAACAAAAGAAAATGATTATTTTTTAAAAAAGTTTATCATTTCAAAGATTTTATGGTTAACAAGTCAAATATTTCAATACTTTTTATGTTTATTTGATTTTATAAAACCCATAAGATTATAACAAGTATAAAACAAGGTAACAAGCTAGATAGTTTTGTGAGTTTTTTAAAATTTTATCTTTTACTCTCTCACTAATCTCTACAACTTATAAAAAATGTATCTTTAAAAAAAAAAAAAAAAAAAAAAACTTAAATCACCTTAAAACTTAAATTAATATAGTGTGCATGCATAAATTACTCCTTCCTTTAAACTTGATAATTTTTCAAAAACTTGACAACTTAAATTATGTCTTTTTTTTATCGGCTCTAAACTTGACAACTCTTCAAAAACGCATATTATATTAATTTAAAACACACGCTTTGCATTAAGGCTCAAAACCAAAATCACAATTTCACAGTATAATTATTTTCTGCTATTAATCGTGGTTTGCACGGGTATTCGTTTAGTGGTTAATAATACAAAGATGCCAAATATTATTTGAATTAAATGGAATGTGAGGAAATTACGTATATATCTTTCCAAAGACTCATAATTGTATATATATATATATATATATATATATATATATATATATATATATATATATATATATATATATATATATATATATATATCCAAAATAAACTCATAATTTCGTATATATGCTTCACAAATATTAAATTTGCATATATATCTAAATTATTATTTTATATATTTTTAAGTCTAAAAAATACATTAGAATCAATATTTAATTCTTAAATGATCATTATACCTTTCCTCTTATTACTCGTCATATTTACACATATATCCCCTAAGATTCAACTAATTTACAAATACCAAATACAACAAGTCTGTATCATTTTGATTATTTATGTATGCATTTACACAACACCACCTTCAACTCAATTAGTAATTTTTTTTTTCAATTTTTGTGGGGCCGATAACTCAACATGGTTGATTCTATCACGTTCATTTGTTGAATATTTCATGTGGGGTTAGGGCTGAGCATTCCGACCGGACCGGACCGAAACCGACCGGACCGATGGACTGGCGGTCCGGTCTCGGTCCCGATTTTTATCTTATTTCGGTCTCGGTCCGGTCCGGTCCGACCAAAAAACTGAAAATCTTGCCTGTTTGGACCGGACCGACCGAAGACCGGACCGGACCGACCACATTCGGTCTCGGTCCCGGTTTTTACCCTAATTCGGTCTTCGGTCTTGTCGGTCTCGGTCCGGTCCCGGACCGATGCTCACCCTTATGTGGGGTTGGGATAATCTTTTAAAAACTTTTCTAATGTACTACACTAACTGAGTCTAATCACCAGTAGATTATTTTCAGATGCTCGTGATTCTTGCATTATTGTTGTTTGAAGCACAGTTGAAGAATACACTTTGGTTTTATGCTCCTAGTTCTATAATATCTTTTAGTGTTGCCTAATCAAAATAATTTTTTGTAAACTTTGGTTGCTTTTCAAAAGTGTGTTACTATAAAGTGGTCATAATCTTATTCATTTGACCAATGAAGTGTCCACACCTCCTTATTTTTAGCGCAATAATTTTTGTAACAATAAATGCTTTGTAAAATCTTTGTTGTGAAGGTGTTTTCACAACTTGAACTTCTGGGCAGACTTCGATTGTTATGGTACACTTATCATATGTTTTTCAATCATAAACTATTAGTCGTTATGATTGTTATTGTGTGTTTTTCAAATCACTTTTAGCTACTACTAGTTTATGATTTGTAAAACAATCATAGGTGTACCATAGCAATCAAAGTTTGCACAAAAATTCAAGTTGTGGAAACCCTTTCACAACAAAGATTTTACAAAGCATCACACATTATTGTTACAAAAATCATTGCACTAAAAATAACGAGATGCAAACACTTTTGGTCTTATGGCCACTTTATAGTAACACACTTTTGAAAAGCAACGAAAGTTTAAAAAAAAATATTTTGAGTAAGCAACACTAAAAGATATTATAGAATTAGGAGAATAAAACCAAAGGGTATTCTTCAACTTGGCTTCAAACTACAAGAATGCAAGAATCACGAGCATTTGGAAGTAACCTACTGGTGATTAGACCCAATTAGTGTAGTACATGAGAAAAGTTTTGAAAAATTATCCCAACCTCATATGAAATATTCAACAAATGAACGTGATAGAATCAACCATGTTGAGTTGTTTGACAAAAAAAAAAATTGCTAATTGAGTTGAAGGCGGTGTTGTGTAGATGCGTGCATGAATTAATAATCAAAATGATACAGATTTGTTTTATTTGGTCTTTCTAAATTAGTTGAATCTTAGAGGGATATCTATACATATATATGAGACTACATATGCCACATGTATAATGCTTACTAGGCATTTTAATGTTGACATGACACCTCTATGATGAAGTGGAAATGCCACCATGGCACTACATCCGGTTACATTATAAAAAAAAATTGTAGCAGCCAAGAATCGAACATGGGTCTCAACATTGAGAGCCTAACGCCTCTACCACTAAGGCAATCCACATTTTTGTGTTTTATCTTCTACTTCCAAACTAATATACTTCAGTTTTTACTCATATATGCAGCTTTTACACTAAAATTCAATGCCAGTCAATTCATAACCTCCCCTCAACATTCGTTGCACATTCCAAAACCTTATCAAATCAGAATAATTCAAATACAAATTGTTACATTACCATCAAATTCTTTTCCTCATCATATCTTCATTTATTCATCGATGAATTAACTATTTTTTGATTCTTTGCTGGAAAAAAAATTATGATTCTTTTCCTCATCATCTTCATTTATTCAAGAAATTTTTGTTTATTTTGGTCATTTTTTTTATATTTTTGTAGGTAGAATCTGATTGAGCAGATTAACCAAGCCGAAAACTAATGATGATACACTATTAATCATGTATTAAGTTTCTTTTCAACTTAAATTGGGGATCTATTGAAGGTTAGTAGTTTATCGATGATAAAAAAGAGTTTGATTTTTTTGTTGATGCTTAATGGTTTAATTTGAAATTTTTGAAGTTTTATTGTTGATGATTAATGATTTTTTGTTGATGATTAATAGTTTAATCTGAAAATTTTGAAGTTATAATCTTTGGTTGATTTTATTTCTCATCTTGATGGTAAAGGTCCTACAAGGCATGTACAAAAATTTCAGTACTTTTAAGCTTAATTAGTTTTGTTTTAATCGGGAAAAGTCTTGCATTTTGAACTTTGCGGTCAAACTGAGTACTTTTAATTATATTATTTGACAGTCACACGGATTCCATTGTTGCGGGAGAAAAGTTATTCTAAACAGCCAAATACCCATGGGACATACCCCATCGAACATGGGTGTCCAATAGGTACATGCCTATTGATGATCATGTTATTTTTTTAACTAAAGCTCATATAGTTTTTGAACAGGGGTGTTAAATGACCGATTAGATGAACCTTATTTTTTCAACTAATGCTCATTACAGTATATGAATTGTTCTTGCATATTGATCCGGATGTGTCACGCTAAGTTATTCTAAACAGCCAAACACCCATGGGACATACCCCATCGAACATGGGTGTCCAATAGGTACATGCCTATTGATGGTCATGTTATTTTTTTAACTAAAGCTCGTATGGTTTTTGAACATGGGTGTTAAATGACCGATTAGATGAACCTTATTTTTTCATCTAATTCTCATTACAGTATATGAATTGTTCTTGCATATTGATCCGGATGTGTCACGCTTATAATGTTGCCATTGTTTCAGTCAATATGCACAAAATCATGGGAACATCAACTACTCAGCCACTTCATGCCAGTAAAAGAAGATGCCATCGAGAATGTGTTTACATACTATCGACTTGCTATGGCATCTAATTGTGTTTTACATCGACTTGCTTTATACGGATATGATAAGAGACACCAATATCCCTACTCACATCTCACCATATTTCCGTGTGAAAGAGGGTGACCATGTCACTGTTGGCCAGTGCAGGTTTGTTTGTTTTTTTATTGCTCATTTTATTTACAGACTTATGGTTTTGCTAATCTACAACATATGAGCAATCAGCGGTACGTGTTGTTATACTATAATATCTAGGTACTTTTACACTAAATGTATATTATTGCTTAATTAAGTCAATCGTAAGTTTTGACATCTTAATATATTGCAGGGGTGATGTTAGTTAACTAGAGACATGGGTAGATCCATCTGCAAAGTATGCATCATGATTAGCTGCTTCGTGATAGCAAAACATGTACGATTCTAACAAGAAGTTCAAGGTTTGTTTATTATTCAATATTCGTAATAGTTGTTATTTATCTATTTGCAAACCTTACTAAATACTATTGGACGTTAACTTACTATCGACTTGCTATGGCATCTAATTGTGTTTACATCGACTTGCTTTATATAGATATGATAAGAGACACACCAACATCCCTACTCACATCTCACCATATTTCCATGTCAAAGAGGGTGACCATGTCACTGTTGGCCAGTGCGCAGGTTTGTTTGTTTTTTTATTGCTCATTTTATTTACTGGCTTATGGTTTTGCTAATCTACCACATATGTAACACTTTGCATCAAAGGCAAAATTCAGTCGAAAGCCACTGTAAAAATAGAATCTAGCCGCTCTTTTAGTAAATACAAAATACGACTCTGCAATGGCAAACACATTTGGGTGAATAGCTAAAATCAAATTAACAAAAACAGAATTGATACTTCAAAAACCTTAAAATAGTATTTTGATGGTTCAGTGTGCCATATAGTTGCCAACTTCTGAAATAATCTTTAAATAGTATTTTGACGGAGCACCAAGTTCAGTCAACAAAAGGTTAGACTTCAACGCATATCGATAGTTAAATGTGTTGAGACATAATTACTTCTCGCTCATAACTTTTTACGCATTCATTACTATTACCTTCATAGAATACATGTATAGTTAAGTATGTACATGTCGATTTTTACCGCTTAAGCAGCTAATCAGTTTTACCATTTAGCCTGGTATTTCCACTTAATCTTTATCTTTCATTTATGATCTCTATAAATTTTGTTGACCAATGTGGCTGCTTTACCTTCTATCATAATTATCCAAAAATGGATAAACCTTTTTCAGCAACCTCATTCATTTAGCCATTTACATATATCTTTGTTTTCTTTTTCACAGAAAATATGAAGTGATGTTCAAGAAACAAGAAGACATGTTCATCAATTCAGCTTAAGGTTGCTGTAAAATGACCTCCTCAAAGCATGTTAACCTGACTATTACAACTTATGTAACGACGGTGAATGTAGTTATTGTACTAACAATAGGAAATCGGTTATTGCATTCATCATCATATATATTCAGAAATGATCATTATGAAGCTCGCCCGCCCATTGGGCATGTCGTATATAAATAAGGACCATCCATTTTATCAACTCACTTTTCATTGTTTTTTTACATATATTACGTGAACACTTTTCTTTTTTTTCTTTACAATTTTTGTGTTTAAGATATTTTCCATTATTCATTATTAAGTATTTCCATTTACATTTCGTCAAGCAATGTTATGAAGCGAACCCGCCCAATATGAAGCTAGTATGTGTATATATGACAAGTAATAAGAGAAAGGGTATAATGGACATTTAAGATTTAAATATTGATTATAATATATTTTTGGGATTTAAAAATATATAAAACAATACTAGTAATTTGGATATATATGATAAATTCAATGTTTATGAATGATATTGTTGGAATCGCTCCTAACTCGTAAATGGAACGACATTGACGGGATTACTATTTCTATCTTTGTTACCTCAAACACATGGGCTTGTTATGTCAATTACCCATAGATGTATGTGTTTGGGTATATAAACCCCTCCAAAAATATTCTCCATTGGCCAAGATGCAATGTATGGGATTCACCATTGGCCGGAACGCCGAAGAATCTACTACAGAAGCTGCTTGGTCCAGAAGTCTCAACATGCAGTGTTCAGTACAAAAAGTATCGTGGCCATCCAACATGTTGGTCTATCGTCTAAATGGGACTACACTTTTCTCAAGAAGATTGTGGTCAAAAGACAAGACGAAAGGGACTATGCATTCTCTGAAGCTGACTTTGAGAATTTGAACATCAACGATATTGAAGACATGTACCTTGCCAAAGTTCAAGGTCGCATGAGACAATTTCCAACTGAAGTACAACGTGAATTCATCAAGTCACTGCTCATCTTCATCAGACGCATAGTTATCAAAGAACGTGTTGAAGATCTTCAGCTTGCCGTTGAATCTTATCAGAAACGTGTAAACTTCACTCTACCACAGCTTGATCTTCCCGACATCAACCAGCTTACACAACTTACGCTCATCAGCAAACCTTTCAGAGTCGTTTACCGAAGTGAACTTCAACGAAACTGCTTAATGGCGTGTGACGATCTTCACAAATTTGGGGATCACACTTTGAAGCTGGTCAGGGATGGATTGGCTTATCGGTTGAAGGATATACATGAAAAGATTGGGAATCCAAAGCGATGGAACTCTAAGGACAGAAGGGATGTGAGAAGGATCATCAGAATGATTGATGAAAGGTTGTTCAGAAGGGATCAGTTCAGACGATTGGAGAGCTTTGTTGGTGGTCGACCCAGGAGGAACATTACTGGTTTTCAACGCCCTGTTTGCACTCCTGGAAAAATCACTGGACTCCCTGGTACTCCTTGAATTGGTTCTTTCATATAACTTTGGATGATTGATTATATATGTCAATGGCTTGTGCACACATAACAGTGTACAACCCGTAATTGACAAGAAAGGACCCTGTGGTACGCTTCAGTGCCACAATCCTTATAAAAGGAGCGAAAGCTTCTTATTTTTTGAGTAAAACCTATCAAACCTTTCTCTTTTCAAGGTTTTGCTCAAAAAGACAAGTACTTCCCCATATGATTTTTCAAAACCTCAACCGTTTATATCACTAGTTGAGGGGGAGTATTTGAATTCAAACTTTGTTCAAAAATTGTTCACAGTGGTCACTCTTCCCGCAACACTCAAAATGGTCATATTTATTCTCAACCGTTTAAAAATAACATTTTTATATGCCATTTTTTAGGGGGAGAAAATTGTGTGATAAGAAATATGTTGTGCAAAATGCAAATGAATCTGTGCACCTCAGACTTAACCAACGAATTGACGGTACTAAACTGTTAGTAACTCGAAAAGACTTGTCCTGGACGGGTAATAATTTCAAGCTAGTTCGCTAGTGATGTAAACGTGTCTCGCAAAGGACTTGTCCAAGTAGAAAGTACCATTCGAGAAACTTTTGATAGACATGAACTCTGACGGGTTTGACAACCTTCCAAGGTTTGTCTACACCTTCAAGGTAGTTATTAGAGCTAGTTGTCACCTAAAAGCTGACAATGTATCTCTTTAACTATTCAACGTAACCGTGTCTCGCGGGAGATTGTCTATCTTTAGTGGATCAATTCAAAAAGTGCGCCCTCTTTCCTCACTGTGCATTTAACCATTAAAACTATTAAGCACATGTGGAGGGGGAGTATTTATGCAAAACATCATCTCTCACTGTGGTTCAAACATGTTTTTCATTAACAAACCCTTTGAGAGATATTTTCACATACAGTGGTTTTAATGGCAAACATAGGTTAGTCATGGAGTTATAAGGTGACTAAGGTTAGGAATAACCGTCCTATGATCCGCCAGAGCCGGAGGGATCTGCCCAAGGACACTACCATTAGTTAGTGTTAGAAGTCCTTAGGAATGATTGTAAAAAGGAGAAAATGAGAATCGGAGAAAGAAGGAGTTGAAGAATCAAAAAGAAATGTCAAGTAAAGGGTGAAAAGAAATAGCCCTCCAGATTATTCAACTTAGGGCAGACACCGGGTTCAATTCATATGCTACTGGTTGTCACTTAGTGACACCGGTATTGAAGATTAAAAGTCGTCATGGACCCAGTGACGCATGCACTAAACCTTCTTAGCCACTCAAGTTTCTCTCAACAGAAGCTTGTTTCATTCTCACAGGGAACCCTACATAAACTATTGGCTTTCTCTTAGAGATCGCTGGTATTGAAGAAGGAGACCCTCTCCCTAGTCTCCGCTCAGGAAAACCAAAACGCACTATTGAGTCTAGAGCCATGAGATTCATCAAAAGATCTCTTAGGAACACTTGACATTTAATCACTTGATGATCAACAAATAAGATTATCAGTGGTTCATATCGAGTCCTTCACAGATCTTAGCAATCTGTCGAGAACATTTATGAGAGGTTCACATCTATGATCCTCAGTGATTGAATGGAAACTCCTGCCAGGGTCAACATCAAACAGCCCTGACAGCAGGTCACTTCGGTAACTCCCCGTGGATTACGCGGAGTGTGTCTCAAACGGTCTACAATCGTGAGGTGATGCTTCGGTGTACCTCAGCGACTCATCTGAACTGTAGATGTACTTCGGTACATCGCGTTATCTCACTTGTGAGACTCCAGTTCAGGAACGGCCTTTGTAAGAATTAGAGTTGTGTTTTCACACTATGCTGTTAACACTCTCAAAGTTCAAACTTGTAAGTGCCGGAAACCGCTTATTACTAACTGTTTGAAATGTTTTCTTCTTATGGAAGCTCCGGAGCGGGATGATCGTACTGATTCTTCTCATGCTCACGCCAACATCATCACTAATGGAAGTTCTATTCTAAAGCAACACAACCGTCAGAATGATTCTTCGTCAAACCAAAGAATCTACAAAGTTAAAGACTTAGAGAACTTCATCAGTATTGAATTCCAACGTCAAAGAGCGTGTGAGCATGTTGAAGAATGACGTGGAGACACTGGAGCAACGAAGCAGACCTGAGGCAGACTGATGCAGACAACAACATACTATCACTTTCACCACAAAGAACAATGATCAAAGAACAAAGTTAAAGATGACGTCGAAGCATAACTGTTCAAAGATAACTATCTCTCTACACTGGGGAGATGGTTCGAATCAAGGCAATTCCTCTCACAAGAAAGAAGAATGTCAGAAGACGTCACAACTACTATTACATCAACGCCTTCACCGTTTACATTCATATATACTTGAGGGGGAGATTGTTGGAATCACTCCTAAACAGTATTTCAAGTATTTATATTTCATATGTAATAGGTAGCTTTATTATGGCCTTTATGTTTGTTTAAGGTCAAGCTTATGTAGAAGGCCCATAAGCTTAGGCCCAAGCCCACATAAGAAAGGATGGGAACTAGGAGTGTTGCCCTAGCTTCCCTCCTATAAATACTCTTGTAAACCCTCATTTGAGGGTTGGTTGTTCAAGTTATTCTCTTCACATATGCCTCACGCCTAAACCGTCTTTAGTATATCGTGTGTGTGTGCTTGTTTACTTGTTCAATCGCCTTATCTCTTCTCTTATAACTTGTGTTTGTAAAACTAGTGACCTAACAGATATATATGCAATTATTAGTTTAGCTTGAATATATAAGTAATTATGAATATTTGAAATGATATATACGCAATTCCGCATTATGGGAATATGTTTAACGTAGCATGAATATGTTTAACGTAGCATGTTTCGTATACAATACCAACTTAAATACTTACGAGGCTTCCCTCAACCCGTGCGATGCCCGGTCTAGTGGTTGAGGGGTCATGTTTTTATCCATAATGTTGTATATGATGGTATTTAGATACCTATTAGAGAATTTGCATTCTATTTATTATTTAGATGGCTAATAATGTTATTATTAGTTTAGTTTATATTATTTTTGTGGAATCTATACTTAGATGTCTAATAATGTTATAATTACTTTTGTATTTACATTACTTTATTTCCATTAAAAGTTTTTATTAACATAGGCTTTTCATATGTAGTATTTTAATTTGAGTAAGTTACATAAGTGTTTTGTTTTTTATTTATTTGTGACTTTTGTTATTAGGAATTATATAACTATTTGTACTCTTCAATGGCAAATTTTGAGTTGTTAGAGAATTTGATGAATATTTCAGGATCATCTAAATTGCATGATTGTATGCGTTTGTGGTTTGTGCAACAGGCATGTGAAGATGATGCATTATCAAAGTTACTTTTTGATTGTTGTCACTATTTGTACTCTTCAATGGCAAATTTTGAATTGTTAGAGAATTTGATGAATATTTCAGGATCATCTATTACCATATGGATCAATCTACAAAAGGGTTCGGATTCGGGCGGGATGCTTTTGATTTAAACATTTATTGCAATTTATAAGAAAACATCAATTATTTATCAAATGGTAAATTGGTAATACTATAATAGCATAATATATTTTACCAAATTTCAAGCTGTAAGACTTCAAAATTTGCATTTGTCTCTCTTTAATAAGCCTAAAAGAACTCGATGCTTCGATGAGGAGTCTAATGACATGAACTCCATGTCCCTGTGGAGAATACACCCATTCTATAATCAAACCCGGCCGGCCATTACCATAACGATTCCATGACAACTTTCCAAACGCCATTTGTAGGCTTATTTAAATCAGCAAACTGTAAGTAATTACCTTTATAAGCTTGAATAATCTGACAATAATTACATTCTGAACTTGTTTTTACATATATATACCCATAAATGTAAGAAAAAATTATATATCATTTTTGCATGTCTGTAAAAAAACTAAATGTCATGCAAGTTCCAAATTTGACATATTTATTCTGATGGGATGATAAATATATAACTTAGTTATTAAGAGATAGTATTAATGGTTGATAAGTAGCAAATACGTTATGCAAGATTGATGATAGAGAACAAACATTCTTGTTTAAATCTTACGTACCACATGACATTTAATTTTCTACATTATTCATGAGCAAACAACAATCTTAATGAATTCACTCATTGATACTTATATAAAATTGACTTTAACCCGTGCGATGCACGGTCTAGTGGTTGAGGGGTGATGTTTTTATCCGTAATATTGTATATGATGGTATTTAGATACATATTAGATTTTTAAATAGGTTCATGGTCCAAAGTTAGCGAAAATAATCATTTTCTCATTAAATTTTTCGACAAACATTATGATACACATGGTGTTAAATGTTCATACAACCTTATTGTTTTTAAACTTTTTTTACTAACCAACTTAATAAATGGTAATCATTTACTCTATAAGCTAAAAAGATACATTTTTTAATTTTTTCACGTACTTGTAAACAACGATTAGTAATTATATGATATATCCTAAAATACTAAAACTATGAACGCAAGCTAGAAACACTTCATAATTTAAGATTTAACTTGCCCGATAGCATAGTAAAATTCGACTGAAACAAACGCATCACTGTAATTTATAGACGGCACAACTCGTTTTTCTGTAAATTACAACTCATAACGTATATTGGTCAAAACACATGTTATTACTTGAAAATAACAATTAGGTGCTTACACATCTTCCAATAATATATGTTGACATCTTACCTGCATGGGATAGTACAATTTAGTATTTGACATAATCTTATATACAAAAACTTGTAATTGGTGTAAAGAAAACTCGCATTATATATGAGTACATGACTATCATGAGAAACAATCAATAAGATATCAAACATCTTACATGATATTGTTGACGTCCTACTTGCATCAATTATTTTGTTTAGTACTCTATTTGACATAACGTCTAACATGCTTAGCACTACAGTCAAAACTTGATGATCTCCTCTAGTGCTTTTGGTACGGTTAGCATGCACTACAGTCAAAGTAAGTTTTGGTCGTCTTGTATATTATGGTAGAAACTGTTGTAAGCTTTTTAGAGTGACTTAAATGGCCATTCATATAATATCCATTGCTTTATTCATTAAATACTAAACAGAGGTCACATACACATAAAGTTCAGAATACATAGTAAATACTAAACATGACTCTTGATGGAAGAGCTATATCGAGATTGATCATCATAATACTTGGACCAAAGCATCACCTCCATACTTAGCAGAACCCTTAATTACAGGGAGAATCTTTTTAGTGAGTTCAGAAACAGGAATGAAACACTTCCGGCTGCATCAGGCGCTGCTGGAAGCCCCAAGAAAATCTTTTTTGCTGGGATATACATCGGAAGTCCATTGCTACCAAGAATCCTCAATGCTGTTGATATCTCCAGATTTATATTGGCATGGAGGATAACGAACCATCCTGCTGAGAACATAAAATGAACTTATACAAAGATGACACCAAAAAATACTTTAAATGAACGACAATTAACTGAAACCAAAATAGGTGTGATTTATTTACTTGTCTTCTTCATCTATCCATTGTAAGCATCCGTAATCCGTTCCATGTCTCGAACCATGGACAACTCACATTCCCACACAACTCTTTATATAATGGTTTAGTATGACTTACTTGTAAGTTGTAACTTATGGGAGGCAAAGGGATGGAGGGTTTATAATCTTTTGGTTTTCTTATATTAATGGTTACACTAAAAGGTAGTTTTGTTATGTTAAATGCATAGTTGTGTTATTTATCTGCAAATAAGCACATTTTTTTTCAAATAAAGTAAATAACTTGAACAAAATACAAAGGGTATGAGATATACATCATTCAATAGCAGACATTAAAAACAACGCAAATCAATAGTAGAACAAACTCGGAGTTTAGGCTACAATTAGTTTGTTTCTTCTTTGCTCACAGCACGTTTACATTTTAACCTACAAAACCAATATTTGACTTTCATTTACACAATAGACAGTCTCAATTTTGTAGAGAATGATGGCAAACATCCAGATAATGGTTGAATTATCTACTTTAGATGGATTACTGTGTGATTGTTATTGATGAGAGTAATGTTTTTTGGATAGCAACATGTTATGGCTCTTAACCAATTATAGTCATCAAACAGAGCAGCAACTATACGATATAGATGTGTCTCATATATTAACTCAAAAGATGCATGGTACCTCTTTTGCGCATAAAAACTTATATACACATAACTGAAAGATATACTAACCTATTTACAGAATCGATTGCAGCAGCTAAATGATCCTCCCCGTGCGATGCACGGTCTAGTGGTTGAGGGGTGACGTTTTTATCCGTAATGTTGTATATGATGGTATTTAGATACCTATTAGAGAAGTTGCATTGTATTTACCTTCATTTCATTACATTCAATTGAGAGCTTTTGTGGAGCATTGGCATGTTTGTACCGTACTAATTTTGTGCACAAAAACTCTTGCACATTAAATTAAACACTTCAATCTTTTAGTAGTATAGATAGATTGGTTTGCAATGCATTGGTTGTACCGTACTTTGATTAGTGCACAAATCCTCTCCCACTTTAAACCATTCATGAAAATTTGTATTTATTGGTGTGCAAGCAATGGTTGAATATGTGCACATGGTTGCATTTATATGCCTTTTGAGAAGTTTATAGTTTTTTTTTATTGTTATTGTTTTTTTATTTTATTTTATGTTTGTAGGATAATTTTTATGTAATTAGTTATAGGTAATGTATTGGATTTATTTTAGTTGATTTGGGCTATATAATTTTTGTTTTGATCTTTCTTTTAAGTTTTGAATATTTAATAAGAAGTATTATTTCTTATATATCTATGATGGGGTTGGTTCTCGCACAAAAAAATCTTTGAAGATTGTTACACAAAATGAATAGACTGGGTTCTTTGTGTTTGTTTTTCGAGTCTTGTTTGTAGTCTTGTTCGTAGTGTAATGTTTGGTAGATTAAATGGTGCAAACATATAGCACTTTAATATACAAATTTTCAACCTACATATTCAACTTCATACATCTGTAAAAGAATCACTCATTGACTAATAGTAAAGACTCAGAAAACATATAATCCTAAAACAAACCATTATTTGAAGAAGGCAAACAATCAGTATATATTATCGACTTAATTTCCTATTGCTCGTCATAATCACCACCATAAGCATCTTCCATCACTTCATAACCTGCATGATTGCTAGAGCAGGAAGACGACAAATGTGTCGTAACATTTGATGTCGATGAATTAGTCATTGACGATGTCAACCCCAGTTTCTTCCTCTTTTTGTAATTATCTTTGAAACACGCTTTATTTAACCCCTAAATAATGAAGCTGATCTCTCAATCCAAACATCAAAACTGATTTATAATAATTAGATAATGAGTTTTACAATGCAAATTCAAACACCTCCTAAGATATCATTCATTGCTGACTGAATATGACATATAAGAGTTACATGAGAAAAGATTTTTGGGCAGTAGTGTCAATATCACCAGCAGAATAAGCTTCATGTTTGATCACTTGCTGATGAAGAAACTTTGCGTAGAACTTAGAGACTGCTTGACCTGCAAAGCTATAAAGCTTAGCGAGGCCATAAAATTAAATAAAGTTTATAAGTCATAACAGATACTAATAAGCATGCATCTCTATTCCAGAATCATACCTATTCGTAATTGACTTTCTATTTATTAAAGACATTATTAAAGCGTGGATCATCATTTATATTATGTCAACTTATTGTGCAAAACCAATCAATAGAAATAAAATGAAAGCGAGCAAATAATTTAATGGTAGAGAAAATAAACTTGTGTTTTTGAAGTTAAATTGTTCACTATTATATCAAACAACCCTAGATGAACCAAAGGTGCCAATTAATGAAGAAACAATTGCATCAGTATCATATGTGTGTGTGCTTACCTCCGTGGCCATCGTAAACACCAAAGAAAGATGTTGAGTTGTCATAATCAAGTATAGCAGCATGCTACAAAACACCACATATAAACAGGTATGATGCTCGGTAAGTACATTGTCCAAATTAAAATTCTAGGTATCAAACATAAGACAGCAAATCAGCTTACACTTCTAGTACTAAAAACATGCTCATATACTAAAATTAGTTTGTACTTACCTCCTCATCCTCGTGTTGGGAAGCACAAACTGATATATCTTCTAAACTTATAATGGTAATATGTAAGAATTAACCAAAAAATAAAAACCTTTCTTCTAGCGATTGTATCTGGCCACGAACCTTCAATTCCCTACTCACCTTCAAAGTGATATTCTGCAATAAAAAACAAACCATATTAGAAACTATGCCATGGCTATAGGGAAAGTTGGGTGACTTGGATGCATAAGTCAATTGTATTTATACTTATAAGTCGACCTTTGAACATCTTCATCATCAATGCGGAATGGTTTGCATTCCTGAAATTGTTGGGACAGTTCATATTCGTCTTCCTCGCTGCATTCATTCCCGCAAATAAATGATGGACAGTTCATATTCGTCTTCCTCACTGCATTCACTCCGGAAAATAAATGATGCTATGAATCAATAGAGACCTCATTGTAGTTATTTCGGTATGCATAGACATGTATGTACCGTACTTTTGGTTGTGCACAACCCCCCTTGCACATTAAATTAAGGGGGATAAGCTTTAAGTAGTATAGATTATGTAGGTTTCTATACTTACTATTTTTATATAAAAATGTATTATTTAAACGGTGCACATTATGCTAAAACTTTGAGTTAATTACATGAATGGTTCTTGTGGTTTGTTGGGTTTTACGGATTTAGTCTCTAAACTTTATTTTTTGCGGATCTCTTCCCTGTGGTTTTGACCCATTACGGGTTTGGTCCCTTGACCACTTTTTCTGTTTGTTTCACCGTCAAGTGGATGTTTAAATGGCGAAATGACAGAAACACCCTCCTATCGTATGATCCCTGTGGTTTGTAGCATATCACGAATTTGGTCTATACTTTTTTATTTATTATTTATTCAACCATTTAGTTAATATTATTAATAACTTTTTTATTTCAAAATTTTTTTTTCCAATTTTTTAAGTTTTTCACAGATTTTTTTGTAAACTTTTTTTGACCGATTTTTTAAAATCTTTTTGAACTTTTTCCGAGATTTTCTTTATAAAATTTTCACAAAAAGATTTTTAAAAAATTTGGTTAAATTTTCATCAATTAATTAAGTCAGATTTAATTTATTTTTCTTTTAAATTTGTTGACATAAATTTTTTTATATGTTTTTGACAAATTTTTTTTGACATAATTTCTGTAAAGTTTGACATTAAAATATTTTTTTTTTGAATTAAAAAAAGTATTATTCAAAATTTTAAAATTTCTAATCTGTTAAAAAATTAAAAAAAAAAAATATTAAATTTAAAAAACAATTGTTAAAATATTAGATTTTTAATTTTTTAAAAAATGTTAAAAAAATATTGTATTAAAAAATTAAACTTTAAACTTTGATATTTTAAATTGACACAGGTTTTTTTTTACAAAAAATAAAATAAAATAAAACTTTTAAAATTTAAGAAAATTTTGACTAAATATGTGATAAGAAATAAAAATAAAAATTTACAAAAAAAATGAATTAAAATTTAAATACTAATGTGAAAAAAAAAATAAGTAAAAAATAAAATAAAATAATATGTTATACGAGACAAACCACAAGGACCATATGCTAAGACAAGCAAGGATATAAGTGTCATTTTAACCATCTTTGACGGTCAAACTAACAGAAAAAGTGGTCAAGGGACTAAAACCATAACGGGTCAAAACCATAAGGAGTAGATTCGCAAAAAAAAAGTTCAAACACTAAATCCGTAAATCCCGACAAACTACAGGGACCGTAAATATTAGTGTATGTAAAACTATAAGAGTGAAAAGCACAATATTTTATAAATTAATATAAAAAATTTAAAGCATACAAATGCGCAGCAACGTACGCCATTTACAAACCTCGTTCCATTCAAAGTTGGTCTTTGTTTGTGTTGAAAGTTGAATGTTTCGCTTTCGATTTCATTTTGTTCTATAGTTATTGTCTTAATGAAACATAAACCATTAACTAGCATACGTGTATTTTCCAAACACAAATCAGCTAGAGGCCTGAGGCGTTGGTCGGGTGGTGACCAGACGAAAATAAAGTAAAAGACACGTACATGGGTGTTGGATGTCATAATACGGAAATAGTCTTATTTGGAGAGGCAAATAAGATGTTGTGATAAAAAAAAGCCGAATAATTAATCGCATGTTAACTTACGTAAGAACTTGATTATCTTGTTATGGTTTGCATTCTTCAAATCGTGCAGATAGCCATTTTGAAAGAAAATTGTGAAATCACATAAAAACTTGTCAACTTGATTATCTGAACCACTTGTAGTCTTTCATGAAAGTATCAATCAACCTAATTGTTAAACACGTTCATTGTTATTGGGCGTCTGTAACCCTTAGCCTGATATGGTATCTATTACATGCCCTGAGCCCATAGTTGATCCAGCCCAATGCACGGTTATTTTTCTTTCTATGAGTTCTTCTAGAGTTCTAGATATCTAGAAAACTCAAAACTACATCTAATGCTAGGGCTGGCAATTTTGACACGAAACCTGTTAACACGACACGACACGACCTGGTCTTAACAGGTTCGTGTTTGACCTTTAACAGGTTTCGTGTCTTAACAGGTCTGACCTGTTAAGACCTGTTAACCTGTTAACATAACAGGTCTTAACAGGTCAGACCTGTTAGTACCTGTTAAATAAAAATACCCTACTCATTTATCCGCCTCCCCATTACAGATTTACAGTTAACTCATAGAAATAAGAAAAAGAGAAAACTCTCTCTCTCTTCCCTCTTACTCCATAGCCTCCGCCGGCTTCAACCACACACCACCACTCCACCGTCGGTCACCTCACCTCACCGCCCTCACCAAAACAACCCTCTCCTTCTCCTCTTTCCGATCCCATACATCACGCGCCACTATTAGGCCTTGAAAATCGATACGGACGAGGTAAATAACTAACCTGATCTTGTTAAATTTGTGATTTGTTTATATGTGATTTAGTAAATAGGACTAGTTTCATATACGAACATTGGATAAAGTTACAGGTGTTTACTGACATATAAAATTGTGAGAAAGGGAAATCTTTTAACCAAGTTTAATGGCTAATCAATAATCATGGGTGTTTCTGTTTTCCTGTTATTGCGGTTTTACAGTCTGCTTGAGGTTTGCATATTTAAGTGGTTATCTACTTATCGACCAACATCTACCTTTTGAATGAACTTATTATCTTACAGTAAGTTTGATTTCGATTGTGTTTATGTTGGTTTGGTTTTGTTTATGGTTTAACAAATGGATTATGAATGAGGTTTATTTAATGTTGTACTCCGTAATAGATATGCATCAATCAGGGCGATTGAGACCAAGTCTCCAGTGGATGATCAGCAATGGCTTACTTATTGGGTTTTGTATTCCATGATTACTCTCTTTGAGCTTACCTTTGCCAAACTCATTGAATGGTAATTTTCTTTAATTTTCTTTGTATTGAGTTTAGTTACATCCTTTCGAGTTTCGCTATTGACTTAGTTTAATAGTTATTGTGATGCTATGGAAATCGACTCCTAAGACTTATTGTTGACCTGAGAGTAACTCCTTTAAAGATACTATTTGGATATCATTTGAGGATGTAGATCTCTGCTAATTGGCTGTAATATTTCTAGTGTAAGAATTTGAGTTCGTTTTATGAAGGCACATGTGAAAATCATGTATGATGGTAGGCCAGAAAACACATCTTTTAGGTGAAGATCATATCAACTAAATCTTATGATAAAGTCAATAATATTATGATGAACAAGTGTAGATTTTTAGTTAATTGACTAGTGCTTATTTTAGACAATAGAGTACTAAAAGAACGATGCAAATTAACCTCAAAGTTGGAAAAATGAGAAGGCGTATATAGTTTTACCCAAACATCATAATTAATTTCGGACCGAGGGAGTACCTTGTAGTGTTGTACCTAATCTGCACGTAAGCTTCGATAGTATTAACCATGTGCTTAATATCTTGTTTTGATTATCTGTATGACTGTATGGTGTGTATCTTCCATTGTTTTTGTGAAAGTAATATTTACTGATAATGTAATGGTTGGCATTTTCAGGCTCCCATTCTGGTCATACCTTAAGCTAATTGTAACATGCTGGTTGGTGATACCGTACTTCAGTGGTGCTGCATACGTTTACGAGCAATATGTTAGGCCTTTTTAAGAGCTCACTGAAGATATAATGTCGATGTCGCTTGATGGTGGTCCTGAATCAGGTGCTTCAAACTCAGTCAACAATCCCGATTCCCGGCACACTTAAAGATTTGTGAACTTTTGTAATGTTAAGTTTATTATCATTATGTATTAGTTAAGACTTAAGATTTGTGAAATTGTGATGTGAATATGTGATAATGTTCTGTTACTTCTGTATGTATGTTTCTGTGGGTCTATATAGTTCTTTCTATGCATGTAAATTGTTAACAGGTTCTTAACAGGTATTTAACAGGTTAACCTGTTAAAGTTCGTGTCGTGTTCGTGTTTGAGAAAATTGACACGATAAGCTAACAGGTCGTGTTCGTGTTTGACCTTAACAGGTTCGTGTCTTAACAGGTTCGTGTGACCTGTTATGCCAGCTCTATCTAATGCCCGTAAGGTGTAGAAACCATGAGATATATATGAAAAAAGCTAACATTCGTAATAAAATACATATGTAGGTTATTAAACGGGGAAAGAAAATGCGACAAAACATTTGTAAACAAAATATAAAGACAAAGGGCTTGTTTGTTAATTTTTTTTATTAAGTCATTTCTAATTAAGAGATGACTTAATGCAGACACCCTTAGTTTTATTGCTTAATATTTTCAGTCATCTTTCTTTATTAAGTCACAAACAAACAGTTTTAATATGACTTAATGAATTCAGTTTTTTTTCATATTAAGTCAATTAAGTCACAAACGAACACCACCAAAATTATATATTTACAATAAAGTGAAATAAATTATATTGGTGATATCAAAGTTTGTTGAGTACTTCTTTTCAACAACATGCGAAAGACAGTGATGCATTTAGCTTTAACTCGGAGAACATCCCTCGTAGGTTCGACATCACACAATGATGTAACTTCGTGGTTCATACTGTAAATGATTGAATTAGCACATAAACTGTGTACGAAAGTATCAGCAATACAAGATAAACAGTAGAACCTTTATTCAAACCTAAGCTTCAATAGTCGGCTTAGATTAATCAACAATAGTATCCAAAGTGTTACAAGATTAGATTAATGTCAATGAGACAATAATCATACAAACACAAAGAGAAGACAAGATCAATGAAATGATCAGATAAGAAAAGAGTGTGAGACAATGACTGCACTCACAGTTATTTCTAACCCTAGATTAAGGGACTTATTAAATAAGAGATAAAGATACACTAAGACCCCTCTAACGGCTATAAATGACTCATCAGCAGAAACAAGAAATGCTTCAGCAGAAATGAACGTCTTGGAACTTTAAATCATTTATGCTTTGTCCATGATTAACCCCTGTAATATCCCTGCAAAGATCACAACTCGAAAGCCATTAGCAATTGATAGAGAGACATGTTTGCCACAGATTAATACCCCAAAATTTAACATTCCCCCTTTAATCTGATGGGCAAACATATCAAACAATATCAATTTTTCACACAAAAATTTATGTTGATAAACAGGGAGGTTTTTTGTAAGTATGTCTGCAGTTTGGTTTGAAGAGCCAATCTTTTTGGCACTTATAACACCTCTTGCAATTTTTTCCCTGATGAAGTGAACATCAATCTCAAAGTGTTTTGATCTTTCATGGAAAACAGGATTGACAGCAAGTTGTAAAGCAGATTTGTTATCACAAAAAAGATTAACAGGGAGATTAATATCAACTTTTAGATCTTTTAAGATTTTTTGGATCCATATGATTTCACAGGCAGCAGTAGACATAGATCGATACTCTGCTTCTGTGGAAGATTTTGAAAGAGTATTTTGTTTTTTACTTTTCCATGAGATCAAACAATCATTAAAGAAAACACAATAACCTGTGACAGATTTTCTGGTTTTCTTGCATTTGGCCAAATCTGCATCACTATATCCTTCAAGATGATTTTCAGAGTTGCTGAAATTGTACCTTAGACCTTTTCCTGGAGCTCATTTTAGATATCTCAGTACATTGAGGGCACATTCTAGATGAGATTTTAAAGGAGAATGCATATATTGTGCCAGACAATGAACTGAGTATGAGATGTCAGGTCTTGTATGGGTGAGATAGATAAGTTTCCCAAGTAACTTCTGATAACCAGTGATGTTGATAAGTAAGGGATCATCAGTAGTGGGAATGTAAGGAAGGACAGAGTTGGGTTCCATAGGAGTGGAAACACGTTTGCACCCAAGAAGGCCAAATTCTTTGAGGAGTTCAAGACAGTATTTTCTTTGGGAGAGACAAATATCATTCTCAGTTTTTAAAACCTCAATACCAAGAAAGTATTTTAAGTTTCCCAAGTATTTGATATGAAATTTTGATTTTAGAAACTCTTTGAATAGGTTTATCTCATCAATACAGTTTCCAGTGAGGACTATATCATCCACATAAACAAGCAGAGCAATAAACTTGTTATTCTCTGTTTTGGTGAACAAAGAATGATCATTGACAGATTGAACAAAATTATTTTCCTTTAAAACACTGACAAGTTTTTCATTCCATTTCCTGGGAGCTTGTTTTAGGCCATATAGAGACTTCACAAGTTTACATACTTTATTCTTATTGTTCTCATTACAGAACCCCTTGGGGATGGTCATATAGATATCCTCATCAAGATCTCCATACAAGAAAGCATTATTAACATCAAGTTGAAAAAGAGGCCATTTGTTTTTTACAGCTAAGGCAATAAGACATCTAACAGTAGACATTTTCACAACAGGAGAAAAGGTTTCATCATAGTCTATTCCTTCTCTTTGGTTATAGCCTTTAACAACTAATCTAGCCTTGTATCTATCAACTTCACCATTGGCTTTATATTTGATTTTAAAGATCCATTTGTAACCAATAGGAGTTCTATTAGGAGGTAGATCAGTTATATCCCAAGCATGGTTTTCATTTAAGGCCTCAATTTCAGAGTTCATAGCATCAACCCAATTACTATCAAGGATAGATTCTTCATAACAGGTAGGTTCAATACTTTTATTAAGACTAGAAGCAAAGCAGTAATTTTCTTTGTTAAGATTAGAGTAATTAACAACCTTTTCAACACCATATTTGACTTTTCCTTCTACAATAAAGTCATTAAGATTACTGGGCAACTTAGAGACTCTGGTTGACCTTCTAACAGTAGTGGCTGGCAAGCCTCTTTCTCGTTCAGCAGAATCATGTGATGTATCAGCAGAATCAGAAGATGGATCAGCATGATGCGATTCATGAGATATGGTGCCCTCAGGGTGTGTATTATCATCTATAGATGTTGCAACCGGTTCATCAATCCTAGTAGGATGACTTACCATAGTGCCATCATCATAGGATGTCACTCTCCCTTCATCATTGGGACTTATTTGTGAGTCAAAGAAATTTTTATGATTTAGATCTTTAGGCACATAAGTTTCAACAAAAGGTTTTGACAAATAATTTTTCATTTTTAAGGGAAAAACAGTTTCATAAAATTTGACATCTCTGGAATAAAAGATATTTTTTGTTTCTAAGCTCAAGAGTTTGTAACCTTTTTTCTCATTTGAATAGCCAATAAAGACACTTTTTCAGATCTACTACCAAATTTATCAGAGATGTTGAGAATGGTGGCATAGCATAAGCAGCCAAATACTCTAAGGAGGGAGAGTGAAGGGTCATGCCCATACACAAGGAAGAAGGGAGACTTGCCAGACAACACAGAAGAGGGTAACCTGTTTATGACATAAGCAGCAGTTAAAACACATTCAGGCCAAAGATATAGAGGTAATTCCCCCTGAAACATAAGGGATCTAGCCACATTAAGAAGATGCCTATGTTTCCTTTCTGCAATACCATTTTGTTGAGGTGTGTAAACACAAGAGGTTTGATGTAAAATTCCCTTTTCATGAAAGAAGTGTTGAAGTTTGTTATTGACAAATTCTGTTCCGTTATCACTTCTGAATATCTTAACATTGTGTTCAAATTGATTGGATAGCATATGAGTAAAGTTAACAATGGAAACATAAACATCATCCTTTCCCTTAAGCATATAAACCCAGACTGCCCTAGAATAGTCATCAACAATGGTCAAAAAATATTTGTAACCATCTCTGCTAGTGACTTTATATGGTCCCCATACATCTAGATGAACAAGTTGACCAATTTTAGTTGATTTATGTTCACTTAAAGGAAATGGTTCCCTGGTTTGTTTAGCTTTATTGCAAGTATCACAAAGATGGTCAGATTCAGAGGTTCCATCAAAATTAAGTGTGGGTTTAAGTATATGTAGGACTTGGTCAGAGGGATGACCAAGTCTTTGATGCCAGAGATTTCTAGAAACATGACAAACAGAAATGCAGTTATTAGAAGCAATCTTACATGTGGAATCAATATCAAACATATATAACCCATTGCATTGTTTACCAATCCCCACAATCCTTTTTTGATGTAAATCCTGTATATAGCAATTAGATTCATTAAAGCCAACAAACATTTTATTGTCTCTAGCAATCTTATGAACAGACAACAGACTGACATTGTACTCAGGAACAACCAGAACATCAAAGAGAGTTAGGTCATTATTGACCTTTAAATCACCAATTTTAGTAATTAAGGCCTGAGTACCATTGGGATGACCAACGGTTATACCAAGATTTAAAATGTCAACAACATTAATTAAAATTTTTGCAGAAACAGTCATGTGCTGATTTGCACCAGAGTCAACAATCCAACCAAGACTTATGCTTCCAGATAACGTTTTAGTATTGTTGTTAAAGAATTTATCAAAGTTTATGTTAAACTTGACACTGCCATTAAAGAAGGTTCCTGAAAAAATTTTACCTGCTACGTTGGCATTAGCAGAAGACACATTGTTGTCATTAAGCAGACTCATAAGTCTGGAGAGCTGTTCATTAGACAAAGAGACAGGAGAGTTGCTAGCTCCATTATCAGTGGAAAGATTAGTGTCAGCAGAAACGTTGTTACTGCTGAAGGGTTTAGAATTAAAATTCCTTTTGACATATCCAGCAGGATAACCAACCAGATCATAACATCTATCAACAGTGTGACCATGTTTTTTGCAGTTAGTACATTTGAGATTCATGTTTGGTCCTCTGTTGTTTGAGCTGTTACCAGCATTAAAACCAGAACTTTTAAAGTTGTTGTTAAATCCTTTTTTGTTATCAAAAAATTTTCCACCATCAGAAGTTTTTGCAGCAAAAGCTGTAGCATTGGGTTTAGCAGAGCTATTCCCAGATGAAACATTTTTGTGAGATTCTTCTCCAGAGACAACAGAGAAAGCAGTTTTGACATTAGGCAAAGGATCTCTGGTTAAAATATTGCTTCTGATGGGAACATAGGAGTCATCAAGACCCATAAGAAATTGCATTAACTTGATTAGCTGATTGTGTTTTTCAAAATGTTTTGCAGCCTCACAAGTGCAAGGAGGCAAGCTAATCATACAATCAAATTGTTTCCATAAAGAGTTAAGGTTGTTATAATAATCAGCAAGAGAGGACCCATTTTGACTAAGAGAGTTTATATTTTTATGCAAATTAAAGATAGTTGAACCATCAAACTTATCATAGGTATCTTTAAGATCATTCCACATTTCATAAGCAGTTTTAGCATATATAGCACCAGCAAAAAGTTCAGGGCTGAGAGAATTAAGAATCCAAGTAGCCACAACAGAGTTACAAGTATCCCATTGATTAGCAAGACTAGGGTTCGAATCATCTCTTATGCAAGTACCATCAATAAACCCTAACTTATTATGGTTCCTTAAGGCAAAGGTCATGGCCATATTCCATATTTTGTAATTTTCAGTTCCAGTGAGTTTGATAGTAATAATGGGAGTACCATTTGTGTTATTGGGGTGTAAATACAAAGCATCTCCAAAGGATAAGCTTTTCTCAGTGGAAGAACCACCACCACCAATATTATCATCACCAATAGCCATAATACAACCAATAAGACAGACAGATATAATAAGATAGACAAAAGTACAGACAGAAATAAAAAAAAGAGCAGATAGACAGATAAAGAAATAAATAAGACTTTGTAATTAAGAAACAACAAGCACCAAGCCTGTGAACTGGGGTAAACCAGAGCAGGTATTCATACCACTCAGAGGTGGCAGATCAAGATGTTAGTTTACCCGTTTGCACCCACAAAGACTTAAGTACTGTTTGTTTGAAGAAGAAATTAGACTTAGACTTACAGAGCAATATGCAGCGGAAAGAACAAATCACAATAAGAAATAACCAGTGATTATGCCAATAGCAATAACCACAAACCACCACGTTGTTGCTGAAGAGATCTCCCCAAGTTTCCACAGAGAAACCCTTGGATGTAGAATCAATAATGACTTATGAGCCTGAAGCTCTGATACCATGTACGAAAGTATCAGCAACACAAGATAAACAGTAGAACCTTTATTCAAACCTAAGCCTCAATAGTCGGCTTAGATTAATCAACAATAGTATCCAAAGTGTTACAAGATTAGATTAATGTCAATGAGACAATAATCATACAAACACAAAGAGAAGACAAGATCAATGAAATGATCAGATAAGAAAAGAGTGTGAGACAATGACTGCACTCACAATTATTTCTAACCCTAGATTAAGGGACTTATTAAATAGGAGATAAAGATACACTAAGACCCCTCTAACGGCTATAAATGACTCATCAGCAGAAAAAAGAAATGCTTCAGCAGAAATGAACGTCTTGGAACTTTAAATCATTTATGCTTTGTCCATGATTAACCCCTGTAATATCCCTGCAAAGATCACAACTCGAAAGCCATTAGCAATTGATAGAGAGACATGTTTGCCACAGATTAATACCCCAAAATTTAACAAACTGTTTAGCCGTTTAAAAAAAAAGTACATAAACTGTTCATGTTTAAAAGTACATAAACTGTTCAGCCGTTAAAAAAAAAGCACATAAACTGTTTATATTAATGAAAAAAAGCACATGTGATTTGCAATTTTAAAATCACATGTGATTTTATGAAGTCAAATGTGATTTGTAAAATCACACGTGATTCCTAACATACAAATAACATGTGATTTTTCAGACGCAAATTTCAACACCAAAACAAAATTCGAAAAAAAAGTTTGTCGAAAGTATATCGAAGTGCCCTTCTGGAAGATAAATAATTCTCTTCGCGATAGTGTATTTTTCGTCGCTTAACAATTTACCGTTTGCAAGATATTTTATTCCAAAAAAAAAATGAAAAACGAATTTTTTCTTATTTTGCTAAAAAAATGATGGCCGGGATTTGTTTATTTAGTCTATAAAAAAAAAACAAAATCTATATTTATCTCAACTCAGCTAACTTAATACTTTTTCTTTCATTATGTATTCATCTTTTATTTTTGTATACTCATATTTTTGAATTTTGACTTTTGTGTGTATTGTATGACAAATTTACCCTTAAATTTACAACGCTCTTACTAACATGATAGGGGTAAAGTGACCACATAGTATACACATAAAAATCAAAACTAAAAAGTTTGGGTATAATATATTTAAAAAAACTTATAGATATAATATATTTAAAAAAAATAATATAAATGAGGTGTTACGTTTGAGGAATTTATTTCGTCATTTTAGGTCTTTTCTAAAGCGATTCGTATAACATGTGTCCGTTTAGCCCGTACCCATTTAACCCGTGCCCGTTTAGCCCATAGCCCAAACCCGTCCAACCCACCTATTTTGCCACCTCTAATTAGGGCTGAGCAAATCTACCCGGAAACCGACCCGAACCGACAAACCGACCGAACCGAACCGATTTTTTTCGGTTCGGTTTTGGTTTTGTATATTTATTTCGGTTTTTGTCGGTTTCGGGTCGATTCGTTTTTTGTCGGTTCTTTCGGCTCGTAACCCGAAAACCGACCCGAACCGAGTTATTCGGTTCGGTTTTGATATATATTTTTCGGTTCGGTTCTCAGTTCATTTTTCGGTTCGGATCGATTTTTGTCGGTTCGGGTCGGGTTTGACCCGATGCTCACCCCTACCTCTAATAGTACACACAAAAATCAGAATTAAAAAGTTTAAGTATATAAAAACAAAAATAAAAAATGACTACATAACTTAAGAAAAATTAACAAGTTAAATTATTTTTTTGATAAACTCCAAACTCAAAGGACTAATCTTGCAAACATCACCAAAATATAACCACTTTCATCTTCACTAATAACTACATCTCCAGTCACCGGGAATTAAAAAAAAGATGATAGATCTAGGGTCATTTTCCGACGAGAATTTCAACCCCAAGAAATGGATAAACAGCGCGTGTGCATCACGCCACCCTCACGATCCACTAGACAAGCACTTAGTAGATCTAGAAATGAAGCTGCAAATGGTCTCAGAAGAGATCGCTGCTTCGTTAGAAGAACAAAGCTCTAATGCTATCTTACGCGTCCCACGCGCTAACCGTGACGTCATCAGGCTCCGTGATGACGCCTTGTCTCTCCGTCAGAGCGTTGGTTCCATTTTGCTTAAGCTTAAGAAAGTGAGATCTCTTAATACATTGTATATTAGGTGTTAAATTAGGGAATTAGGTTTTGATGATATAAATTTGTTCGGTTTTCGCTGTTAGATCGCGGAATGTTGATATTTTGGAGCTGTAGTGGTATAGTTTAGATGTAATAATAAAGTGTGAAATGACGTAAAAGCGAACGCGAAACGGTTCTTTTCTTAGAGTTTGAATAGGAGAGTTGATACAAAATTCAAAAGCTAAACACTAGTTGCCAAGAACTTTATATTTTTAGCGCTCCGTAAAAGCTCGTTGCCAAACATAGCCTACATTTTGTCCAGAATGCAATGTAGCTTTAGAAGACAGTAATTGTTGACTCATTGTTTATATGCACTACATTGACTTATGACATGTTCCACACACTTGTCGCATTAGTACCCCGTACAAATGGAGGAGGAATTTAGCCGAGTTGTACATAGCATGTGGGTACCACGAAGCAAAATAGTGTCTATAAGTTTAATTTTATGTCTAATTTGTTTTTTTGTGTATATAGGCCGAGGGTACATCAGCAGATTCAATAGCTACCCTTGCTAAAGTTGATATAGTCAAAAGGAGAATGGAAGCAGCCTATGAAACACTTCAGGTGGAAACACGCTTGATCACTTTGTCTTCATCAGCTTCGTTTACAATGATTTTTGTGGTCTGTGTTTTTATTTACTCATCGTATCTTTGAATGTTTTGGGTTTTCATATGTAGGATGCGGCAGGGCTGACTCAGTTAAGCTCCACTGTCGAGGACGTTTTTGCCAGTAATGATCTTCCACGAGCGGCAGAAACTTTGGCTAACATGAGGCATTGCTTGACTGCTGTTGGGGAGGTAAACATTAACTCGCTGCTTATGTATCACTCTGTAAAGATGTCATAATAGCTTCTCAACTGTTTTATCCACCCGTTTCCATATCAGGTTGCTGAATTTGCCAATATCAGAAAGCAACTTGAAGTTTTAGAGGACAGACTGGACTCAATGGTTCAACCTCGTCTAACAGATGCAATAACCAATCGCAAGGTGAAACTTGAAACACATTACTGCTGATAGTTTACGTCTTGGGTTTTTTTTCTTATTACAATTGTTCTGTTTCTCCTATGTTTAGGTTAATGTTGCTCAAGATTTGCGTGAAATTCTCATTCGGATTGGAAGATACAAGTCCTTGGAGTCTCACTATACCAAAGTACATCTAAAACCTATAAGGCAGCTATGGGAGGATTATGAGCTAAAGCAACAGCGTACCAAGACTGGCGGCGAAAGGAATCAAGTTGAAAGCCTTTCGAGTGCTCATGATTATCAATCAAGTCCGCCTACAGTTTCATTTCCCAGTTGGCTGCCGAGCTTTTATGATGAATTATTACTTTATCTTGAACAAGAATGGAAATGGTAATTGTTTTCTTCTTCATTCGTGATTTCAGTCGGCTGCATTAGCTCTTTAGGAAAAGCCTGTAGAACATGGTTGTCCGTTTTATGTCACATGTTGCTATGTGCCATCACCTTGTTTCGCCACTAAAGAGCAAGCTTTAGAAGCATGCATACGACTGTTTCCCATATTAACTAAACTACATTGTTCTTTCTGTTAACATCTCATTTGAAGATATTAGATCCGAATAAACCCTTGAAAGTCTTATTACTTCGTATCAATGGATCCCAGAAATTAGTAGGTCTCGCATAGCAATCCAAAAATTAGGCCTTGAAAAAAGTACCTAATGAGACAAAGGGTCAATGCCGGGCGAATATGAAATTACGATCATGGTAGTAGTGCCACCATAGGTCCATCGTTATGCCACTTGTTTGTATCGCGGCAAATGGTCAATGTTGTTTAATAGAGATGTTAGGTAGATGAATGAAATTTAGGAGCACTGAAAGAACAATGTGCATTCTGCAGTCAGTGTTTTCTAGCTTGCTAGTACTTCCTTTAGAATGTGATATTTGCAGTGATTATAAGCTTATCCTGTAGGGCCAAAGGAATGACTACCCGACAACAATGCAATTTAAGAATACTAGCAGAAATAGGAGCCTAGATTAGATTTGTATATGGTTGAATAAGTTTCATAATGTAAGACTGTAGTATGCACGCCGATCATATTAGAGTCATTTAATCATTTGAATGACTTCTTAGATTATATTGTTTCAGGTCTATGCTTGCTTTTCCAGAAGATTACAAGAATCTTGTCCCAAAGCTATTAATCGAAGCAATGGTGGCAGTGGGAGCCAGCTTTGTCTCACGCATCAACCTCGCAACCGGAGATGTAGTTCCTGAAACTAAAGCATTAGCTAAAGGTTTCTATTCTCATTTATTTTGTTGCATGAGATTTACATTTATTTGCGATGAACTAGATTGTAATCCTCTTACTCTAAGTCTTGTATTGGAAAGGGATTTTAAAAATTTATCTCATAGTCAAAAGCTCCTATAAATGTGCATATAGGGTCGGTTTTGTAATTATCGAGGGACAGAGACTAATATCTATTTTCTCCCGAAAATCTGCTGTGACCTTATTGATTAATCAACTTTTCCACACATTCATATTTATAGAATCCACCAAAAGTGTTGAAGATAGATTCTGCTGCAAGTTCTCTGCAAGTGCCTGCTTTTTTGTCCTTTGGGTCTTAAATGTGCCTGTACAAAATAGTATTTGTTGCTATGGGTTACACTAGAATTTTGTATGAACCATGGTTAATATCTCCTTTGAAGGACCCAGAGCAATTTTTGTTTCTTTTCATCTAGATCTAATATTTTTTGTTAAAATAGTGAGAATGGTGCATGTTTGTTCCACAGCACAGGGGTTTTGGATGTCACTTTTATGCCATATTATGGACAGATATATGCCACATTCGATCATGCAATATGCCATTTTCATTGTTCAGTTAGAATTTGCTGCAATCATCACACGTAAGCTTCCATGTCGTGATTGCAGGTGTATTAGATATTTTATCAGGGGACATGCCAAAAGGTGTCAAAGTGCAGACGAAGCATTTGGATGCATTAATTGACCTACACAATATGACAGGCAGTTTTGCAAGAAATGTACAGCACCTCTTTGGAGAATCGGATCTTAATGTGTTGAGGGACACTCTTAAGGCCATCTACCTCCCCTATGAATCATACAAGCAAAGGTAGGTACATAATCAATCAAATTCTTTCGGCTTTAGAGGGTTTCATGCATCTAGTTCTAGAATTTTGTTTCTAATAAAGTAACAAAGGCAGTTGACCCTAGGGAAATGCTTAATTTACCCTTGCTTATATCATATCTTAGGGAGCAAATGCTACTTCTACAAACATTGATCTAGTTTCGGCTACCGTGGATAGAACTAGCACCATGTTCCGTGAATTTGGATCTACTTGGCATATATTTAAATTATATTGTAGCTGCTATTTTACTCATCGTTGCTCATCTGAATTATGCACTAGGTATGGACAAATGGAGCGTGTTACTCTCTCAGCCGAGATTTCAGCCATTGATCTGAGAGGAGCTGTTACTCGTGGTGTTGGAGCACAAGGAATAGAACTCAGTGAAACCGTTAGAAGAATGGAAGAATCAGTGCCACAAGTCATAGTACTCCTTGAAGCATCTGTTGACAGATGTGTCAGCTTTACTGGTGGCTCAGAAGCTGATGAACTCATTCTTGCTCTTGATGATGTAATGTTACAATTCATTTCGACCCTGCAAGAGAGCCTTAAAACTCTCAGAAGCGCATCTGGGGTTGATGTTGCCGCTGATGGTGCGGGCTCAAAGAAGGAACCAGGATCTGAGAAAAGGGATGGCCACCGTAAGTTTGACATGTCAAGTGAAGAAGAGTGGTCTTATGTCCAGAGTGCCCTGCAAATACTCACAGTTGCAGATTGCTTGTCAAGCAGATCTGCAGTTTTTGAAGCTTCCTTGAAAGCTACGCTTGCTAGATTGAACACAAACTTGTCTGCTGCCGTTTTTGGCTCTAGTATCGACCCAAACTTGTCACATGAGACGATTGATGGAACTGGTGATTTATCTATGGCCGGAAGGGCTGCATTGGATGTCGCAGCATTGAGGCTCTTTGATGCTCCAGAGAAAGCGAGGAAGCTTTTTAATCTGTTGGAGCAGGTACACGTCTAATTACTGATGTTTTTTTTTTTTTTTTTTTTGGGGGGGGGGGGGGTGGTTAACTGGTTATGAAGGGCTTGGGTTGAAAGGGTCCACTATTTAACAGGCTGGGCTGCCTGTTATCCCTTTCTACGTTCTCTATTAAGAAAAACTACAAATACCTGATATGCTTGTTCGTTTTAACAAACAAAAAAGATCGTTACAACAATAATTTAAAACACAACTTAGATCAACCCATTTGAGCTGTTCTTCTTCAGCTAAATCTTCAATTCAGTCGTTTGACATGCCTACAGCCCAAATAGGCCCGTTTATTCGTACGAAAGGAATTAGCCACCTGAATATTGATATGGTTCACACTCATTTTATCCTATTACCCAGATGTCAAAGTTGAAAGTTTCCATTTGAATTTTTCTATCTTCTGTATATGCATGTATTTTATCTTTCAGTGTATGCAAGTAACATTTTTTTTCTTCACATCAGTCAAAAGATCCACGGTTCCATGCACTTCCAGTTGCATCTCAAAGAGTGTCAGCATTTGTGGATACCGTCAACGAGCTTGTCTACGATGTTCTTGTATCTAAAGTAAGAAAGCAGTTAAATGGCGTATCAAATTTGCCGATCTGGTCTGCAGTAGAGGAGCAAACTGCTTTTCACCTACCAAGCTTTAGTGCATACCCTCAATCGTATGTAACAACTGTGGGTGAATATCTTCTCACTTTACCCCAGCAGTTGGAACCACTTGCTGAGAGTATTTCTAACAATGATGCCAATGCTGAGGAGGCCCAGTTCTTCGCAACAGAATGGATGTTTAAGGTAATATTCATTCTTCTATTTTGGTCTCCAATTTATGAAAATGTGGAACTACACTTCCTTTGTTGGAATATAATTGCCCCATTTGAGGGAACTAGAGGTGGCGATTTCAACCAATTTAATTGTAAATGAGTGGATGGGGGTTGTTTTGTTCTTTATTACGGGTTAGCTGGGTCAAGTGTAGAAAATTACTTAAAAACTAAGTCGAGTAAACTGGACAAATTGTTTTGTTTAAAAGAAAGTATATTTTATTTTAAAAAATATGGGTTTCTAATCACGTTTTCTACATTGGTTATTTACAAAATACAAAAAGGGACATAAGTCGTTGGTGGGTTGTCAGACTTGACTACATGTCACACACATAAAGGTTACTTGTTTTAACCCATTTTGACCTCTTATCCAACCCACTTGTTTTGCCACTTCTAGATGACACACACAGTCACACACTCCAATAAATGTTTTCAGTTGTATTTTAGATTTTGAGGTACCAAAATGATGATGAAATGTAGAAACCTTGTAAACCAAATCAATGTTTTTTGTAATATAAACCAGTAGATTCAAATTGCTAAAAGGGGCATGCTTTGTTTATGTCTGAAAAGAAAAAGTTTGTACATAGTGGTTTCTGATAATGAATGACCTCATTGAACAGCGTATAAAAAAACAATATAATAAAAATTTATTGTAAAGTTTACCTTCGTGTGTGTTATTATCAATGTAGGTTGCGGAAGGTGCTGCGGCTCTATTTATGGAGCAGCTGAGAGGTATACAGTATATAACAGACCGCGGAGCTCAACAGCTATCTGTAGATATAGAGTACTTGAGTAATGTGCTGTCAGCATTGTCGATGCCCATCCCTCCAATTTTGGCGACATTTCACACTTGCCTATCGACCCCAAGAGATCAGCTCAAAGATGTTATTAAAACCGATTCAGAAAGTCTTGACCTCCCAACAGCTAATCTTGTTTGCAAGATGCGGCGTGTGAGCCTTGAATGATGGCCAGAGAACGAGGTGCATGATGTACTACTTGCGCTTATAAGGTAGGATGCAGAGATATGGTATAAGAGAAGTGAAGTTTTGAAATATTTGATCATTTATTTGTACCTTAATGTAGTTAATGAATTTGACATATTGAAATCTTCATGTAATGAGTATAATGTGAATCACAAGAATAGATGTTAGAATCGGTTTTGTACTATCACATACTTATTGAAAATGGAACTTTCATAGGTTATTTCGAGTTGACTAGCAGAAAAGATCATCAGATTTTTGCGTAACTGGTGAATGAGTTATTTTTCGTGAACATGTTATCTACTATTTTGGCTTTTAGTCCAGATAATATATGCATCATCGTAACAAGATCGTAATGGTTGAAGATGCTCCAAAAACATGCTTTTGAATAAGATGCTTTGTTTTTGGAAACACCTTGTTCGATATGCCCCTAGCCGCATCTTGGTCATGAATAAGAGATGTAGTTGGGCGGTCATGCATTCATTTCAGAAATTGTATAAACAACAATGTAAATGTTTTCTGAGTCTCATTACTCAGCAATGCTGCTCCAAAAACAATTGATTGGCACATCATCTGTAAGTTTTAGTAAATAAAATCGCACACTTGGCTGAAACTCGGCTTCATCGTATTTGTGCATAAGATATCCTCACTTGTCAATATCAACAATCATAGTTTGTCGGTCTCATTCATTATATATTTCACCGTTTAAGCTTAGGACATGTGAGATAAATTTGTGGTGTATATATTGTGAGATAGTTAGTTGGCGTTACAAAAAATTGCAACGAATATATCAATTTGCTTTTTTTCTTCCGACCTGATTGTCTGTATACACCATTAGTCGGATCTACTAAGACAAATACCAGTGAATAAGTAACACAAATACTGCCTATGGCACATGTAATGTTTTACATCAAACTATAAACTTCACTTTTATAGATAAATAAGATAAAAAGTACAAAACACAAATTAACTTGAATTAATCTCCAAATCTGAAACAACAAATAACCAAACAATACAAGCTAGTGAAGATGAGTAAGCAACTTTTATGATGAACACCAGCTAAGTTTGAACGCGCACCTGATAGGAGGAGTCGTTTTATTAAGCAAACTTAAAGAAGAACTTGTTAGTGTTATCCATTTTCCATTGAGGGGATTTCTTATTAAACAATTTCCCATCACCCCCTTGACAATTAGCTTCAAAAAGTAGTTAGCGAATTTGAACCTTAACGCATAATCTGACTTTATGTACATTGGATGGCAAATAGAAAAAACTGCATCAAAGATGTTCTCCCACAAGCCTTCTTTTTGAACTGTTAGAAAAAACAGTTTTTCAACATTTGTATCCGGAAACAGGACCATTGTTCTCACATCAGCAATGTTGAAAGGCACTAGAACACCATCTCTAACAACGTGTATTGCAATGTTAAACTTGCTTGATAATTTGAGTGCTTCCCTTATCTTAAGAAAGAACAAATGATCGGTGGGATTCTTCAACATCAGATGTAGATTAACATGCTTGGGAGCAACGGTTGGAAACAAGAGACTAGGCACTGCATAGCCAGTGTACCAGTAAAAACGTAATTTTGGAGCATAAACTTGTACCTCGGTTTGCTTTTCTTCCCAGAAACTTATTTTCAAGCTATGCAAAGTAACACATCTGATATCCAAGATTTCCACAACCAATTGATTTTAAGGGTCAAACTCTCTATAAATGGAAACTTGGATTTGATCATGTCACATAATGCATCATCCATGGATACATTATCTAAATACAACTCTCTTAAGCTCCATATTGTGTCCATTTTGAACAATACATGCCTTCTCCATCTTATCGCTATTGCATCATACAAAAGCGAGTGTGTTGGGGGTTATGAGCCCGTGAAGATAATCAATAACCTAACTAATTACCAATGAATGGTTACCGTATATCACTTGGAATCGTGTTATCACTTTACAAAGTAAACTATTTGACCCTAATGCCTGGGTATCACGAATATCTACTTGGGATAAGACCAAATGTATGTTAATGATTTAGGCACAAATCAATAACCCTTTTGCATCCAAGTGTTTATTTTTTGTGTCTTCTTCATCAGTGCAAGTTGGCTCACAAGTTTCTGCATTCTGTCACAAGTCTGATCAATACCTTCAGAACTTAGAGCATCAAAGTTTTCAAACTGATGCTTCAAAAGATTCTTCCTAGACTTCTTTGTTGCATCATTCCCACCAAACCTTAGTTCAATAGCATCCCACAAAGATTTGGCATCTTCAATTTCACAGAAGCTCAATTGATACTCATTAGGCAACCCATCAGAAGGATACTATGAGTCTTGATCTCCAGTCTTCTCTGAGCTTTGTCTCATTAGTCTTGATGGGTACATCCTTCCCATCAGCACCCTTAGCAGGTAGAGAATCACCATTCAAGATGATTTCCTACATAGAGTAGTCCAACATCTTGAGGTACTGCGACATTCTTAACCTCCAAAGCTCATACTCTCCAGTCTTCAGCATAGGTACCTTTGATGCAGTTACCATGTGTGTTGAATCAACTTCCATGACTTCAGTAGTTGTCTGAACACAAATTCTCTTTTATCACAGCTTCTAGATCACAAGCTTTGATACCACTTATTGATCTCAGTTGAGCAATTGATCGTATTGATTGAGCTAGATAAATCTAACACAAACAAAATATAGCAAGTTTAATAACAAAGAGAATAATTAAGAAAGTTTGTTTCTCACAAAACACTTCAATATATTAATACGAATACTCAAAAGTATTAGGGTTACAAAACCTTGAAGTGATCGACTCTAGAATAACTCGTACTCTAAATCTAACCTAGGACCTCCTTTTATAGGCTAAGGATTCCTAATTGGTTTACAATAACTTTCTATACAAGATACATCTTATAGAATCTTTTCTATATTTATCTAACCGACTATACAATATCACATAAGCAGTACTAACTATTTGTACTGCTAGTATATTCTTCTCGCAGTCCAATAGTTAAGCCTAACAGTACTAACACTTAACCTTGGTAGTACAAACTGTCTTGCTAAATTCCCAACAGATTATGAAATTTCTTTTAAACGGTTGAGGTAAAACCGTTATTTATACTTTGTGTTGTGATACCAATTGAGTAGCACCCATGACTTGTGTGCTTCCGTTGCGATATGATTTTTGGGGTGTTACAAAATTCTATGCTTACTTTTATATATGGACACAAGTGAATAAAACATTTACATACTTCCTAAGTTACCACATTTGCCATTAAGTCCTCACATATCATGTATCGTTAATTATTCGTAAGCGTGAATGTTGTGAATAGATATATTGGGTTAACACCCCCGCCCGGATTGGTCACACCAACTAGGTAAATGGACGCACATCATTTGGATTATACTTAGTGTCTAGCAAGCACTTAAATGGAGCATATTGTTACTTGTGCTTGATTATATACATATTACGTTGAGCTTCGGGGTCATGAGCTTAGGGCAATTGTATTACTTTTTCTATGACATTGTATTTGTTACAATGGTCATACATATTGAAATCTTGTGGTACACACTTGACTTTACATTTACATAAACCTATGAACTCACCAACATTATTGTTGACATTTTAGCGTGTATTTCTCAGGTTGTTGACTTATCTAGCTCGGTATGCATTGGAGTAGCATTCATCGAGTCTCATCTTGTGGACATCTCATCATGAAGATTTTCTTATGTTGTCATACATTCGATGTGAACATTAAACATTTTCATTTGTGATGTGTAACTTTAAAACTTGGTTTTGTTGAAACTTATTTTTTTAATCGAATGTATCTTTTCAAAACGACTCATGTAGAGGTCGTTCCTTATAGTTTCTATGAACATCACGCCTCGGTAACCTTTTTGTTGCGATATATTGACGGTGTGACAGTAACGATGGTTAGCCAAAAGAGATTATTTGTAACAAAGTAGAAACCATAAGGACATTTTTCGCGATTAATAGTTTTGAGGGACATTTTTTCGCAAAAATAGAAAACCACATGGACATTATTTGCAATTTACCTTTAAAAATATATAAAACAAACAAAACACATGTACAATGGATTCACTCTTCTTTACTATATCTGTAATGGGTACTACTATTGATAAACCACCCCTCTTTTTGACCCATAAAAAAGTACACAACACTCCCTTTTAACTTCTCTGGTAACAATAGTATACAAATTTTTATCAGTTTTTGTTAGTATGTTTTGCCAGTTTTTATTTTTGACTTATTAAACTTTATATTTTATGTTTCATGCTTTCAGTTTTGTAGTTTTATAATAAATAAATCAAAAGAAGAAAGATACAAATGGTGTTTAAGGGGAGTCTTTATAACCTAGCCCATCTATAATACATAAGAACCATGTATTAAATAGTAAAGCACTTTGTATTTAGTGTATTCTTAAAATTAAAATTTTTAGTCTTACTTTTATCGGTTATTATTTTGTATTTACTTCTTATATGTTTTGGGTAAAGGGCATTCCACCCGGTAAAATATATTACACCAAAAAAATGGTTATGTATAATGGAATGTGGCTGAAGTGCCACATTAACCTCAAGCAACAGCTTGAACAACCACTAACTCACTTATGACATGCCATAAATGAAAACTAACTATAACCAACTAAAACACCAAGACTAAGCCAACATAAAAAGAAAATACATCACAATTTTATGCAAAACCAATCTAACCAAGTCTAAAATCATGTTTAGCAGCAGCCTTAAATTGTGTCGGAGAGAGACAATCATCAAAGAAATCATCTTCATATTTGTTGAAGTCACTCGTATCCGCTTTCCATTGCTCATAAAGGCTCTGATCGTTACCTCCACTACCCGAATACAACGTCCCAACATGGTCTTCAAATACTTCATCATCATCACTTTCAGATACTACCAGATCACCTACCTTCGAGAACGTGTTACCCCCCTTAGTTGAAGAAGTACTAGGGGATGAATAAGTACAAGGCTTAGTAGCCTCAACCTGCACCTTCGGATCTTAGTCACTCGTAGGCTGATCTTTCGACCCCTTACCATCATGTTGAAAACCAAGAACATCCTCATCCATCAATGATTCCAAAACACAAAAAGAATTTGAAGAGTTTGAGTTCGTACCCGATTTAACATTTGAAGTAGAAGCCTCCTTTTGAACCTTAGGATCCGAACCTTGATTGGTAACATTTTGATTTGTAGCTGTCGTCACTTTAGGTTTCCAAAAGTTAGGTTTTGGCTTAGTAAGCTTAACACCTCCAATCGGCCGAGATTGAGATGAAGAAGCCACATTCTTCCCTTTATTCTTGCGATTCCACCGGATTAGACACCTTATCTGCCATATTAATGTCTTTACGAACACTCTCCTTAACACGCTTTGGACAATCAAAAAGAGCATGCCCATATGATTTACAATCACCACAATATGGAGGCTTCCATTCATATTCAACATCAATAATTTATGTAGTATATCCATTACTTTCTTCATTCGGAATAGCCATAGTAACTTGGCTTTTAATTTAAGAATTTGCGCTTAATTCAACTAAGGCACGAGCAAAACTAATACGACCCCATGAATCGACACACATAGAACTTGTAAAGGCATCCAACATAATAAGTTTCCCTACTTGCGTAACAATCAAGCTCAAACCATCCTCTGATTAAGCAACCAAAGGAACTTTATGCAATTTAATCTAAACTGGAACCTTTTTTACCTCGTTCCTATTAAGGGATAAAGTAGGAGTCCATTTGTTAAGAATAATAGGCGAGTTACGTATTAACCAAGGACCTCGTTCTAAAACACGATCCACACCCTCCTTGGTAGCAAACTTAAAAATCACCATTTTTCATTAGCTTTTGCAAGCCAAATTTCCCCCATGTATTAGTGACATAGATTTGAACAATAGTCTTACCAAGGAAGTAACCAACCAAAGTATTTTCATACCGACATAGAAACCTTTTCCATAGCAGCCCTAGGAAGCATTGTGTCATGGGATTCCACACGATCCTCATTAACTAAATACCTAAAATTCACCTTTGGAAGAATACGAGCAGCATTGAGAACATTGGCAAACGAAGTACTCTTATTTTGAGACGTAGACGTATCGACATTTTCAGCCTTAGCACTAGAACTCTCCATGTTTTTAATCGTATTCGTAAACTTATTCAAGATAGAATTAATGTCTTCATCTCCTGAAACACCCTTATTCTGATCTCCTTTCCCAACCAACACTTTCAAACTAGCTTGATCGGCCATGCTAGTGAAAGTACCCACATTCTTCAGTCTAGTTTGATAGGCCAAGCTAGAAGAAGAACTCATATCCGAATCTCAATTCCCACCCAACGTTCCACCCTCATTGTTCGAAACCTTGGATGCAATATTTTTGTTTAAAAAACTTTTTTCCATCTCTCAAAACCCACGAACACGTATGATTATGTTTCTTAAAATAGTTTTAAAGAATTATCATATGCTAAGTATAGAAAAAAGAGGCAATTTCATATCTCTCTTCATTTTAGATGGAAATTTTATATATATTCAAACATGCATTAAAAATAGGGCAAATGGCACAAAAAGGCATTAAAGTTAGGGTCCATTTCCAATTAAGGTATTATGCTTTTTTTCTTGCATAAAAAGGTACTCAACAAAAAATTTTGGCGGATTTGGGTTTTTTACTAACGTTCGTTAACTCACTTCGTTAGTATATTACATGTTTAGTCCTTGTGGTTAGGACCAAATTGCAATGAAGGTCCTTACTTTCAATTAAAATTAGAGTAAACTACACCATTCGTCCTTGTGGTATACGTTGACCATCAAGTTTCGTCCTTTGACCAAAAAAATTGCACCGTTGGTCCTTAACTGCGAAACGTTACTCAGCGTTGGTCCCTCACCCTAACTGGAGTGACTAACGGGCGTTAAGCCTTTTTAAGTGGAGGGTATATTTGTCTTTTCACACTTCATCTTCTTTCTCTTGATAAACTTCTGCCACAACCAAAACCCACCATCTCCTCTCCATTCACCTCCTCCCTCCTCCTTCTTCCTCCTCCCTCCTCCTTCTTCTCTCTTGATAAACTTCTGCCACCGCCTCTCAGCTACACCCGCAACACCTCCAACAAGACAAGGAGATCAAGGTGCTACTAAGAATCAAACAACGACACTTCACGGTTTCCTTTTCGTGGCGAGACACAACAAAACAGAAGCGAGACCTTAAGGGTTTCTATACTTGACGAGGGTACAATAGCCACGAATGACATCACAACACCATTAAACACACTTCAGTAGGCAAATAAAAATCAAATCCGAGACTCAATCCAATCCGGGTCGCACTTGATCGTTTCAACGTAAGAAATCCGAACACCATTATACATTTAAGTTTGCACGGAAGGCTTAATTACCACACGAATAAGATTCAAAAACACTTTTACAATGTTATAACCAGTTTTTACCACACGAAACTCGTATCAATCGTTTCTTAACCACAAAAAAGAGTTTTTAAAACTTGTTTGAAGATGACATAAAACATAAATAGCTGAATTGGTCAAATGATCCTAACTTAACGCATGATCCTTCAATGGATACAAGGTAAGACAAATCATAACTCATGCCAACAACAATTATGCAGTAAAAATATTTTCTCAAATCCAAAACTCACCCAAACATATAAAACCTAAAATTATCATAAAATGTTGAACAAGCTACATCTTTTCATTCCAAAAACCATTATCATTAGTAACAAATGGGAACGGCAGATCTGAAACCCATTTCAAAACCTCAAAAGCCAAAAACCCATTTCTTGTCAAACCCCAAAACCCATTTCGCCATCATCCTCAACGCCGGCCACCGCCGAAACAATTAAACACTTAATCCTCGTTGGCCAGAGATATCGGTAGAGGTTTGAGAATGACAACAGACGGTCGTGGTGGTGATTCGGTGGTGGAAAAAAAGATTGGTGGTGGAGGATGTTTACCATATTAGGGGTGAAAACTAAAAGGTTAGATGATGAAGAACTTAAAGATGTGAGAAAGAGAGAGTATCTGATGTGTGAATGTTTTGTTGATGTGTGGGAATTAGGGTTCTTGTGAAAGAGAGAAAATATAAAGATGTGAAAAAGATTTTTTTAGAGTAAACTACACCATTCGTCCTTGTGGGTGTGAAAAGACAAATATACCCTCCACTTAAATAGGCTTAACGCCCGTTACTCACACCAGTTAGGGTGAGGGACCAACGCTGAGTAACGTTTCACAGTTAAGGACCAACGGTGCAATTTTTTTGGTCAAAGGACGAAACTTGATGGTCAACGTATAACACAAGGACGAATGGTGTAGTTTACTCTTAAAATTATTTGCACGTCCTCGGTCAACAGTGGTCAACGCCACGTGTCACCACCTGAGTGGTGCCACGTGGCATAGGGTCGGGTCGGGTCGGATTTTAAGCGGGTCGGGTCGGGTCGTAAACGGGTCGGGTTGCCACGTGGACCAATGAGGTGGTGCCACGTGGCATTGGTATAATATACCAACTTTTTGGCTAGCCAAAGATTCGAACTCGGGTCTTTTGTGTGGGAAGCCATGCCTTGCCCAACTGGGATAAGCATATCTTCATTAATATTTCCCTAAATCAAATATATAACCCTTCCTAGAAGTTAAGGCCCAATTCTTAAATAACAAAAGGTTCAATTTAATTTTGGCCTATCAATTTAAAGGGTTATATGGGCTGTCAAAAAATAAATAAATATACCGTCGGACTCGTTTTTTCGTGCTCTTTCCAATGGTATGCTCGGGGAATTTTTTCGACTTGGTCTGGACCTCGAAAAATGCAAAAACAAAGGAAAAATAGTGATTTTTGCATTTTTCGAGGTTCAAACAAAGTCGAAAAAATTCCCCGAGCATACCATTGGAAAGAGCACGAAAAAACGAGTCCGACGGTATACTCGAGGAATTTTTTCGACTTTGTTTGAACCTCGAAAAATGCAAAAATCACCGTTTTTCCTTTGTTTTTGCATTTTTCGAGGTCCAGACGAAGTCGAAAAAATTCCCCGAGCATACCATTGGAAAGAGCACGAAAAAACGAGTCCGACGGTATATTTATTTATTTTTTGACAGCCCATATAACCCTTTAAATTGATAGGCCAAAACTAAATTAAACCTTTTGTTATTTAAGAATTGGGCCTTAACTTCTAGGAAGGGTTATATATTTGATTTAGGGAAATATTATTGAAGCTATGCTTAGCCCAGTTGGGCAAGGCATGGCTTCCCACACAAAAGACCCGAGTTCGAATCTTTAGCTAGCCAAAAAGTTGGTATATTATACCAATGCCACGTGGCACCACCTCATTGGTCCACGTGGCAACCCGACCCGTTTACGACCCGACCAGACCCGCTTAAAACCCGACCCGACCCGACCCTGTGCCACGTGGCACCACTCAGGTGGTGACACGTGGCGTTGACCACTGTTGACCGAGGACGATTTGTGCAAATAATTTTAATTGAAAGTAAGGACCTTCATTGCAATTTGGTCCTAACCACAAGGACTAAACATGTAATATACTAACGAAGTGAGTTAACGAACGTTAGTAAAAAACCCAAATCCGCCAAAATTTTTTGTTGAGTACCTTTTTATGCAAGAAAAAAAGCATAATACCTTAATTGGAAATGGACCCTAACTTTAATGCCTTTTTGTGCCATTTGCCTTTAAAAATATTATATATTATGCATTCAATATTTGCAATTTAAATATATATGAAATTAATCATAAAGTAAGATAATATATGAAATTAGTCTAAAAAATAATGATTGTTTAATATCATTTAGAATGTTTTTCAACAGGTATAACAGACAAAAATATTGTATCCATCACATAAATCATTTATTGGATAGGCAATCAACAGAACTAAACAATGCATATAAAAAAAGAGTGAATTTCATCAAAGAATAACCAAGTTTTAATGTTAATCTAGTAAAGTCATTCAAAATTTGTTATTGTCTCTTAAAATCACTCAAATTTTATTTTCATTGTATAAATCATTTAAATTTAAATATTGTTCTAAGATTGTGAAAATTTTGAACAATTATTAATAAAATGATCAAAAACTTTCCAATTTTTGTTATTATTTTGTTGTATATAAAATTATTTAAGAGAAGTTAAATTCAGAGGGTTAGTTATCAATTAAGATACAAGTGATTGATACATGTCTAAACATTTTAAAGACAACTTCAAAAGATAATTTTTTACCAATTTTCTTATAAAAGTCACTAAAGTTGGACGATATTAAAAACGGAGAGATTTTTGCAATTGAAAAAACCTTTGAGTGACTTAAGTGAAGCAATTTTGAAACTTGAGTGTTTTTATAGTAGAAATAAAATATGAATAATTTTAGCGAAACAATGATGAAACTTGATTCTTATTTGATAATAACATTTGAGTTAAGATCATTTACATACCAAATATATTCTTACATACCAAGGGATCAAACTCCACCATCAATCTCTATTAGATCTAATGGATTAGATTAATCCCAAAAATTGAAAAAACTCACTTTCATCTTTTTTTCAAATATTAATATCGTTCAAACGGTTAATCGTTTAGCGAAACATACCATTATGACACACATTTTATTATCTTTTTATAGATAGACACTTTGATACACTTTCGACAAAAAAATCGTATTTTTTACGTTTTTTTTAAGTTTGTTCGTTTTCTTTTTATACTGAATTTTCATGAAAAAATCACATGTAATTAAATAGTAATTTAAATATTCTAATAATATCACAAGTGATATTACATATCATATGTGATTTAGCACTAATATCAAATGTGATATTAATAAAATATTCAAATTAGTGTTTAATTGTAACGCCCCCGAAATCATAATGACATCAGAAGACTAATCGGGGTGTTACTTGGATGGGGATCACAGTAAATAATCATAGAAAACGACTCGAAAGAGACGTTTTAAGAAAAATAGTCATCGTTCGTCGAAAACTCATTGTTGTTACAAGATATTCTAAACTGTTTCAAATGTTTCCTCAAAATACTGAGCATGAGTTTGAAAGAAATGACAACTTTATGTTTTACACCACAAGAAAAGGTCTTGATATGCCCACTCCGTGCCTTGAACATAATCTTCATTGATTACCTGAGATAACATGCTTAAAAAGGTCAACAAAAATGTTAAGCGAAATTCTTAGATTTAAATTAAAGTTGAACACAAGAACATGAACATGATAATTGTAAACTAACAATATATCATAAAGAAAATCACAGATTATTATGCGCTAAGCTCATACAACCAAGACTCAACTGCATACACCGAATTACTGGTGTACGTAATAGTTTGCCCCAAAGGAGGTAATAGACAATTACCTAATGCAATTCAAATATGGTGTGCCCCGGTTATTTCCTATAACCAAGACGGGGTCGTTACTCCCCATAGTACTATTCACGATATCTGCGTTCACTCGCGGTGACTAATGGTTCATGATATAAGGGACTTGTGGCTAAATACTTAGGCAATTCCAATAATCAAGTAGCGAACATTTATGAAAAACCTTGTGTTCTAGTTTAGAGCATGTATCTCCCTCGCGGGGTTTGCGAATAAAAGTAAAAGTGAGGCTATGAACTCACCTTAATGAAAATGAGCAAGCACAATATGATCAAACACGATGTAGCGGAGGCTACAAACCGAAACCTAAGAATGAGATGGCAAGTCTCAGAATATAATAAACCTTTGGTTCGCGACCAAAATCATAGAGCATTAAATACACTTATTCAATATATCATTGAATTATCCAATTCAATAGAGCGTTGTGTGTTTAATGTTTTAAGTTGATTTACGTGTTACATCGACTTAGTTTGATATTATCGAAAGTCCTCACTTATGCATAAGTGAAATGTTCCCCGTTGTGATTTTTATCAGCATAATGATGTTATAGAGTGTTTTAGTTCGTTTATAAACAAGGTGCCTTATTATCGAATAACGGTGTTTATATAATTATACTTTTATAATTATATATATAAGTTAAGTGAATTATCGAGGTAGAAATACTCATTATACACTTTAAGTTGACAAAATATTCATTTTTACAGAGTCATGATAAGTTTATAAGTTTTCTAAACTTTTTTCTGAATTTACACTTTTTACCCTTAAGTTTCAAAATGTACGAGTTTAGTCCCTCAACTTTGGGAAAATAACATTTTCTACCCAAAAGTAATTTATACTCAAAGTTTCCAGTTTTGATAGTTTTGGTCCCTCTACAAACTATTTTTACAAAAAGTATCCCAAAAATTACATTTTACACATTTGGTCCCCCAAGTTTCCAACTTTTACATTTTTACCCAAAACCTTTATTTCCTTTTTAAAACTAGTTTGTTGTAATTACAAAACATACCCTTGGACTTTTCATGCATACCCATGCACGTACAAATCGACCCTTTAAGTTTCGGATAATTACTAAATACACCCTAGACTTTTCATACTTAGAGTTTTACGTATAAAACAACCTTCTAGTTTCGAAGAACTTACACTTTCGACCCTCTAATCCCACGTTTTGCAAACTTAGTCCATTTTATACTTTTCAACTTAGAAAACTTATTAAAATTTTGTAAAAGCTTATTTTTAGCTTATTGCTTATTATCTTTCATATTGGGCCGGGTAATAGGGCAATGGGCCGTAGCTTAGACGCGGTTGGTTTTAAAGAAAAACGAGACAACGAGGAGGGTTTGATGGTTTCTTAGAGTCGATCCCAAGGAATCAACTTAACATAAAGTGTTGTTATAGAATTCGTTTAACAAATAAGTGTCGAGTGAGTTTATAACGTTTGTTATACGCGACACACACTTAAACAAAAGTGATAATGATTATGGGTACTTAAAGAAAATGTTTAACGTGTTATAATACGTGTGTTTAAGGGTCATGAACGTATGGCTTAGGTTATCAGATTGCTAGTGTCTCGTATATTTTACAAATCCTTCATATAATTGATTCAATAGGTGCGCATAACATTTTAACGTGTGATATACGAATACAAATGAGAGAAATGAGCTTGAAAAGAACTTACAACACTCGAAATGAGTGGTGATGATACGTGAGAGAGGTGAACTAGAAGAAATGCCTACGAGAACCCCTTCTTCTCCTTATAACCCAAGTTGATCAACCAAGCTTTTCTATTTCCCTTATCTTGCTACGTTTTTCTTTCCTCCTTCCTTTCGTTACCACAGTGTACGTGTTATGTGAATGTGTGAGTGTTTTGAGAGTTACTTTTGTAAGAGATCTTGTGTGAATTCTTCTAAGTGTTGAGAGGGTTCATAAAAGGGTGGATGGCATGGCTTTGAGACTAAAATATTACATGTTCTTTGTTTGTTCTTGGCATGCCACAATGGTAGCCGGTTATGGGGGATGGAGATGGAGTTGTCATATCGATTCTAGCATGTGGAACATAAGAACCAAAGGGTAAAGAGGTCAAGATAGGTCAAAGCATGATTAGTGTAATTGTTTATTATGTTAGGGTGGCTTTGCTTGGGTTTGTGTCCCCTTTTACCCACGCACACGCAAACACACATGTCTATTAGGAAATGTTTAGTGTCTGATGTCCTAGCCAATTTGTATGTTTTGTTTTCTCTTTGTTTGCTTCGACTAGCCACATAAATAAGTAACAAATATGTTACTTAGTGTTATGTTGTTTTCTTTGACTTTCTACAACCGAACACAAAAGAGAAAGAAAATAAGATAACATATCAAAGTTTTAGTGGTGTTGGGCTGGCAGAAGACGAGGCCCAAAGCGGGTGTGTGGGTTGGATTGCTAGCGAAAGCCCAAAAGAAGACAAGGGGGAAAATGGGCTCGGGTTGAGGCCGAATGTAAATGGGTGGGAGTTGGGCTTAGGCCCGGTCCGAATAAGTAAATTTTATTTTCATTAATTATATATTTTTATATAATTTTATATATATACTTTAAATATTTGGTGATATCGGGATCGAGGGGAATTTTTTTCGGATCACAACGGTGAAATTTTGAGCATTTGAGTCGCGTTGATCATGCATATGCCAAATGATATGCAATAATGATGAGTAGAAAATTTCATGATGTTCTAAGTCGTGCTTTATTCATGATTAAGTTGTTAATTACAATAGAATTTTCTGGGAGCTTACAATACCTACCTGATAACGCTACACGTGTCGTTCGTGGTCAAAGGAACTTCCTTTTCGTCGAGCAAGTTTTTCAACACCCTAGGCAGTGAACCTAATCATTGTAGTGTAGTATTAGGGTAAGCCACGGGAATTGATATCGTTCTCTAGGGGAATAGGAATGCTAGTGAGAAGTTACTACGCTAAGGTTAGGGTTGAGGAAGATTATTTTTTATCTTTTTATATTTTTTAGGAAATTGAAAAGGTACGAATCTCGGGGTTTGAATTTGGGGGTTGGTATTTCTACCGATTACTTCTACTTATCTAATTATCTAAACTAAGGTGTATGTAGTTTTTGTCTAGTTGTTGTGTGCTCGTATGATGATTAAAAATGTATTTGCTTAGGTTTTATTACTCCCTAGTTATCTCCTATTGGTGGTTGAATTGTCACTTCCTTATTCCTAATCGCGTTGTGTCTCTAAGGTTGTAGGGTATGCGTTTATCCCTATCTCTTTAAACTACCAAAGGTTAAAAGCTACAAAATCTCTAGGATTCATAAATTTAACACTAAGGTATTCTTTGGGTGTTTAGCCTACAATTACTCTAGGTGATTATAAACTAAGGTTCCACAAAGATTTAATCAAACATTAATAACACAACGGATGACCTATCGCAATACTAGGTCAATTACAATTAGGATAAGAGACAACCAATCAATATTCAATAACTAAGTTTCATATTCCCTAAGCAAACACACAAGTAAATTAGCCGGACATGGGGAACATGCAAGCATACACACAAACAATTGAAGACATAATTGAATTAATGAAGTAAAACACTTATCTTGATGTAAGATAGGGTATGGAACCCTAAAATACTATACAAGACAGCCTTGGTTTGGTTTAGGTTTTTACTCCACAAAACTACACACTGAAAACTGAAAAATTCGGATTCTATATATAAGATTACAACTGCGACGGCGTCACCCTTTAATTTGTGACGCCATCAGGTCGCCGTTATTAGGGTTTCGTCTTGGCCAAGTCATCCTTGTGACGGCGTCACCTTATGTCCGTGACGCCGTCGCCTTGAGTCTCTGATGCCGTCTGGATCAAATCTAGGTCGCCTGAGCTGCGACGTCCTACTCTTTTAAAACCTGATGCCGTCACTTGAAAATAAGGATTTTTGATTCTGTATCGTCACAACACATGTTCCGACGGCGTCGCACTTATAACCTGACGCCGTCCCCTTGTAATTCAGCAGCTTGAGTGTCTCGATTGTTGACTTTGGCCATTTTCTTCGTATATTCGCGCCTTTTCGTCCAAATATGTGTCATTCCAGCAATTTGCCTTCAAGAGACCTAAAAAGTGAAAAGGAACGATATTAAGTAATAACGGATACAAAAGTGATCAAATAAGGGCTTAAACGACCCCTCAAAAGGGTACATTTTAAAACCTTATCAAATATCCCTACACTTGGTATATGCTTGTCCTCAAGCAAATGTGCTTTTAGCTAATTAATTTATAAGTTAGGGGTCATGAAGTATTAGTTTAGAACGATCCACAACACATATAAGCCCCGCAAAAGTCATAACAAGCACGGAAATTACATACTAGCACCTCACATGGGGTGTTTGGATCAAGTTGGAAATGGAAGATAAACACTCATTAACCGGTCCTAGTACATAGATTACCATAGGTTTGAGACTAGATAAAACCTCCATCGCTTTGGCGTAAGCACCTAGGAAAGACTATCCAAGAGGTCTTTTAAAGGGTTGTAATGTTAGGCTTACGGTAGGAAAACAAAGGGTTTGGTGGGATAGGCGATTTAGTGGTGGCAAGTCAAAAATCTTTATGTTACAAGCATACGAAGAAGGGCGTTGCTAAGCCAAGACTCGACACTCTGAACTCTAAATAACATGAAACAAATAAACATAAATTTAAAGATAGATGTAGGATGGTAGCCCGTATGTTTTTTTTTTGTTTTTTTTTCATACACTTTTACTCTACCATCCTCTACGATAACATCAAAATAGTAGGGATTTATAGGCACATCCCTACACTTGAGTTTTTATTACTCTAACACTAATTTGTATGAATTGAAAAGATCAAAACACCTGGAGTACATTATTACGCAAATAAAGGGAATTTGAATTTAACGTTCCCTCCCGTCATTTCATAAAATTTAACTTTTCCCATGAGTCCCAATCGTCCCAAAGCTGTGTACAAAGGATATGACTCGACTTAACAACTTATGCAAGCAACAATATAATTGAACTAAGGGTTTAGTGTGATAACAATAATGCACTAAAAATGAGTGCATACAAGGTAGGCTAAGGCGATTTGGGTGTACATTTGGGGGTGGGGTGTAAACAATGCTCTTCATTGATATTCGGGAAAACCAAAACATCACGAGAACCGCGAAAAGGATAGGCTCTGAGGTGTTAACAAGGGGTATCGTGTACTAAAGATGAGTACAACGCAAGGGTGTGGGGGAATTACTCAACCGATGTGGAAGAAATAATTATATTACGGTTATCAAACAAGGGTTATCCTAATGCCTCTTATCATTTAGTTATTCCTAACTACACAAGTGTAGTCTTACTAGCGATCTCGGGATGCATCACAAAACAAGTTCTAGAATCTATTATACTACCGGTTCACACTCTAAGCATTAAAGATGCATGCTTTAATTCCTATTAATCTAAGGGCGATCCTCACATTTTTGGGTGGAATTTAAGTGGTAAAGGGTTTTTGTGTTAGTCATATAACTTTCTATCCATGATACGCTTTATTAAGACTAATGGCCCACTCCTATATGTCATGAAAAATTTTAAATTTGGTGCCAAAATTACCCTAACCGATATTTCTCATGGTTTATTACACAAATTCAATTGGACAAAGCAAATAGTCAAGGATAAGCATAGTTTCAAAGTTCCCGTTTTATTTTCCCTCCCTACACTTAAACTGAACATTGTCCCCATTGTTCCCCTAAAGTATCAAAGTTATGATAACGGAAGGTAATAAAAGACGAAAGAAACTAGTACTCCCCTGATTAGCTTGGTAGGATCCCTGTAAAGTGGTGGTTACATCTTTCTTTAAGAAGAACGTTTGCGTTAAAAGCTCCTCTTCATCCTATGTATCTTCTTCTTGGTAAACTAAACCTGCACACTTGAAGAAAACAAATGAAACCTTCGCGTAAAATCGGCTGTAATAATATATATAAGACTCTACTAAACTAGGATATAATGCTTGTGGAATGGATGTTTACAGGTTTTCTTGAAAATTAAGACCTGGAAAATTCCAAAAATTTACAAGTAGCTCAGAAAACGAGAAAAAGTAATCAGTTGTTTCTGCTCCTTCCTGACGCTGTCAGGTTATCCTGACAGAAACTGGTCTGCGATTTTCTGGAAAATTGACATCTTTAGAATCTGGAAAAAGTTCAGCAAAAACATCCATTATGACTCGATACAAGCATTTGACTCGAACAAACACACATGTATATCTTTTAAATAATTGTAATTCTCATGTTTACGTTTCTTTTGAAAACGTGTGTAATCCTCCCTACACTTATCCCTTATGTAAAATACCTTTATATGTAATTAAGACGATGTTAAAGACAAAATAAAGCATTTTTACAAATTTAAACATGAGAATAAACAATAAATAAAAGATACACGACACACAAAAAGCAAACAATTAAGCATGGGTTGCCTCCCACGAAGCGCTTTTCTTTATTTATGAGTCTTGTAGCTACACTCGAAGTCATGCCCCTACGTGACTTCATTACCGTCACCTTCTTCCAAAACGATATCCTCATCGTTGACCATTTCATTATTGTTCAACTGATAATGTTTCACGCGTTGTCCATTCACGGTAAATTCCCTTCCATCATGGTCCAGTAGCACCACCGCCCCATTGTTCATTTTTCTCTTCACCGAAAAAGGTCCATACCATCTTGATTTGAGTTTTCCTGGAAATAATCTCAATCTTGAATTATACAAGAGCACCTTATCTCCTTCCACAAACTCTTTAGGATTCTTGGTCCGTTGATCGTGCCACTTTTTCGCCTTTTCTTTGTATGTGATCGACGATTCATATGCCTCAAGTCTTAGTTCATCCAGTTCCTGAAGCTGTAGGAACCTATTCGACCCTGCCTCGGAATAGTCCATATTACAGGCCTTAAGTGCCCAGTACACCTTTTGCTCAAGTTCAATAGGGAGGTGGCATGCCTTTCCGTATACCAGGCAAAAAGGGGTTGTTCATATAGGTGTTTTATAAGCAGTTCTGAATGCCCAGAGTGCCTCATCCAGTTTGAATGCCCAGTCTTTTCTATTTTGGTGAACCGTTTTTTCAAGTATCCACTTCAATGCTCTATTTGTGTTTTCTACTTGCCCATTCGTCTGGGGATGATATGCTATAGAAAACCTATGCGGAACACCATATTTCTTCATCACCTTCTCCATCTAAGCATTGCAAAAAAGGGTTCCTCTATCACTGATCAATGCCCTGGGAATTCCGAATCATGCAAAGAGCTTTTTAAGAAAATGAATGACTACTCTTGCATCGTTAGTCCTAAGGGCTTGGGCCTCCACCCATTTGGATACATAGTCGATAGCCACTAGATAGTATTCATTTCCTCCAGATGACGGAAAAGGCCCCATGAAGTCTATACCCCAAACATCGAATATTTCGCAGACTTGGATATAGTTCTGAGGTGATTCATCCCTTCGCGAGATATTTCCCGATCGTTGGCATGCATCACATGTTTGAACTAATATTTTAACATCGCGAAAAATAGTAGGCCAATAGAATCCAGCATCGAAATTTTTTTGTGCCATGACATTTACACCGTGATGTCCCCCAGATGGTCCTGCATGGCATTCTTTCAGAACTCGATCAATCTCTCCTCCGGCCACATAACGTCGAATGATTTGATCGGGGCATATGCGGAATAGGAAGGGTTCATCCCAGAAGTAATGTTTTAGTGTGGTGAAGAATTTTCTCTTATCTTGCTTGGTCATATACTTTGGCAAAACCCTACTGGACAGATAGTTAGCGTAATCTGCATACCATGGCTCAATTTCATTGATGGCCATTAGCCGTTCCTCGGGAAAAGAGTCTCGAATCTCGGTATGGTCTAACTTTTCAAGATCAGGGTTTTCCAAGCGTGACAGATGATCAGCAGCAAGATTTTCAGCTCCCTTCTTATCTCGAATTTCAATGTCGAATTCTTGGAGCAATAGAATCCACCTAATGAGTCGAGGTTTTGCATCTTGTTTGGAAAACAAGTAGCGTAAGCCGGAGTGATCAGTGAAGACGACAGTCTTGGAAAGGATGAGATATTGCCTGAACTTGTCGAAGGCAAAAACCACAGCTAAAAGCTCTTTCTCGGTGGTTGTGTAATTTTCTTGCGCCACATTCATGGTTTTGCTAGCATAGTAAATTGGTTGAAAATGCTTTTCCCTTCTTTGGCCGAGCACAATGCCTACAACATAATCACTAGCATTGCACATGATTTCAAATGGCTGAGACCAATCAGGGGTGACCATTATTGGAGCCTGAGTGAGATACTTCTTTAATCGATTGAATGCTTCCTTGCATTCTTCAGAAAAATCAAAAGGGGCGTCCTTGACCAGAAGCTGTGTCATTGGCCGGGCAATTTTTGAGAAATCCTTAATAAACCTTATATAAAATCCCACATGACCTAGAAAGCTTCAAATGGCTTTAACGGTAGTAGGATAGGGTAATTTGGATATCGCTTCGATTTTAGCTCTATCGACCTTGATTCCATTTCCTGAGACTTTGTGCCCCAAGATGATTCCTTCTCTTACCATGAAATGGCATTTTTCCCAATTCAGGACTAAATTAGTTTCTTCACACCATCTCAACATCTTCCTAAGGTTGGATAGACAAAGGTCGAAGGAATTCCCAAATACTGAGAAATCATCCATGAAGACTTCCATGCTATCTTGAATTAATTCATGGAAAATGGCCATCATACATCGTTGAAAGGTGGCGGGGGCGTTGTATAACCCGAAGGGCATTCGCTTGTAAGCAAAAGTTCCGTATGGGCATGTAAACGTAGTCTTTTCTTGATCTTCAGGGGCGATGGGGTTTTGGAAGTATCCTGAAAAACCATCAAGAAAGCAGTAGTACTCATGCCCGGCTAACCTTTTGAGCATTTGGTCGATGAATGGCAAAGGAAAATGATCTTTCCGGGTGGCATCATTTAACTTCCTATAGTCGATACAAATACGCCAACCAATAACCGTTCTCTGCGGTATTAAATCACCCTTCTCATTCTTCAAAACCGTCATTCCTCCCTTTTTTGGAACTACTTGGACTGGGCTAACCCATGGGCTATCCAAAATGGGGTAGATAAGGCAGGCATCGAGTAGCTTGACGACCTCCTTCTTCACCACTTCCTTGATATTAGGATTAACCCTCCTCTGCGGTTGAACAGTTGATTTGTAATCTTCTTCCATAGATATTTTGTGAGTACAAAAAGTAGAGTCAATACCCTTAATGTCAGCAACACTCCATGCGATCACTCCTTTATACTCTTTTAAAACTTCTAAGAGCTTCTCTTTTTGTTTATTGGTCAGCGAAGAGCTTATGATGACAGGGAGTTGGTCCTTTCCTTAAAGGAAGGCGTACTCTAAATGGCTCGGGAGATCTTTTAGTTCTAAGGTAGGGGGTTCCTTGATTGATGGTTTTAGCTTGTTTTCTGGCTTTTGAAGCTCAAGAGGTTCTATTTCTTCCCTACGCAGGTAAAAGGAAACAACTCCAACCATCTCAGTTTCTTCATCATTGTATATTATGTTGTTATCATCATTCATGAATTCGTTTAATAGATACTTATCAATGCAGCCATCTATATCATCAACAAATTCATCAACTTCTTCAACGAAATAAATAGGTTGATCATAGGAGGAGGAGTGACTCATAGAATCCTTAATGTCGAAGGTTAAGCTCTCGGACCCCACTCGTAAAGTGAGTTTACCATCATGAACATCGATGATGGCACGAGCCGTAGCCAAAAAAGGGTCTTCCAAGGATAATTGGAATTGAGTTATCTTCATCCATTTCTAAAATCATAAAATTGACTGGAAACTTGAATTCTCCTACCCTTACAAGAACATTTTCACAAACTCCAATGGGATATTTGATTGATCGATCAGCCAACTGAATACTCATTCTAGTTGGTTTTAGCCCTGAATATCCAAGTTTGAGGAACAAGGAATGGGGAATAAAGTTAATGCTTGCCCCAAGATCTGCCAAGGCATTTTTCATAGACAGTGCCCCTATGGAGCAAGGAATGGTGAAGCTGCCCGGATCTTCTTTCTTCTTGGGTAGGCTTTTCTGAATGATAGCCGAGCACTCATCTCCTAATGATATCAAACCTTCAAGTTTCTTTCGATTTGATATCAACCTCTTGAAGTATTTGCTATGTTTGGGGATATGATAAAATACATCGAGAAGTGGTATGTTGACGGATGCCCGTTTTAAATAAGACAATATTCTCTCATTGTCTTCTTCAGCCTTTTGATTCTTTAGATGTGAGGGATAGGGAATCCGTGCGAGAGTTGGTCGCTAGGCAGGTACTGAAGTTTGTGGAGGGGGGTCGCGAGGAGTTGAAGGAGGTTCAGGAATTGTTTCATTTCCTAACGCGGGCTACCTGGTGGTGGGACTCTGGTCAGGGTATGGGGGGTCCTTGGTAGTAATTCCTGACCGAGTAGTAATGGCATAAGTTGGATCATGATGGGCTGGGCTAGGTTCGCTTATCCTCTTGTGGAGTTCGGCGAGTTGACTCTCTAATTCAGCTTGTTGCTCTTGAATGAATCCTTCGAGACCCTTTAAAAGCATTGTCCCTTCCATAGTAAACTGCCCGAGTTTTTTTTCAAAGTTATCACGGACGGTGTATTCAGATCCCTCCTTTCCCCCAGTCTTCCATTTTAGATTACCCCAAGGAGTGCATTCATCGTTTTGATAGAATGTGGGAAGAGAAGGGTCATCATAAATATCATGACTAGAAAGGAAGACGCGCTCTTGGCGTGTGTTATCATCATACCCATCGCTCTTGTGTGACCCTCTACAGATGTCGCATATAAGATATGGGTTAAACAGCCTTTTGGGTTCCGGAGATTTCGTGAGGTACGCAAGCTTCTCTTGTGCTTTCTTTATTCGGTCATCGAGAGATGATAGGTTTTTACTTGAGGCAGCAGAGATACTGATTGCAGTCACTGACTCATTCCAAGGGTTGTCTTGGTAATGGACATATTCCTCAATGCGGTCCCATCCTTCTTCAGCAGTGAGATTAGAAATTCTTCGGCCAGTTGAGGTCAATCCCTTTTTGATCATTTCGGGAGATATTGTCGTAAAAGATTTGAACAAGCAACCAAAGGTTAATACCATGGTGTGGGGCTTGTTGAATGAGATCTGTTTGATGGAAGTGAAGAATCTTGCTCCTGATTAATGCAGTTCTCCCTGGGGGAAGAACTTCTTGGTGAATTTGGTTGTAAGTTGTTCCCATGTGAAGATGGATTTTGGAGGAAGCTTATCGAGACACTCCTTGGCCTGTCCTTGAAGAGAGAATGGGAAAAACTGGAGTCTAGATGTCTCTTTGGATGCCCCGTCGGCATAGATAGTATCCACAATTTTCAGAAATTGTTTGATGTGATGAATGGGATTTTTGCTGTGGGATCCATGGAATTGGCATGCATTCTGGATAAGCCAAATGTCGGAGGCATGCAATACCTCATTGACCTGCTCAGAAGGGTAGACAATGGCGTTGGTAAATCCAGATTTGGAGGGGTAGGAGTATTCCCCGAGGGATTTTGCTTCAGGTGGATTGATGGGTCCATTGACAGGAGTAGCGGGAATTTCCTCGCTATGTTGGCTTAGATTGTAAATGTTGATGGTTTCAGGGGATTGGGGAGAATGAGCGGACTCTTCGTCAGTCGCGGCTTCATCAAAGTTGATGGTGGTGCCTTGAGGTTCCGACTCATGGAGAGCTCTTCTTCGCCTATTCAGCTCTCTTTCGGGTTCATCAAAAGGTTCAAAAAGGGTTTTGGTGGAACTGCGGGTCCTAAGTTGTCTAAGGGGATTGGTTGGGGGAAATGGTAGGTTTGGTGGTTGGTTATCACCTTTCATGATGAAAAGTGATGGGATTACGAACAAAGGTCACGAAGAAGGGGGATAGACTACGAGGAAGCTAAAAATGAGAAAAAAGTTTACTTGATAGGAATCAAGCAAAGAAACCTAAGCGAGGTGGACTACTAACTAGCTATTCTATTCCCCGGCAGCGGTGCCAAAAACTTGATAACGCTACACGCGTCGTTCGGGGTCAAAGGAACTTCCTTTTCGTCGAGCAAGTTTTTCAACACCCTAGGCAGTGAACCTAATCGTTGTAGTGTAGTATTAGGGTAAGCCACGGGAATTGATATCATTCTCTAGGGGAATAGGAATGCTAGTGAGAAGTTACTACGCTAAGGATGGGGTTGAGGAAGATTATTTTTTATCTTTTTATATTTTTTAGGAATACGAATCTCGGGGTTTGAATTTGGGGGTTGGTATTTCTACTGATTACTTCTACTTATCTAATTATCTAAACTAAGGTGTATGTAGTTTTTGTCTAGTTGTTGTGTGCTCGTATGATGATTAAAAATGTATTTGCTTAGGTTTTATTACTCCCTAGTTATCTCCTATTGGTGGTTGAATTGTCACGTCCTTATTCCTAATCGAGTTGTGTCTCTAAGGTTGTAGGGTATGCGTTTATCCCTATCTCTTTGAAACTACCAAAGGTTAAAAGCTACAAAATCTCTAGGATTCATTAATTTAACACTAAGGTATTCTTTGGGTGTTTAGCCTACAATTACTCTAGGTGATTATAAACTAAGGTTCCACAAAGATTTAATCAAGCATTAATAACACAACGAATGACCTATCGCAATACTAGGTCAATTACAATTAGGATAAGAGACAACCAATCAATATTAAATAACCAAGTTTCGTATTCCCTAAGCAAACACACAAGTAAATTAGCCGGACATGGGGAACATGCAAGCATACACACAAACAATTGAAGACATAATTGAATTAATGAAGTAAAATACTTATCTTGATGTAAGATAGGGTATGGAACCCTAAAATATTGTACAAGACAGCCTTGGTTTGGTTTAGGTTTTTACTCCACAAAACTACACACTGAAAACTGAAAAATTCAGATTCTATATATAAGATTACAACTGCGACGGCGTCACCCTTTAATTTGTGACGCCGTCAGGTCGCCGTTATTAGGGTTTCGTCTTGGCCAAGTCATCCTTGTGACGGTGTCACCTTATGTCTGTGACGCCGTCGCCTTGAGTCTCTGATGCCGTCTGGATCAAATCTAGGTCGTCTGAGCTGCGACGTCCTACTCTTTTAAAACCTGATGCCGTCACTTGAAAATAAGGATTTTTGCTTATGTATCGTCACAACACATGTTTCGACGGCGTCGCACTTATAACCTGACGCCGTCCCCTTGTAATTCAGCAGCTTGAGTGTCTCGATTGTTGACTTTGGCCATTTTATTCGTATATTCGCGCCTTTTCGTCCAAATAAGTGTCATTCCAGCAATTTGCCTTTAAGAGACCTGAAAAGTGAAAAGGAACGATATTAAGTAATAACGGATACAAAAGTGATCAAATAAAGGCTTAAACGACCCCTCAAAAAGGTACATTTTAAAACCTTATCACTAACCCTTAAGAGAACCGCGTCCCACGGTTTAACTCACAGAGGTTTTCATGGGTAATTAGGTGAACAGATGGGGATACTTGGAACGCATTACATCCTCGCGCTCCCAGGTGAACTCAATACCTCTTTTCTTATGATTCCATCAAACCTTAATGATAAGAATGCGGCTTTGCTTTAGCCTCTTGACTTCCCTGTCCATGATCTCAACGGGTTCTTCTACAAAGCTAAGTTTATCATTGAGCTGTATATCCTTTAGTTGAACAACAAGGGTTTCGTCGGATAGACACTTCTTAAGGTTTGAAACATGAAATGTATCGTGTACTCGACTGAGCTCTTCCGGAAGCTCGAGCTTATACGCTACTGGACCAACTCTTTGTAGAATTTTGAACGGTCCTACGTATCGGGGTTTGAGTTTTCCTCTCTTGACAAATCGGACCATTCCCTTCCAGGGTGATACTTTGAGCATTACTTGATCTCCCACTTGGAATTCCATTGGTTTTCTTTTGACATCAGCATTGCTCTTTTGTCTATCTCGAGCTGCTTGTAGCCGTTCCTTGATTTGCATTATCTTTTCAGTTGTCTCTTGGACAATCTCAGGGCCAGTAAGTTGTACTTCTCCAACTTCCGCCCAACAAACGGGTGATCGGCATTTTCTTCCATAAAGCGCTTCAAATGAAGCGGCTTTAATGTTGGCGTGATAACTGTTATTGTAGGAGAATTCTGCTAGTGGTAAGTGCTTATCCCATCCTTTTCTAAAATTGATCACACACGCTCTCAGCATGTCTTCCAGAGTTTGGATCGCTCTTTCACTTTGTCCATCTGTTTGAGGATGATATGCGGTACTCATATCCAATTTGGTACCCATAGCGTTTTGGAGTGTTTGCCAAAATCTCGAGGTGAATCGGCTATCTCGATCAGATATGATAGAGATCGGTACACCGTGGTGAGAAACAATCTCCTTAAGGTACAACCGAGTGAGTGTCATCATCTCGTCGTTATCTTTGATACGCAAAAAATGAGCTGATTTTGTGAGACGGTCAACAATGATCCAGATGGTGTCAAAACCATTAGAAGTTCTCGGCAACTTAGTGATGAAGTCCATTGTGATTCTTTCCCATTTCCAAATGGGAAGTTCTGGTTGAGTTAACAATCCTGATGGTTTCTGATGCTCTGCCTTGACTCTTAAGCATGTCAGGCATTTGCTAGCATACTCGGCAATATCGGCCTTCATGTTTGGCCACCAATATAGAAGTTTTAGATCTTGATACATCTTGTTAGGGCTGAGGTGGATGGCATACTTAGATTTATGCGATTCATACATGATGAGTTCACGGATACCTCTGTAAAGTGGAATCCAATTTCGATCCTTGAAACATAACGTTCCATCTGATCTCTTCACGAATCCATTTTCGTTTTCCGGCATGCCATAAATCTTCTCATTCGGCCTATTTTCTTCTTTAAGAGCTTCAGTCTGAGCTTCAAGAATTTTTGATGGCAGGGGTGAATTAATTACCATTCCCAATTATCTCACTCTAAGTGGCTTAGGGCGATCTTTTCTGCTCAAGGCGTCAGCAACGACGTTCGACTTTCCGGGATGGTAGCGGATCTCACAGTCATAATCACTGAGCAATTCTAGCCAGCGACGTTGACACATGTCCAATTCCTTTTGATCCAAGACGTGTTGAAGGCTTTTGTGATCAGTGTACACTATGCACTTGGTTCCGTACAAATAGTGTCTCCATAACTTGAGAGAAAATACCACAACTCTGAGTTCTAGATCGTGAGTGGTATAGTTCTTCTCATGTGTCTTGAGTTGACGGGATGCATAAGCGATCACTTTGTTCCTTTGCATTAGAATAACGCCTAAAGCCAAGTGTGAAGCATCACAATATACCACAAAATCTTCTACTCCTTCGGGTAGAGCTAAGATAGGTGCTTCGCAAAGCTTCTTCTTAAGGAGTTGAAAAGCTGATTCTTGATTGTCTCCCCATTCGAACTTCTTCGTTTTCTGGGTTAACTCTGTCAATGGTTTTGCTATCTTCGAGAAACCTTCGATAAATCTCCGGTAATAACTGGTAAGACCTAGAAATTGACGAATTTCAATGGGGTTAGTTGGTACGGACCAGTTCTTTACAGATTCAATCTTTGCGGGATTCACATGAATACCTTTACTGTCAATCATGTGACCAAGAAATTGGACTGTCTTGATCCAAAAGTCGCATTTGGAAAATTTAGTGTACAGTTCTTCATCCTTGAGTAATTTCAGGACAGTTCTCAGATGTTTCGCATGTTCTTCTTTATCACGAGAGTAGATGAGAATATCGTCAATGAACACAATGACGAACTTATCCAACAGACTCTATTCATGAGGTCTATGAATACAGTAGGCGCATTGGTTAGACCAATTGCATTAGTTGGAATTCATAATGACCATAGCGAGTTTGAAATACGGTCTTGGGAATATCTTCCACTTTTACCCTTAACTGATGGTATCCAGTTCTTAAGTCAATTTTCGAGTATACACTCGATCCTTGTAACTGATCAAACAGATCATCGATTATTGGCAAGGGATATCGGTTTTTGATTGTGAGCTGGTTCAATTCTATATAATCGATACACATCCGAAATGATCCATCCTTCTTTTTTATGAACAAAATCGGTGCTCCCCAGGGTGAGGAACTCGGCCTAATGAATCCTTTGTCAGACAGCTCTTGTAGTTATTTAGACAACTCTTGCATCTCAGAGGGTGCTAAATGGTATGGTGCTCGTGCTATGGGTGTAGCTCCAGGTACGAGATCGATTTGAAATTTGACTTGTCGAGCAGGTGAAAGACCATGCAAATCTTCTAGGAATACTTCAGGGAATTTTCTAACTGCAGGCACATCCTCTAGTCGTCTCTCTTCCAACTTCTTTTCCATTACCTGAGCTAAGAAGGCATAACATCCTTTCTCTATGTACTTTATCGACTTCGCATAGGATAGCTCAAGTATTTTCTACTTTGATCCCCGTGGATAACCAAGGTTTCACCATTGATTGGAATGTGAACAATTTTCTCGTCGCATACAATCCTAGAACAGTGTTTAGATAACCAATCCATGCCAATTACGACGTCAAAACTACCAAGCTTGATTGGCAAAAGATCTATGAGGAACGGTTGGTCTTGCAAAAGCATAGGGCAATTACGGATTACGGCGTTGGTTCCTATTATCTTTCCATCGGCTAGTTCTATCTCATAAGTTGTGTCTAAGGCAATTGGGGTGATTTCAAGTAATGGTGCAAAGGTATGAGATATAAAACTCTTATCGGCTCCAGAATCAAATAAGATTTTTGCAGAATGATTGTGTGGAAAACTAGATGGGGGGGGGGTTGAATAGTTTTGCCAATTAAAACTTGGTTTTAAACTACTTAGATCGACTTATGTCAATCTATTGAAACGTGTGTGTTGGATGTTGATAGATAAGCATATGAATAAATAAGACTAAGATAAAGAGTAAGAGATACAAAACCAAAGTGCGAGTATTTATAGTGCTTCGGCTACAAGGACACCTTCCTTGCCCTACTTCACTCCCCGAGTCACCTACTCGAGAGTTCGTAATCACTACACAACACAAACTCCTTGTAGCGGAGAAGACTTCACAACGTCACCTACTCTTTATCCGGTACAAGGCTAGACACCGGGTTCTTCCACAAGGTAGAACCAAGCCTATCATAACGTCACCTACACTTTATCCGGTACAAGGCTAAATACCGAGTTTCATTACAAAGGAGGAACTACTACCCAACACTACACAAATCCTATCTCAAAGGATATCTACTCCTTATGACAAAATCAACAAGGATATCAATATCCTTTGACCCAATACAAATCTATCTTGTACATCGACACACCATATCGAATGTACACATTAGGCACCTTTCACTAATGCCTTTGACTCAACTTCTAGGCACCCTTCACTAATGCCTTTTGACTTGACTTCTAGGCATCCTTCACTAATGCCCTTTGACTTGACTTCTAGGCACCCTTTAGTAATGCCTTCAACACGGACTCTCGAAACCCTTCAGTAATGCCTTCAATATGACTCTTCGACACTTTTTCACTAATGTCTTCGTCTTGACCCTTTAGACATCTTTCACCTATGTCTTCGACACTACACTTCTAATGATAAGGAAAAGAACTATCAACAAGATACCATTAGTAGTCTTGATGATGACGAATCTAGGCAACCCATGGACTTGAGCTTGCTCGACTTCAAAAGGTGGTGATCTTGCCTTTAAGAGGAACCTAGAGAATCACACAAACACAAAACTACATAGAAAGATCACTTGAATCCGAGGTTAGAGAGTTTACAATACTAAGAGAAAATATGTGGGTGAGTTATTGATAACATCAAATAGTCCTGAATATTAAGTGTCAATTCCCCCCGATAATGCTTGTTATTTATATCATTTATATGGATTTACGCTTGTTTTCCATTGTTTTCCACTTTCAGGTAAATTACGAGCATTGGAGCTAAAGAGATGCGGAAATGGAAACATTACTAAAGATTTATCACAGTATGCCTATTTTGAAGAATTACGGCGTAACTCGTCTCTCACATTACGCCATAACTATTGCGTGACTCAGAAGTCCAACTTATCAAGAGGTTACGGCGTAACTCTTCCCAAAGGTTACGACGTAACTCCATTAGGTCAAAAGAGGTTCCACGCAGCTGATACTTACGCCGTAACTACTGCATCACTTACGAAGTAACCGAGTTTATTGAAGACAACGGCGTAACCACTTATTAAGTTACACCGTAACTAGAAGGTCTAGTGCATTTACGAAGAAATAGAAGGTTACGGCGTAACTCCTCTATTGGTTACGCCGTAACCCAGACCTGGCCTATAAATACCCCACGAATTCCAGCATTTCAAAGCATCCCATTCCACACACAACACTATGAGAACGTGGGAAAAAGCTCAAGGCAGGTCTAGGGGTGCATACAGAGCTGTTTCCAAGGGAGAAGTCACACCATTACGATAAGCTTTAGCGTTTATTATTTATTTTACTTTCAATTCATGTATTTCGTACCTTTGATTATTGAATTGATTTGCATGATTAATATGAGCGGCTAAGCACCCTTTGGTGCTAGCCTAGTTATGATTCCTTAATTATTTTGTTTGCGTTTACCTTTACTTCCGTATAATTATTTCTAAGTGTATGCATGCATAGTTCTTTGGTAGTTACCCTTGATTTGGTAGTTTTGAATGGCGATAGAGGCCAATTGCCTAGGAGATATGACGAACTGACCCTAGGTGAGCGGACTGAGACGGGGAAGGGTAAGATATGACCAACTGACGACCCTTTCTACTTGTGCGATTTGACCAACTGATCACCTATCGTTTGGATGAACTTAAGAATTGGGGGGTGTAGTGTCTAAGTTCCTAACGGTTGGGCACACACTATTTAGAATCTAGCATGTAGCGGTACTTAATGACTCGGCTTAGGGGACCAGGAACAACAGGTTTTATGACGGTGCGCCTGATTTCTCCTGTGGTGGCATCTTTGCTAATAGGTTAGGGCGAATTGACCAAATGCTGTCCTCTCAAATTTGACCCCACCTGAAGTAATTGGAAGTAGGTAGACGTAGACATAACTAGCTAGGAAGATTGACTAGGTTAGCACCACTATTCCTCTATTGATTTCCCTTTACCATTTATCTGCTTTTATTTTATTTTCAGCATTAGTAGTTTAATTAATTAAATCCGTATCAAAACCATTATTATTCTGTGACAATTAGACTTAGTAATAATCCAACACACATAGCTCTTGGGACGACCTCGGCTTTACCATTTACTACACTACACACGACCGGGTACACTGCCCGTTAGTGCATTAGGGTAGACCATAGGTATAGCGAGACACTATAAATATTAAGACCTGCTCAGTAAAACCTGCATCAAGTTTTTGGCGCCGCTGTCGGGGAGCTATTTTAGGATTTCATATTAAGTCTGTTTTTTATTTTTTTTTCTGATAATGTCAGGATACAAGACTCGCAGCTCTAGGCCCTTTCTGGCTACCCCATTTGTTGACCCGAAGAAGCAATTTCGAAAAAGGAAGATCTATTCTCCGGTTCCTATTCACAACATCTTCTCATTTTACGAGTCAGACCAGTCGGACACAGAACCAGAGGTCATCAATGATAATAATATCAATGACCTAACTATGGAGCAGTATTTGGACCGACCAAATGATAACTGCCAACGAAGCTTCACTCAGGATTCTCCTACCGAAAAATACTCCATCCCAGATCATATTATTCGAGAGTTACATGAGCTTAAGTTTTCTGGAGACGAAGATGAGGACGTTCAGGATCACGTAGATGAAGTTCTCCACTTATCCTCTCTTTTCAACGTCAGGGGTACTCCAAGTTATTCAGTCACTGCAAGGATTTTTCCTATGACTCTCACTGGAACAGCAAAAAGATGGTATAACAAACTTCCTAGTGAAAGTAAAGAAGCATGGGGAAAACTAAGAAAGGTGTTCGTCCAACAATTTTGCCCGCCTTAAAAAATGGCTAAGCTTCTCGGGAAAATCTATCAATTCGTTCAGATTGGAGAAGAAACGTTGTACCAAGCATGGGAAAGATTTAATGAGCTTCTCTATCGATGCCCTACTCATGATTTAAACAAACATCAGATCGTATACGTCTTCTATCGGGGGATTAATACGCGAACACGAGAACTCCTCAATTCACCAAGACCAATTCCTAGCATGACTCCTGATCAGGCCTTGGAATGTATACAACGGATTTCTGAACATTGCTTCAAGTGGCACATGGATAGATACGGACCAAGAGATAACTTCGATCATAAGGTAATGAAGACAATAACGAAGCAAGAATACAATTACGGGGAAATCTTTGAAAAACGAAGGTTGGAAAGAGAAGCTGAAGCATGTAGGGTTGAGAAGGTTAAAAGTGTATTTGAGACCAATACCGGGAACAGTCTTGAGAAAAAGATTCTTGACCACATCAAAGAATCAAGAGAGCGCGATGATAGGATAGAAAAGATGATGAAAGCATTCGTGGATAATACAGTCTCTTCTATTAAAATTCACGATGATAGGATAAAGAGATTAGATAGAAGTGTTAGTTCATGTTCAGAAGCCATCTCTGATTACCTAGCAGCTCAGGAGGAAGAAGTTGTCCACACTGTAGAAACTATCCTCGAAGAACCTTTGACCTTTTCAGAAAAGGTTAAGTGACGAATCAGCATGGAGAGACAATCACTTTTGGACCAAACTTTACTGGTAAACCCTTCTACTAATGATTCTGATAATACTAATCGTCATGATATTAAACGGGAATTAAGTTATGATGAGACTATTCGCCTCAACGAAAGATGCTCAACGGTTTTGAGGAACGAGCTACCACAAAAGGAAAAAGATCCAGGATGCTTTACTCTCCCTTGCTATATTGGGAGCCTAAACATGTGTAACGCCCTGGCAGATCTTGGATCTAGTATTAGCATAATGCCTCGTTCGATGTTTTGCGTATGGGAATTGGCAACTTAAAATCGGCCAAGATGAAAATTGAAATGGCTGATCGATCCATGCAATTGCCATTAGGAATTGTTGAAAATGTATTGGTGAAGATTAAGAGATTCCTTTTCCCAGTAGATTTTGTGATTTTTGACATTCCGGAAGACAACAGGATACCTGTCATTTTAGGAAGACCCATGCTTGCTAGTGCTCACACTAAAGTGGATGTCTTTGCCAGAAAATTGACTCTGGAAGCTAATGGAGAGATCGCCACATTCGGACCTAATGAACATTTGTATACCCCGGAGAAGGTGTGTGCAATTGACCCAGTGGGGGATTTTGGTGAAGCTCTTGAAAAGTTTCTTAGCGACCCCCCGGATCCTGGAGAGGTTGACTCGGGGAAGGATTTTGATGTTTTTGTGAATTTTGAAGGAGAGGATAACTTAGGATTAAGTGCTGAATACCTCTCAAGTGATGTCGAGATGACCCATTGGCAAGATAACTCTGAAAAAACATTCTTGCAATCGGACCAACCACAGTTTTATGAGATGGGGGCACGTATCCATCATAGGAATCCCTATTATCTGAAAATCTCATGCAAAATCGGGTTCATTGATTTTCACCCATTTATCGACAAAGATTCCCCAGTCAACATTATCTCTAAAAAATGCTACAACCAGGTTATGGAGAAGGATCTTGATTACAAAGGAAACAACTTCCTCGGAATAGCAACAAACATACGTGTTTTTGTAGGAACTCACTCATTTCTAGTCGACTTTGTGGTTTTGGATGATGTTAGCGAGTTCATGTCAGATGGGTTGACTGGGGTAATTTTCGAAAAACCCTTCAAAGAAATATCTGGGCTTGATAAAAACGAGAAGGAAGGACTGGTTTGGTTAAAGATTGGCGATGATAAAACTGTTTTCAAAATGCCAAGGACTGTCAAAAATTTTAAAAATTGGACTAAAAAACAGTTAAGTTACGCTCGGCCGCTGCTTGGTATTAGTGAAGAAGATAAGGCCAAAGTTTTTGATCACCCCTACCAAAAGATCAAATTTTTTTACTTAGGGTGTTTAGAACTTGGGGAAGGATACAAACGAGATGAGAATTTGATCAGCTGGCTTCAACATGGAGATTGCCCGGTCCACGAAATGACGAACAAGCACTGGTAGCCCGCGGCTCTGAGTCTAACTTAAAGACTCGTTAATAAAGAAAAGTGCCCTTTTGGGAGACAACCCGAATTATCCCTTTCTTTTGTTTTTATTTCCTTTCTGTTGGGTTTTGTGTTTTCTAACCATTTTGCAGGAAATGAGGAACTAATTGCTGCTGCAGTTGCTGATCTGAACAAAGTTACGGCGTAACTCATCTTGGTGATTACGCCATAACCAACATTTTAGCAGCAGAATTCTTGACGCATTACCAATTACGGTGTAATACCATCTCAGTGGTTACGCCGTAACTACTCGCTTCACAGCTCATACCAGGTTTTGCCAGTTACGGCGTAACTCCCTCATAGGAGTTACGACGTAACTCTCCTCTGCTTTAATTCTTTCATTTTAAAACACAGTAACCTTGTATTAGTTTTTAAATGAAATTTGTGGGTCTGTTCCCTGTAAACCCTCACGAGACTTCACTCGTCCACTTGGGACATCAAGTGGTTTAAAAGGCTTGTTGCATTCGCTAAATGCAACCGTGATTCCTACGAAAGTGAGTTAGGTTTGTTTTTCATTTTATTTTGTTTATTTTTTTTCTTTTTAGAATTATGCTTGTCGGTATTGTGATTTCAGGGATTGAAGTTTGTTCATAACGCTTAAACGAAGGCACGATCCTTTCTCGTGGGCCTTCTTCTTTTTGGAGCAAATTTCAGGGAAGTTCTCGCTCTAATTTTACCTTTCTCTTCACCTTTATTTTAATGCCTACTACAAAAGAGACTTTGTACAATTCAAGTGGGGGGACGGGAGTAGAATTATCTCTTGAACTTTATTTCGCCCTCATTTTTCTAGTTTATTTTGAAAAATTATGCCATTTTTAAGATTTTGACATGTTTTTCCAAAACCTAACTAGATTAGACCTTAGCCGAGCACATACAACCCTTGACATTACATGGTGAGATTAGCCTTATCTGTTTCCAATATTTTACCCCAAATCCACCAAATTATGAGTGTGCCGGTAGCTTGTAAACTTTAGAACTTGGCCTTTGTATCATTCGAGACCATAGACGAGGTATGTTGAGTTAGCTCGATGTATTTGGACTTTTCAGATTTAGAAGGCAATATTATAGGATTATCACCCAAATAGCCTACCATTGTGAGTCTATTGATTAGTCACCTCGACTTTTCGACCCCCATGTGAAACCCTTTTGTTGCACTCCCCTTTAGTGCAAGATACCCCTAGATACACCCTTCTGAGCCATTCCTTTCATTTTGTCAAGCCAATATATTGTTTCGTTACACCCTTACACCTTAGCCTACCCTGTAGTCTTTATTTGTAATTGGGAAGTCATCATTTTCCTAAGTTCAAGGTTCGAGTGGAAAGGTTTGGAAATCACGCTTTCATCGACAACAATTATGAAGATCATTGAAGACCCCCCGAATTCCCATTGTTCATCTCAAGTGGGGGGATGTTATGTTATTAGTTATGAAAAAAAAGAGTTGATGTAGTTATGCTATTGTAAAGTGCAATGTTATAAGCACTATAGTATGAGCTTTATTGATTAGTATCGAGGAGGCCACCACGGTCACATTAGAAGATTGGAGTTAGAGTTATACCAACTGAAGAAGAAAAGGTAGAGTGCCCATCACGACGTCCTTTAATGACGCACCTACCTTGCATTTCATGATCCGGTCTCTAGACTTTTAAGCTTGAACTTTGGACGGACGGTAAGTGGTGATGACTTTGTTATAGATTTAGACTACCTGCTTGTTTTTCATTTTACACCAATTATATATCCCATGTCTTATCCTACCCTTTAGTCATGAAGCGTGTCTAGGTGATGCAGCGAGCAATCTTTGGTGTATTCGCCATGGATTTGGTCATATATCATTGATTTTGTCCACTTCGCCGTGACATGTTAGTAATGACGAGTCAGCCCTTAACCTTTATCGTGTCTACCCATATTGCCTTCGAGAATTGTTTAGCCCTTAAACTCTAGTGGTGGAGATTTGTGTAACCGCCAATCTTATGATAAAATACATGCTATGATTGTGCGATTGAGTGATCACCCCGAAATTGACACTTAGAATAGTTGAGAGATTTGAGTGTTTGTTCCCCTTTCGTGAGGTGTTCGGCTTTGTTTTATTCTAGCATAAGGGATTTGTAAACTCATATTTTCCAGGTTTTGGGAGATATCTTTTTAGGAATCTATCTAATAAGGTCTACTTGAGGGCAAGTAGAGTTCAAGTGGGGGGATATTTGATAACATCAAATAGTCCTGAATATTAAGTGTTAATTTCCCCCGATAATGCTCGTTATTTATATCATTTATATGGATTTACGCTTGTTTTCCATTGTTTTCCACTTTCAGGTAAATTACGAGCATTGGAGCTAAAGAGACGCGGAAATGGAAACATTACTAAAGATTTATCACAGTATGCCTATTTTGAAGAAGTTACGGCGTAACTCGTCTCTCACATTACGCCATAATTATTGCGTGACCCAGAAGTCCAACGTATCAAGAGGTTACGGGGTAACTATTCCCAAAGGTTATGACGTAAATCAAATATTTTAAAAGAGGTTCCACGTCGCTGATACTTACGCCGTAACTACTGCATCATTTACAACGTAACCGAGTTTATTGAAGACTACGGCGTAACCACTTATTAGGTTACGCCGTAACTAGCAGATCTAGTGCATTTACGAAGAAATAGAAGGTTACGGCGTAACTCCTCTATTGGTTACGCCGTAACCCAGACCTGGCCTATAAATACCCCACGAATTCTAGCATTTCAAAGCATCCCATTCCATACACAACACTATGATAACGTGAGAAAAAGCTCAAGGCAGGTCTAGGGGAGCATACGGAGCTGTTTCCAAGGGAGAAGTCACACCATTACGATAAGCTTTAGCGTTTATTATTTATTTTACTTTCAATTCATGTATTTCGTACCTTTGAATAATGAATTGATTTGCGTGATTAATATGAGCGGCTAAACACCCTTTAGTGCTAGCCTAGTTATGATTCCTTAATTGTTTTGTTTGCGTTTACCTTTACTTCCGTACAATTATTTCTAAGTGTATGCATGCATAGTTCTTTGGTAGTCACCCTTGGTTCGGTAGTTTTGAATGGCGATAGAGGCCAATTGCCTAGGAGATATGACCAACTGACCCTAGGTGAGCGGACTGAGACGGGAAGGGTAAGATATGACCAATTGACGATCCTTTCTACTTGTGCGATTTGACCAACTGATCACCTATCATTTTGATGAACTTAATAACTGGGTGGTGTAGTGTCTAAGTTCCTAATGGTCGGGCACTCACTATTTAGAATCTAGCATGTAGCGGTACTTAATGACTCGGCTTAGGGGACCAGGAACTACAGGAATTGTGACGGTGCGCCTGATTTCTCCTGTGGTGGCATCTTTCCTGATAGGTTAGGGCGAATTGACCAAATGCTGTCCTCTCGAATTTGACCCCACCTAAAGTAATTGGAAGTAGGTAGACGTAGACATAACTAGCTAGGAGGATTAACTAAGTTAGCACCACTATTCCTCTATTGATTTCCCTTCACCATTTATCTGCTTTTATTTTATATTCTGCATTAGTAGTTTAATTAATTAAATCTCTATCAAAACCATTAATATTCTGTGACAATTAGACTTAGTAATTATCCGACACACATAGCTCTTGGGACGACCTCGGCTTTACCATTTACTACACTACACACGACCGGGTACATTGCCCGTTAGTGCATTAGGGTAGACCATAGGTATAGCGAGACACTATAAATATTAAGACCTGATCAGTAAAACCTGCATCAAGTTTTTGGCGCCGCTGCCGGGGAGTTAGCTCGATGCAGGTTTTACTGACCAGGGGATGCTTTTTTTGTACACCTTGTCTTGCATAAAAAAAAAAAAAAAAAAAAAAAAAAAAGAATGCAAGCAAGTGTTTGTTTATAGCTGATAGTAATATAAATTAGCTTATGTGTCATATTGTGTTTACTATTCTCGCCTTGTTTCATCTGGCGCAAATTTTTTCAAATCCGTTTTGTCTTACGGATAAAATTAGAAACCCGTACATTTCTATCTCGTCTTTCAAATTTTAATCAATATTCATATAATGGGGACATTGTACATTTCAAGTGGGGGGATGGGAGATAGAAATGGTTAATTTTGATAGAAATATGTGCTAAATTGACCCATTTTTATTTTATTTTTTATAGCACATTCTTTTTCATTGATGATGAAGGCCGAGTTAATGCATCTTACTTGCCTAGATTATGGAGTTTATGAGGCACCACATTACATGTCTTATGCATTAACTTGTGTATTGGATTATTGAAGATCCCTTGACTCTTGACCCTCGATTTTTGCTACGGGATTGAATGCGACTAGTGGTGGGGCGTCTGTAGACTTAGGAATCTATTTGTTTCGTGTCTTTTTGTTTACACCCATTAATATTTCCCATGTCTTATCCTACCCTTAGTCATGAATCAATTTTAGGTGAGGAAACGAGCAATCATTGGTGTCTTGGCCATGGATTTGGTCATGTATCATTGGTTTTGTCCCCCTCGCCGTAGCTCGTTAGTAATGACAAAATAACCCCATAAGCCTATGTTGTGTCAACCCATTGCCTTTTAGAATAGCTGCATCTATAGACTCTTGTGGTGGAGATTAGTATCTTTACCAAGCCTATGATAAAATACTCGCCATGACTGAGCAGTTGAGTGATCACCCCAAATATAAACACGTGAATTATGAGAGAGAGTGTGATTTCAATTCTCTTTTCGTGAGGTGCTCGGTTTGGAATTTTCTAGCTTAGGTGATTTTTAGACTCATAACTTCCAATTAATCCTGGGAGATATCTTTTTAAGAATTATTTAAAGGGTCTACTTGAGGACAAGTAGGATTCAAGTGGGGGGATATTTGATAACATCAAATTAGCCTGATCTTTTATATATCAAATTCCCGTGTTTATGGCCTCATTTGCATTAATATGGTACTTAATTCTTTCATATTCGTTCATATTTGCATTACAGGATAAATGAGGCGTTGGACCGGAAAAGAAGTGAAAAAAGGCCAAGTATATGTTCTGAAGATGGATTTACGTGTGCCTTTGGATGTTATGTGAAGATTACGCCGTAACTAGCTAATAAGGTTACGGCGTAAATATGAGCATTGAAGGATACAACGTAACCAATTCTTATGGTTACGTCGTAATTATTATCTTGAAGGTTACGACATAACATGGCAATTTAGTTACGGCGTAGAGATTATTTCGGAGGGATAAGTATGAGATGAAGAAGGATTACGACGTAACTCGGATAATTAGTTACGCCGTAATTAATTACTTGGGCGCAAAGTTTCGAAGTCCAGGGATTCGAAGCGGCAAGTTAATATTTATTTTATTCGCTTCGAGGACCAAGTATAAATATATCATGAACGACGAGGGGCTGAAACCGTAAGTATTATTAAGGCTTTTGGATTTAATTTGAATCAACGCGCTACTTCAGGGGCCAAAAGTAACATCTAGTGCAAATAAGTTTCAAGATATAGAATGGATGACAGAAACTACGAAGTATGATATTTACGGCTTAATTACATTTGTAGTTACGGCGTAACTTTAGTTACAACGTAACTAATAAATTTAGTAACACCGTAACCTTGTCGGGGTCTATAAATACAGCCCTAAATCTGTATTTTTGAGTATCTCTCTTCACCCCTCTCCCAGGGGTCGATTAGGGCACCACTCCAGGGCATTTTCCAGCAGTCCGAATCCAGTTTTGAAGGAAGAATTCACTCGCAATCATCATCATTATTAGCTCTACATCAAGTAATTTGTATCAAACATTATGTTCAATTCATTTTATGATTTATTCATTATTGTTGGTATGATTTATTATATGTTTGGCTAAGCACCCTGGTGCTGGCCTAGTTATGATTCTTATATTGTTTTGTTTGCATTTACTTTACTTCCGTACAATTATTTCTAAGTGTATGCATGCATAGTTTATTGGTAGCCACCCTTGGTTCGGTAGTTTTGAATGGCGGTAGAGGCCAATTCCCTAGGAGATATGACCAACTGACCCTAGGTGAGCGGACTGAGACGGGAAGGGTAAAATATGACCAACTGACGACCCTTTCTACTTGTGCGATTTGACCAACTGATCACCTATCGTTTGGATGAACTTAAGAATTAGGGGGTGAGTGTCTAAGTTCCTAACGGCCGGGCACTCACTATTATAAATCTAGCATGTAGCGGTACTTAATGACTCGGCTTAGGGGACCAGGAACAACAAGACTTATGATGGTGCGCCTGATTTCTCCTGTGGTGGCATCTTTGCTGATAGGTTAGGGCGAATTGACCACATGTTGTCCTCTCGACTTTGACCCCAGCTGAAGTAATTGGAAGTAATTAGACGTAGACATTACTAGCTAGGATGAATAACTAGGTTAGCACCACTATTCTTCATTGATCACATCTCTTGCCTTTATCTGCTTTCTTTTATTTCCTTGTTTTATTAGTTAGATTTATTATTTCTATATCAAAACCATCTTAAAATTGTGACTTAGACTTAAGTTAATTTCCGATCCACGTAGCTCTTGGGACGACCTCGGTTTTACCGAATACTACACTACACACGACCGGGTACACTGCCCGTTAGTGCACTAAGGTAGACCATAGGTATAACGAGACACTATAAACTTAAGACCTGGTCAGCAAAACCTGCATCAAGTTTTTGGTGGGAATAGGTCTTGGTGGGATAATTACTAGGTCAATATTTTCTACAAAGGAATAAATGTAACTACAAGACAAATGCTGGACTATCAAGGACCTATCCCGAACATGACTCCTACTACTGCAATTGAAGCCATTCAAAAAATGGCAGACCACTCTTAAAAATGGCATGACGGTGGAAGCAAAAGAAACAAAGGTGGAAGTTTTGACGGAAATGCAGCAATAGCTAGTAAACTTGAAAATCTCGGTAGAGATATGCTGAAAATCAAAGAAACTGTTCATGCCATCCAAGTCAGCTGCAAAAACTGTGGTGGGGGACATTTGACTAAAAACTGTCCTAAAGTCGACAAGGAAGATACGATCGAGGAAGCTAAATATGGAGAGAATAGGCCTTTCTACGGGGATAATCGTAATAGGTTTCGTGGAGGACCCCCACCGTATTACGAGCGTAATGAGAGAAGAGCTAACCTGGAAGGAATTATTAACAAGTACCTTGTGGACACTACCAAGAGGCAAAAGGAGCAAGAAGAATGGCTTAAGAATTTCCAAGATAATACAAACAAAAGCCTCTAGTCCCATGAAACATCACTTAAGAACTTGGAAACTCTAATTGGAAAGCTTGGCGACGAGGTTCAAAGAAGGAACGGAGAACAAAAGAGCAATTCCACTATATGTAAGGTTGTGTTCTTTGACAACAACAAGTGCTCTGATGAGTCGGATAATGATGGCGAAAGTGAGTTACGCCCTAATCACACTCCAGAATTACGGCGTAACCCAAATTCAAGCAAAGACACGAGCGCCAAGGACAACAACCCTAAAAGAAGGAGTCATTGGTGTAAGAGTATTGCAATTGATGATGGAGAATGCTACAGCTTGTGGGCCTCATGTGATCCTCGGAAAACCTGCGATGGTGGTGTTGATAAAGAAAGGATAAAAGATGACAGATACAAATGGACTACACTAAACGACGAAGAAAGGTTAGCCAAGTTCTCAATTAACGAAGTGGAAGGGCCGCCCATTAAGCATTACTGCAAACCCTTACTCATCATGGAAGATGAGATTACTAACGCTTGGCCAACGTGCAATCCTTTTCGTGATTATTGCAATGGAGGAGGTAATGTGAAGAACGAAGTTTGGGTATGCCCACACAATCTGGGAGACACGACGTTGATTTTGGAAATCTATCATTCAGTGATTTGTATTCAATAAGGTTCGGGGATGCTATAATTAATTCAACTCTGTTCAGAAATCTGGAACTCAAATATGAGAAACACATTCTTCGGGGGAAAACCATTAAGCCCCTCGATGATATTCCTTCTGAAGATGACTATGACGAAGGAGTTCAGAATCATTGGTGCGAACAAATTAAAACCAGCGATGGAAAAGTTTGGGCCTCCTGCAACCCTTTTGAGTATGAATGTGATGGATGAAGCAGCATTGAGAGAGCTGGGGAAGAAGAATTCCTTTGGACTTCGACTAATGATTCCAAAAGAACAGAACTGCCTTGGCCAAATGATCTCAGATTCGACGATTGGATCAAAATCAAATACGGAAAAATTGACGCGTCGACTAAAAAGAAAATCTGGGAATGGTGTATGAGTAAAAATCAACCTAACAATGAAGCTCCTAATGAAAAACCAGAAGATGACACCAAAGGCTCGTCTAAAGTAAACAATGAAGAATGCAAACAAATTCTCAACCAACTTGAAGATACCGATTCCGAAAATTATTTCGATTATCTCGAGTTACAAGGCGAAGACGGTTTCATTGACCCAGATGATGAAATACACGAGATACGAAGATGCAAGCTTCTTGGCATCCCATTTAAGAGGCCACCTCCTATTATAGCCGAAAAATTTGAGTTTACACGATACCATCTAGGGCCTGAAGAAAATTTTTGCAAGATACGAAAAATTGAAACCAAGGAATATCTCCGCACTACCACAAATGTCGGATGGGTTAGACGCAACTTAATGAAAGACGTGGATGAAGTCGGGGATGTCCAAAGACCCCCAAAGTAGCCCGCGGCTCTAAGTCTAACTTAAAGACTCGTTAATAAAGAAAAGTGCTCTTTCGGGAGACAACTTAAATTATCCCTTTCTTTTGTTTTTATTTCCTTTCTGTTGGGTTTTGTGTTTTCTAACCATTTTGCAGGAAATGAGGAACTAATTGCTGCAGTTGCTGATCTGAACAAAGTTACGGCATAACTCATCTTGGTGATTACGCCATAACCAACATTTTAGCAGCAGAATTCTTGACGCATTACCAATTACGGCGTAATACCATCTCAGTGGTTACGCCGTAACTACTCGCTTCACAACTCATACCAGGTTTTGCCAGTTACGGCGTAACTCCCTCATAGGAGTTACGACGTAACTCTCCTCTGCTTTAATTCTTTCATTTTAAAACACAGTAACCTTGTATTAGTTTTTAAATTAACTTTATAGGTGTGTTCCCTGTAAACCCTCACGAGACTTCACTCGTCCACTTGGGACATCAAGTGGTTTAAAAGGCTTGTTGCATTCGCTAAATGCAACCGTGATTCCTACAAAAGTGAGTTAGGTTTGTTTTTCATTTTAATTTATTTTTTCTTTTTAGAATTATGCTTGTCGGTATTGTGATTTCAGGGATTGAAGTTTGTTCATGACGCTTAAATGAAGGCACGATCCTTTCTCGTGGGCCTTCTTCTTTTTGGAGCAAATTTCAGGGAAGTTCTCGCTCTAATTCTACCTTTCTCTTCACCTTTATTTTAATTCCTTGTACAAAAGGGACTTTGTACAATTCAAGTGGGGGGAAGGGAGTAGAATTATCTCTTGAACTTTATTTCGCCCTCATTTTTCTAGTTTATTTTGAAAAATTATGCCATTTTTAAAATTTTGACATGTTTTTCCGAACCTAACTAGATTAGACCTTAGCCGAGCACATACAACCTTTGACATTACTTGGTGAGATTAGCCTTATCCGTTTCCAATATTTTTCCCCAAATCCACCAAATTATGAGTGTGCCGGTAGCTTGTAAACTTTAGAACTTGGCCTTTGCATCATTTCGAGACCATAGACGAGGTATGTTGAGTTAGCTCGATGTATTTGGACTTTTCAGTTTTAGAAGGCAATATTATAGGATTATTACCCAAACAGCCTACCATTGTGAGTCTATCGATTAGTCACCTCGACTTTTCGACCCCCATGTGAAACCCTTTTGTTGCACTCCCCTTTAGTGCAAGATACCCCTAGATACACCCTTCTGAGCCATTCCTTTCATTTTGTCAACCCAATATATTGTTTTGTTACACCCTTACACCTTAGCCTACCCTGTAGTCTTTATTTGTAATTAGGAAGTCATCATTTGCCTAAGTTCAAGGTTCGAGTGGAAAGGTTTGGAAATCACGCTTTCATCGACAACAATTATGAAGATCATTGAAGACCCCCCGAATTCCCATTGTTCATCTCAAGTGGGGGGATGTTATGTTATTAGTTATGAAAAAAAATAAAATTTGATTGAGTTATGATATTGTAAAGTGCGATGTTATAAGCACTATAGCATGAGCTTTATTGATTAGTATCGAGGAGGCCACCTCGGTCACCTTAGAAGATTGGAGTTGGAGTTATACCAACTGAAGAATAAAAGGTAGAGTGCCCATCACGACGTCCTCTAATGACGCATCTACCTTGCATTTCATGATCCGGTCTCTAGACTTCTAAGCTTGAACTTTGGACGGACGGTAAGTGGTGATGACTTAGTTATAGATTTAGACTACCTGCTTGTTTTTCATTTTACACCAATTATATATCCCATGTCTTATCCTACCCTTTAGTCATGAAGCGTGTCTAGGTGATGCAGCGAGCAATCTTTGGTGTCTTGGCCATAGATTTGGTCATGTATCATTGATTTTGTCCACTTATCCGTGACATGTTAGTAATGACGAGTCACCCCTTAACCTTTGTCGTTTTTACCCATATTGCCTTCGAGAATTGTTTAGCCCTTAACTCTAGTGGTGGAGATTTGTGTAACTGCCAAGCTTATGATAGAATACATGCTATGACTGTACGATTAAGTGATCACCATGAAATTGACACTTAGAATAGTTGAGAGATTTGAGTGTTTGTTCCCCTTTCGTGAGGTGTTCGACTTTGTTTTATTCTAGCATAAGGGATTTGTAAACTCATATTTTCCAGGTTTTGGGAGATATCTTTTTAGGAATCTATCTAATAAGGTCTACTTGAGGGCAAGTAGAGTTCAAGTGGGGGGATATTTGATAACATCAAATAGTCCTGAATATTAAGTGTCAATTTCCCCCGATAATGCTCGTTATTTATATCATTTATATGGATTTACGCTTGTTTTCCATTGTTTTCCACTTTCAGGTAAAGTACGAGCATTGGAGCTAAAGAGACGCGGAAATGGAAACATTACTAAAGATTTATCACAGTATGCCTATTTTGAAGAAGTTACAACGTAACTCGTCTCTCACATTACGCCGTAACTATTGCGTGACCCAGAAGTCCAACTTATCAAGAGGTTACGGCGTAACTCTTCCCAAAGGTTACGGCGTAACTCCATTAGGTCAAAAGAGGTTCCACGCCGCTGATACTTAAGCCGTAACAACTTCATTACTTACGACGTAATCGAGTTTATTGAAGACTACGGCGTAACCACTTATAAGGTTACGCCGTAACTAGCAGATCTAGTGCATTTACGAAGAAATAGAAGGTTACAACGTAACTCCTCTATTGGTTACGCCGTAACTCCTCTATTGGTTACGCCGTAACCCAGACCTGGCCTATAAATACCCCACAAATTCCAGCATTTCAAAGCATCCCATTCCACACACAACACTCTGAGAACATGGGAAAAAGCTCAAGGCAGGTCTAGGGGAGCATACGGAGCTGTTTCCAAGGGAGAAGTCACACCATTACGATAAGCTTTAGCGTTTATTATTTATTTTACTTTCAATTCATGTATTTCGTACCTTTGAATATTGAATTGATTTGCATGATTAATATGAGCGGCTAAGCACCCTTTGGTGCTAGCCTAGTTATGATTCCTTAATTGTTTTGTTTACGTTTACCTTTACTTCGGTACAATTATTTCTAAGTGTATGCATGCATAGTTCTTTGGTAGCCACCCTTGGTTCGGTAGTTTTGAATGGCGATAGAGGCCAATTGCCTAGGAGATATGACCAACTGACCCTAGGTGAGCAGACTGAGACGGGAAGGGTAAGATATGACCAACTGACGACCCTTTCTACTTCTTCGATTTGACAAACAGATCACCTATCGTTTGGATGAACTTAAGAATTGGGGGTGTAGTGTCTAAGTTCCTAACGGCCGGGCACTCACTATTTAGAATCTAGCATGTAGCGGTACTTAATGACTCGGCTTAGGGGACCAGGAACAACAGGACTTATGACAGTGCGCCTGATTTCTCCTGTGGTGGCATCTTTGCTGATAGGTTAGGGCGAATTGACCAAATGCTGTCCTCTCGAATTTGACCCCACCTGAAGTAATTGGAAGTAGGTAGACGTAGACATAACTAGCTAGGAGGATTGACTAGGTTAGCACCACTATTCCTCTATTGATTTCCCTTCACACATTTATCTGCTTTTATTTTCTGCATTAGTAGTTTAATTATTTAAATCCCTATCAAAACCATTAATATTCTGTGACAATTAGACTTATTAATTATCCGACACACATAGCTCTTGGGACGACCTCGGCTTTACCATTTACTACACTATACACGACCGGGTACACTGCCCGTTAGTGCATTAGGGTAGACCATAGGTATAGCGAGACAATATCAAGACCTGGTCAGTAAAACCTGCATCAAGTTTAAGACCTGGTCAGTAAAACCTGCATCAAGCATCAAAAACTTGATGCAGGTTTTACTGACCAGGTCTTAAATTTATATTGTCTCGCAATACCTATGGTCTACCCTAGTGCACTAACGGGCAGTGTACCCGGTCATGTGTAGTGTAGGAAATGGTAAAGCCGAGGTCGTCCCAAGAGCTATGTGTGTCGGATAATTACTAAGTCTAATTTTCACAGAATATTAATGGTTTTGATAGAGATTTAATTAATTAAACTACTAATACATAATATAAAATAAAAGCAGATAAATGGTAAAGGGAAATTCGAGAGGACAACATTTGGTCAATTCGCCCTAACCTATCAGCAAAGATGCCACCAAAGGAGAAATCAGGAGCACCGTCATAAGTCCTGTTGTTCCTGGTCCCTAAGCCGAGTCATTAAGTACCGCTACATGCTAGATTCTAAATAGTGAGTGCCCGGCCGTTAGGAACTTAGACACTACACCTCTAATTCTTAAGTTCATCCAAACGATAGGTGATCAGTTGGTCAAATCGCACAAGTAGAAAGGGTCGTCAGTTGGTCATATCTTACCCTTCCCGTCTCAGTCAACTCACCTAGGGTCAGTTGGTCATATCTCCTAGGCAATTGGCCTCTATCGCCATTCAAAACTACCGAACCAAGGGTGACTACCAAAGAACTATGCATGCATACACTTAGAAATAATTGTACGGAAGTAAAGGTAAACACAAAAAAAACAATTAAGGAATCATAACTAGGCTAGCACCAAAGGGTGCTTAGCCGCTCATATTAATCATGCAAATCAATTCAATAATCAAAGGTACGAAATGCATGAATTGAAAGTAAAATAAATAATAAACGCTAAAGCTTATCGTAATGGTGTGACTTCTCCCTTAGAAACAACTCTGTATGCTCCCCTAGACCTGCCTTAAGCTTTTTCCCACGTTCTCAGAGTGTTATGTATGGAATGGGATGATTTGAAATGTTGGAATTCGTGGGGTATTTATAGGCCAGGTCTGGGTTACGGCGTAACCAATAGAGGAGTTACGCCGTAACCTTCTATTTCTTCGTAAATGCACTAGATCTGCTAGTTACGGCGTAACCTTATAAGTGGTTACGCCGTAGTCTTCAATAAACTCGGTTACGTCATAAGTGATGCAGTAGTTACGGCGTAAGTATTACCGGCGTGGAACCTCTTTTGACCTAATGGAGTTACGTCGTAACCTTTGGGAAGAGTTACGCCATAACCTCTTGATAAGTTGGACTTCTGGGTCACGCAATAGTTACGGCGTAATGTGAGAGACGAGTTACGCCGTAACTTCTTCAAAATAGGCATACTGTGATAAATCTTTAGTAATGTTTCCATTTCCGCGTCTCTTTAGCTCCAATGCTCGTAATTTACCTGAAAGTGGAAAACAATGGAAAACAAGCGTAAATCCATATAAATGATATAAATAACGAGCATTATCGGGGGAAATTGACACTTAATATTCAGGTCTATTTGATGTTATCAAATATCCCCCCACTTGAACTCTACTTGCCCTCAAGTAGACCTTATTAGATAGATTCCTAAAAAGATATATCTCCCAAAACCTGGAAAATATGAATTTACAAATCCCTTATGCTAGAATAAAACAAAGCCGAACACCTCACGAAAGGGGAACAAACACTCAAATCTCTCAACTACTCTAAGTGTCAATTTCGGGGTGATCACTCAATCGCACAGTCATAGCATGTATTCTATCATAAGCTTGGCGGTTACACAAATCTCCACCACTAGAGTTAAGGGCTAAACAATTCTCGTAGGCAATATGGGTAGACACGACAAAGGTTAAGGGGTGACTCGTCATTACTAACATGTCACGGCGAAGTGGACAAAATCAATGATACATGACCAAATCCATGGCCAAGACACCAAAGATTGCTCGCTGCATCACCTAGACACGCTTCATGATGTTGGAATCACTCCTAAACCTAATTCAAGTGTTAGTGATTCATATGTAATAGTTAGCTTAATTATGGCCTTTATGTTTGTTATTAGCTTAGGCTTATGTAGAAGGCCCATAAGCCTAGGCCCAAGTCCAATAAGGAAAGGAAGGGACTAGGAGTGTTGCCCTAGCTCCCTCTCCTATAAATACCTTGTAATAACCCTCACTTGTGGGTTGGTTGTTCACTTTTCTATTTCACCTAAGCATAAACCTTTCTTCATTTATATTCGTGTGTTTGGTTTAGTGTTCAACCGATCTCTTCTTCATCTATTTCTTATATTGATGCTTGTGTTACTAATATGGTGACCTAACAGTGGTATCATTCGCCATCTAGTTGGGTGAAACGGTTTATTTTTGTTCTACTCGTAAGGTCTCACGTTTTTCACTTTTCATACGCTTAAAAACTCATTTTTTACACTTTTCAATCCAAGATTCTTGTACTTTAAAGGTTATTTGGTGTTAAAGTTTAAGTTTTTGGCAAAAAGTTTGAAACTTTATGTGTGTAGAAGTGTTTTTGAGCTTGACTTCATTCGTGTACCTCTTTCTACTCGTAAGGTGAAAAAGAGTTTTGGATCATCAAGTTTTAAACTTTCTTGTTATTTTAGTGATATTGAAGCTATTTCATCATAAAAATCAAGTTTCTAAACACTTTTGGGCATAAAATCAGCTTTTGGTATTTTTCTACTCGTAAGGAAACCCTAAACTTACGCATAAGATTTCCTTAGCTTGATCTTCAGTTTCTTGGCTTACTCAGTGTTTTTCTTGCTTGGATAGGCCTGAAAACACTTCAACTTTGGATATCTTTTACACTGTGATAGTGTAAAGGATTTTTGGGTTAAAACCCTAGTTTTACGCATAAGCATAAAAGCTTACGAGTAAACATCTTACACGTAAGCATTTTCTACGCATAAGCAAGTCTTACGCCTTAGAAAATATTACGCATAAGGTTCTTACTAATAAGTCTTTGGTTTACGCATAAGCTAAGGTTTCACCAAGTCTACGCGTAAGCTATTCTTACGCGTAAGTCTCATTGTTACGCGTAAGGTGGTGTTTTTACGCGTAAGCTCTTTCTACGCGTAAGGTTTTTTCTACGCATAAGGTTCTTTCTACGCGTAAGGTTCTTTCTACGCATAAGCTGGTTTTCTACGCTTAAGGACTTCTTCAACAAACAAAGGAAAATTTGAGGAAAATTTGAGTAAAATTTAATTTTTAGAGGAGACTAAACGTTCAATTTTTACGCGAGATTCAAATTTTGGTTTAACTGCGAAAATTTTGGTCAAAAATTCAAATTTTTGGGCCCAAATTCAAATTTTTCGGGTAAAATTTGGCGTCAAAATTGTCATAACTCAAAATTTTCCTACAACCTTAGAATTGAATTTTATAGTGAATTTCAAATTTTGAGAGACAAAATTTTTCAAAATTATTTTTGGAGGGAAATTGCAATTCACTATATCGGCCTTCTGTGGGCTATATCGACTTCGCACCTTTTTTCTTTGATTCTTTTGCAGGAATCAATGTATTCTGATAAAGCATTTGTGGAATTGGAAGAAGGATTTATTGTTCTGAAAGAGAAGTTGAACTCAATAATTAACAATTCCAAGCGTCAGACATCATCAAATTCCCGATATCCCGCAGTCGTGCAAGGTGAAAGAGTTGATGTACATGGAAGGAATGCTCAAATGGACGTTGAGAATGTTGTGATTACTGCAACTGTCGGTAATGCGGACAATGAGGTTGTAGCATTGGAAAAGCAGGATGACAGCAGCAGATCTGGAGACGATATCATACTTAACTACGACACCGAGCCCAACTGTGCCGAAGAACAAATGGTTGAGGAAGATATCTTACCCACCTATGACACTGACACAGAACAGATGGTCGAGGTACAATCTACTGTTGATCATATTCTTACTGCAAATGCGACACAACATACTGAGCAACCTGAATTTAGTAATGAAGGAGAGGTTGACCAGTGTGTTGCACAATGTCCAGACAACTATCTCATGTCTGAGCCCTTACTTGTTAACAATTCAACTGAAACGTCAAATCAAACTCTTGAATCTGCAAACATTCTTCTAAAAAAGACCATTTCTCAGTTTCAAAAAGATTTTACAAAACTTGAGGCTCATTGCATCTCTCTTGAACTTAAACTGCAAAACAATGTTTTAAACTCAGAGCCAAAAAGTAAATCTTTGAATGAACAAAGTAATCGTGTGGATACAGTAGTTAAAGAAAATTAGCATTTAAAGGCTCAACTTCAAGCAAAGGGGCTTGCACATGTTGCTTTACAAAACAAACTGAGAAGATTCACTGACAAGAGTGTGGATACTAATTTTGCAAAACCAACAATCTTGGGGAAATCCTCTCTACAACCTTTCAGAAAACAATCAGTAGTTAGACAACCAACTGCATTTAAATCTGAACGTTCAAAATCTTCAAAACCACGGTTTCCCTCCCAAGTTGTTGAGAATAATCATTTGATAAAACCAGTCACTCCACATTCCTGGCCTAAGAATAATGCTTTTGTTTCTGTTACACATGTTTCTGTTAAACCTGCTTCTATTAAATCTGTTTCTGTTAAACCTCTACAAGTAGTTGCACCTGGCCTGTCTAGGATTAGTTCGAACACAATGTCTAAACCGAGCATCAAAATTCAATATTCATATGATACCAATGACTTGCACAAGAACTATGATCTAGAAAAGGCTAGGAAAAGGGCACTACTCCAAAAGGATGGAATCTTAGGTTCACGACCTAGTGTATCACCTTCGAGTGTATTACTGAACACTGCTTGTAGTAGCAAACCAAAACCTAAGTTAACTCAAACAGTTAGAAATACACCCGTTGATCTAAACGTAAAATTTCAGAAACCTAATAGGTGGATCAATATAGGACGCATACTCTTCCCAAAAGAAGTTTCAACATCCCTTAGATCTAACCTTAGATGGATACCAATGGGTAGAGTTTTCAAAACTGTTGGTCTTAGGTAGATTCCTACAGGCAAGATACTAAGTAGTTGCACCATAACAAGTGTGAAACCCTCTACATCCATCCCTGAGGTAGGAAAGGAAATCATCAAAATAGCATGTTCCGGTGTCAAGAAGATAATTGACACTACATCTTTATGCCTCTAACATCTGGAACCCAGTTACACTTGGGGATTCATATTTCTTCTTTCTTGTCCCCCTCCTATTTTTTCTGTGCAGGTACAACAGCAATGGCTTCTACTGCAATACAGCGTAGGACCCGTTTTCCACCGTCCAAAACTTTATGATCCATCAGCTGCACCATCATTGTACTTAATCGTCAAGAATTGGAAACATTGCTTGCTCCTCTGGTTAAAGATTCTGTCTAAAGTCGTGCTTCAGATGTATCGAATGTTTCCGCTGCACAACCTGATAATACTCTAATTTCTGATACATCTGAATCTACAACAACAACCATTGCTGTAACTGCACCTCCAATTGAATCTTCGATAATAGAAGATCAAACTATTTCCAACAACAATGACACAGCTGATGATCAACAAAATGATTAAACAAAGCAGTTTTATCAGCAGTTGATTCTCACGAGATATTTATGGCATTTCACACTTGTTTGATTAATTGAACATACATAGTTTCGCTGTCTCCTTATACATGGTTTCGCTGTCTTCAATTCATCATCAACATACGTGGTGTATGATTCTGAATCATTGAAGACATCGAGGGGGAGAGAGTGTGTAGGTGGTCATTGCTTCCTTGTTCTTCTACATGCTTCTTTGCGAAAACCCAATGCCTTCTTGAATTTCTTCAATTAGGGGGAAGAAATAAGACGATCTGTGGCTCAAACGTCTCACTTTGGTGTTATCGTCTCAATTTCACAAGTGATCTTGTGTGAAGTTACCCAATTATGATGTTATGATGCCTCACACACGGTCTTGGTATCGAGTTATTGCATATTCACAGGTGATTAGTATTCCGATATACCATAACATTCAAGGGAAAGTCATATCATTTCGTCTTTCGTTGTTTGTTTGGTGTGATGCATCTACATACGTGAGAAGATCTTGTTGATTTCTGGCATGTTACCCTCGAACTGATTTTCCGTAATAAGTCAGATTTACATTGTGTGGTTTACTGCTCATCTACAAATTCCGCTGCATACTGAAACCTTCAAAAGTTAGAGGAAATGTAGACTTCATAAAAGTTTTAAATCTGCTAAAGACAGTTGTCAGTTTGGGGGGAAGCTGATTCTGAAACTTCTTCATAATGGCTTCTGAGTATAACAGCTTAGAACCCGGTCACAACCGCTTAAACTTCCCTCAAACCCCATCATCAGCTGAACTAAGCCCTCAACTTACACGTCAACAAATGGAAAGACTATTTGCTCCTTTGTTCAGTGACGATATTGATGAACGTGCTCCAGGTGTATCCGCTATTTCCGCTGCTCAATCTGATCATACTCTTATACCTGATACACATGCTACAACAACTACTATTGAAGAAGCACCACCAGTTGACTCTACCACAACAGTTGAACAAACCGCTTCCAACAATGATGAACCGGTTGATGATGTTCTTAATGAAGTACCCCCACCTGCAGATTTTGATCCAAATGCGTTCTTTAACCCGTTTGCTAATGAGACTGTTGCACCTGATGTCGCGGAATCATCTACAAGCCATTTGAATCCTCAAAATCTGCACAGTGTATACCAACATCAACCCTCTACACATCGATGGACAAAAGACCATCCACTTGAAAATATTATTGGCAACCCAAATCAACCATTCGTTACGAGACAACGTCTTCACACAGATGGTGAACATTGCATTTATGCACTCACTGTCTGCCAATCTGAGCCTAAAAACATTAAAGACGCAATGACAAAGGACACCTGGATTGAATCCATGCAAGAAGAACTCAACCAATTCAAACGTCGTGAAGTATGGGAACTGGTTGAAAGACCAACAGGGGTTTACGTCATTGGTCTCAAATGGATTTGGAAGAACAAATTGGATGCTGAAGGGAACGTAATCAGAAACAAGTCACGTCTGGTGGCTAAGGGTTATCGACAGGAAGAGGGGATTGATTTTAAAGAATCATTTGCTCCGGTTGCTCGTCTTGAGGCTGTTCGGATATTTCTCGCGTTCGCGGCTCATATGAATATAACGGTCTTTCAGATGGACATCAAAACTGCTTTTCTCAATGGGCAACTTAAAGAAACGGTTTATGTCAGCCAACCAGAAGGACTCGTTGATCCCGAGTTCCCGAACCATGTATACAAACTAAAGAAAGCTCTGTATGGTCTCAAACAAGCTCCTCGGGCGTGGTATGATAAGCTATCATCTTTCCTCATTGCCAATCATTTTACCAAAGGTTCGGTCGACCCAACTCTTTTCATATAATTTTACGGGGCACATATCTTAATTGTTCAAATTTACGTGGATGACATCATTTTTGGGTCAACACATAAAAAGTACTCAATCGCTTTTGCAAAACTAATGAAGAAACATTTTGAAATGTCCATGATGGGTGAACTTACGTTCTTTCTAGGACTGCAAGTTCATCAATCACCCCGTGGTATTTTCTTGAGTCAGTCCAAATATGCCCTTGAAATTCTTAACAAATTTGGAATGAAAACCTGTGACACCTATGCCACACCAATGACTCACACCAAGAAGCTAGACGCTGATTTACATGGGAAATTGGTGGACCCTACAAAATACCGTAGTATCATTGGGTCTCTCATGTATCTAACATCTAGCAGACCTGATATTGTGTTTGCCGTATATCTTTGCTCCCGTTATCAGTCGAGACCAACTGAAACCCACCTCTCTGAGGCTAAAAGAATCCTCCGATACATCAAGGGAACCATTAATTTGGGGATCTGGTATCCGAAGAATTCTGGTTTTGAACTAATCGCTTTTTCAGACACTGACCACGCAGGATGCTTCGATTCACGGAAAAGTACTTCAGGAGCACTACAATTTCTTGGTGATAAACTGGTGTCATGGCAATCGAAGAAGCAGGATTGTACATCGTTGTCCTCAACTGAAGCAGAATATGTAGCCATGTCGGCGTGTTGTGCTCAAGTCATTTGGATGAGAACACAACTCAAAGACTATGGTTACGTATTTGACAGAATCCCGATGTACTGCGACAATCGGAGTGCTATTGCGATATCGTGCAACTCAGTTCAACACTCAAAATCAAAGCACATCGATCTTTGATATCATTTCATCAAGGACCACGTGGAACAGAGTACAGTTGAATTATACTTTGTGGGTACAGAATACCAATTGGCAGATCTACTCACCAAAGCCTTAGCTCCTGCTAGGTTTAATGAGTTGGTCCACCGGATTGGTATGCGGTGTTTGACTCAAGAGGAACTGGATGAACTCTTAAAACAGTCTTAAAAACCAGTCAAACACCAAAATCTCTTTTGTAAATATTTTTCAAAAACAAAATACAAAAATATAAAACCTGATAAAACAACAAAAATATTCTTCTACCTATATTTCTTTTAACATGGCAAGTACATCTCTTCCGACAACACTCTAATCTTTCAAAATTCAGTATTTTTTTCGATCAAGTGTTGAGGGGGAGAAATCAATCACTTAACAGTTTCATTAAAAACTTCGTACTTGCTTGTTATCTTATCCCAGTTGTTTTCTTTATTAATGGTGGTTACATTTCTGGTTTACTGACACTCTTCGGACTAAAATTCATAAACTTTCATTATTTCTTAAGTCGAGGGGGAGTGTCGTCATATTTCTTTCCAAAGATCACTCGTTTGGTAACCAAAATAGAAGTTAAAAGGCATTGGTTGAAAATGGAAAAGGTGGAGGGGCTAAAACTGTCAAAAGCATAAAGTTATTTTTAACAAAACACCCCACCAACCTCATTTACTCTTCACATTAAATTTTCACCAAACCATATCCTACGCCTAATAATCATTCCTCTAATCCGTGTTTCTGATCATCAAATTGTAAGTGGTTTTATGTTTCTAACAAGATTTTAACATTGGTTTTTGAATTTTAAACGAATCCAACGGTTAGATTTGTGTATATGGATGATTTTGTGTTCTACGCATATGCGTATGAACACATAATCAAGATTGTGTGTTTGTGGTTAAAATGATAGTGTCAAAACATTTCTCTAACATCAATGATTACATTTTCATCACTAATACACACCCAGATATACGTATTGAATGATTTTTGAAACTAGGGTTTATGCGTAAATTTGGTTATTCTTAAATGTGAGTGTTTCTGTTTAAAAAGATTGTTGTATAAGGTTATTTTTATGATGAATTGACTATATCCATAGCTAGAACTTGCACAGAAACACCAAATATGAAAGAATTGAAATTTAGGGTTCTAGTTCATAAGAATTGGGTATTTTTGATTCATAACATGTTTGATGTTAAAACTTGGATAAGACAACTTCGTAGGCTTCTTAGACATACCAGAATCATTTTGGTGCATTTTCCATGGCTAAATCGCTTATGCATAATTCTTGAACCTTAGGGTTTAGGTTTACGCGTAATATGTTCTTACGCTTAACTGCTTGACATGATCTGAAAAATAACTGGATGTAGATGTTAATATTGGTGTTATGATGAATTTGTTTCAGGTTTCTATGCTTAAAATTCAGAATCAAGGTTAACTTGAACATCTACGCATAAGGATCACCTTACGCGTAGCATGTTATGCGTAAGAGAAATCTTACGCGTAGCGTTTACGCGTAAGGTTCTACATAAGGGACTACGCGTATCCTGTGAAGGATATGCGTAAACAGTGTCCTCTATGCATAAGGTCTACTCTTACGAGTAAGCCTTACGTGTAAGGTTTTATATGCGCTTACGCGTAAGCTCTACGCATAAGGTCCCCTTTTCCTAAGCGTAATATTTCTTACGCGTAAGTTAGGTTCCTACGCATAAGCTTGCGTTTACACGTATATCACTCCTGTTTACGCATAAGCTTGCCATTTCTACGCCTAAGCCTTGATTAACCTTAATCATGAATTGTTACGCGTGCAAATTTGTAAATAAATAAATCATAACGTCACGAAACCAATAATGTCACTAATAAGCTTAAACGTTTAATATGTTGTGAAAAATAAGTGATAACATGAACTTTAAAACTTAAAGTTAACTAACTCATGAAACTTTTCACGACGTCATTGGACTATTGGACATACAAGTTACATTGGACTCGTAACAATCATCAACATATCACATTCAATAATTAGACAATAAAACCATCTGTTGACTAACATAATGTCTTTCGATATGTTGGTTATTTTGGCTAACTGTATTTCAGATCTAGACATTGACGCTCAAATGCAGAATGTGGATGCACCAAATCTTCTCACCATTGCTGATATCTTCCCTAATGGCTATCCGATGAAGACTGTAAAGAACAACCTTCGCGTTGACTTTGAAACTCTCACCTGCTCAGAGTCTTCTTGCTTGATTGCTGTGGATATTCTGAAGAATCATCCTTATCAGAACATGCTCTCCAACTCTGCTACTGTTCCGGAGATCTACATTCATCAGTTCTGGAACACAAAGCAAAAGATCAAAGGACAGAATGCTGTGACTGTGACTCTCAACCACAAACAAGTCACCATCACACCGGCAGACTTAAGGACTGTTCTCCTCATTCCCGACATCGAGCCTACCGATTACGTTGATGCACCAACTGAAGAGACTGTTCTCCAATTCATGATCGACATTGGTTATGACGAAGCTACATGAGTAATCACTAAGCATTCATACGTGGATCTTAAGAATATTCCGCAACCCTGGAGAACACTCTACATCATCATCACCAAATTAGTTTCTGGTCGTGACAGTGGCTATGAGGATCCCAAGCTCATGGAACTGCAGATATTTTGGGCTTTGATCAACATGAAACACATCGAAATTGAAGCTATGATATGGGACGACATGATGTCATTCCTCAAAAAGCTTGGCTCAAAGATTCCTTATATCAGATATACAAAACTGTTGATCCAAAGAGCACTTGGGCTTAATCCTGATATCCCCAAGAGACTCAATGACCCCAACAATCATGACATGTTGTCTGAACCTACTCTAACTGTCAGATTCAAGGAATCAACAACAAAGAAACAAGGTGCTGTGTTGCCGGATCACCTTCTGTCTGATGAAATAAAAAATCTCTACACATACAAAAGGTATCTGGTAGCTGTTGCTGATACCGAGAAAACCAGACGAGGGAGTGCAGGCAGTGCCGCAAGCACTGAGAGTCAACGAAAGTTCCCGAAGAGGAAACCTCCACTCAAAAGGAAAGTTCCCTCTAAAGAAGTTGTTCCTATTCCCACTCCAAAGCCTGAACCGCCAAGAAAGCTAGTGGACGAAAGCTCTGAGGAAACAGAATCAGACGATGAAATCTTCTACTCTGAAACTGCAACCGATTTAACTCCTTCAGTAGCTAAACCCCCCAGTCCACCAGCTGACAAAGGTAAAGGGAAAACTCCTGTGATTGAACATGATAAGGAGAGCTCTGAAGAAGAACCAATAGATGAGCAAAAGGAATATCAAAGGAAGTTGAAGGAACTCAGACATAAACATCTTGCCGAAGCTTTCGTACAAGATCAAACTCGTGGCCCTGGAGGTTCAAGTGGTGGTACTCAAGCAACACCAGTTCTTGATGCGGTTAATCAACCCGATAAGGGAACTGGTACAACCATCACCCACGAACAACAACAACGGCAGATTGAGGACTCCATCAACTTTGATATTGAGGAACCAGAATCGGAAAAGACTGAGAAAACTCCTGCTGATGATAAGGCTAAGTCTGGAAATGAAGAAGAAACCTCCTATGATCATTTTCTTCTAGACAGTCCCGCTCGTTCTAAGGAGGAAACTTCTGAACCACCGAAGGACCCCGAGTCTCCTCATGTCTCTTCATCATCAGATTCGTCTTCTCACTCCTCTCTAACACCATCCGAAAGATCAACCAGATCCACATCCAGATCAGTGAAGAAGCCAACGGCCTCTTGGATTTCTCATGCAAAGACTCGAATCGTTAAAGCTGTCAAGCAGGTCAGGAAGAAAGAAATACTTTACAGAAAGCTGAATTTCCTCGCTGACCAAGTACAGTACCTTCATGACGAGAATGAAAAGATGTCAGCTGAAAGGGAGTACATCCAGAAATTCATGCAACGTGACGTTCAAGGGGAAATGAACGAGATGATCAAAGGGTACACTCACAAGTTCCTTCTTGACATCGTTCCTGGAGTTACAAAGGAGATGTTTACCAAACAACTCTATCCGAATCTATTACATTTGGCCAAGCAAACTATGAAATCAACACCAATGCATGTAAACATCAATCCAGTTGATCCCATAATCTTCTTAGATGCTGAATTGGTTAACCGGCTGGTAGCTCAAATGTCTAAACGATCTGCAACATTTGCCTCTTACGAAGGTAAATTGTTCGAAGCATTGCTGGAATACTAACTTAAATCAGCATGCAGAGAAGAAGCAGAAAGGCCTAAACGTCCAAGAGACGATGAAGATAAGGATAAGGATAAGAATAACGAGCCTAAACGCCCGAAGAAGTCTGGTGAATCATCTTCCATGAAACCTCCACCCCAAAGGACTCCAGCTCAACAAAGATCTCCTCCTCGCTCTTCTACTGAAAAACCTCAGGATTCTGAGTTGCCACCCCAGACTTAGAAAACCGGTGATCACTTTGAGTATACGGGTGGTGACGATGAGGAAGTCCGTGAGCCCCAACAACAACCCACCTCTCCCGAAAAAGTTAAGAAACCAGAATCCTCATCTAGGCCTAAGAAAAAGAAGAAGAAGGCGCCTACGGCTGACGTCGTATCATGGCTAGATGAAGATGACACCGATGAATACGACTGGTTTTCTACACTTGTTAATTCCACTCCCTATCCACCTGAAGGTCAAGATCTGGTAGATGGTAGTACATTGGAGCATGCAAAGTTACTGCAAGAAAAATTCCGAGTGAAGAAGATGACGAAATCAGAGTTGAAACGAATCAAGAATGAAGCCTTTCAACTGCTAAAAGACAGCTCGGAAAGTGCCATCGAGGTTGAATACCATCTTGAAAACATAGCACGAGCCATGTCTAACAACATTGATTGGCTCAACCCTGGTCTAAACCTCTACCAACAATTGGCCGACCATAATAGCCTAAGATTCCATTTCGATACTTCTTCAACAAAGATTTGGAATTCCTTCTACACGGTGGCGATGGTTCAAGAAAATACGCAACATCACTTACACTTCCGTTCCTGGCAGCCATATACTCCAACTGCATAGCCATCGAAGAAAAGGCTACTCACTTGTTTTCTAACAGTGTGGAACAGTATGGCGTCGATGCAATGTACGAGATTCACCATTGGCCAGAACGCCGACGAATCTACTACAAGAGCTGCCAGGTTCGAAAGTCTCAACATGCAGTGTATAGTACTAAAGGGATCGTTGCTATTAAGCATGTTGATCTTTCGTCTAAATGGGACTACACGTTCCTAAAGAATATCGTGGTCAAAAGACAAGACGAAAGGGATTATGCATTCTGTGAAGCGGACTTTGAGAATTTGTCTCTCAACGACATTGAAGATCTGTATCTTGCAAAAGTACAGGGACGCATGAGACAATTCTTGACTGAAGTTCAACGTGAATTCATCAAGTCATTACTTATCTTCATCAGAAGCATCGTGATCAAGGAACGTGTAGAAGACTTACAACTCGCTGTTGAATCATATCAGACCCGTGTCAACTTCAACAGACCTCAGCTAGAACTTCCCGACATCAACCAGCTTCCACAATACACCCTCGTCAGCAAACCATTCGGTGTAGTTTACCGCAGTGAACTTCAACGAAATTGCTTGATGGCGTGTAGAGATCTTCACAAGTTTGGAGATCACACATTGAAGAAGGTTAGGGACGGATTGGCTTATAGGTTGAAGGATATACATGAAGACATTGGGAAACAAAAGCGATGGAACTCTCAGGACAGACGGGATGTGAAGAGGATCATCACTATGATTGATGAAAGGTTGTATCGAAGGGACCAGTTCAGAACATTAGAGAGCTTTGTAGGTGGTTGTCCCAGGATTACTCTCACCGGCTATCAACGCCCTGTTCGCATTCCTGGTGACATTACTGGACTACCTGGTACCCCTTAAACTGCTTCTATTTCATATTATTTTGGATGTGTGATTTATAATGACCATGGCTTGTACACACATAATAGTGTACAACCCGTTCTTGTAATGAAAGGACCTTGTGGTATGCTTTAGTGCCACAATCCTTATAAAAGGAGCGAAAGCTTCTTAATTTTGAGTAAAACTTATCAAACCTTTCAATTTTAAAAGGTTTTGCTCAAAAGAACAAGTACTTCCCCTTATGATTTTCAAAACCTCAACCGTTTATATCACTTGTTGAGGGGGAGTATTTGATTTAAAAACTTTGTTCACAAATTGTTCTTTATAGTAATCTTCCCACAAAACTCAAAATGGTCATATTAATTCTCAACATTTCTTCAAAAATAACATTTATATGCCATTTTTGAGGGGGAGAAAAATATGTGATAAGATATATGTTGTGTTTTGCTATTGAATCCTCGTGTGAAAAGACTTAAACCCATGAATTGATGGATCTGAACAGTCATACATTGAAAATATTTGTCTTCCAAGACTTATCCAAGTAAATTGTACCCATTCAAGAAGCTCTTGATAGACATGAACTTTGACGGGTTTGACAACCTTTCGGGGTTGTCCACATCTTCAAGGTAGTTATTAGAGCTAGTTGTCACCTAAAAGCTGACAATGTATCTCTTTAACTATGCAACGTAATCGTGTCTCGCAAGGAATTGTCTATCTTGAGTCGATCAATTCAAAAAGTGCGAACTCTTTCCTCACTGTGCAGATTTCCGTAAAAACTCTTAAGCACATGTGGAGGGGGAGTATTTATGAAAATCTAAAACTCTTGAAGTGTTCAAACATGTTTTTCATTCACAAACACTTCGAGAGATTTTCATGGAAAATAGTTTTATGGCAATAGAGTTATAAGGTGATTAAGGTTAGGAATAACCGTCCTATGATCCGCCAGAGCCAGAGGGATCTACCCAAGGACACTACCAATAGTTAGAATTAGAAGTCCTTAGGTATGATTATAAAAAGGAGAAAATGAGAATCGGAGAAAGAAGGAGTTGAAGAATTAAAAAAAAATGCAAAGAAAAGGGTGAAAAGAAATAGCCTTCCAAATTATTCAACTTAGGGCAGACACCGGGTTCAATTCATATGCTACTGGTTGTCACTTGATGACGCCGGTATTGAAGATTAAAAGTCGTCATGGACCCAGTGACGCATGCACTAAACCTTCTTAGCCACTCAAGTTTCTCTCAACAGAAGCTTGTTTCATTCTCACAGGGAACCCTACATAATCTATCGGCTTTCTCTTAGAGATTGCTGATATTGAAGAAGGAGACCCTCTCCCTAGTCTCTGCTCAGGAAAACCAAAACGCACTATTGAGTCTAGAGCCACGAGATTCATCAAAAGATCTCTTAGGTACACTTGACATTTCATCACTTGTTGTTCAACAATAAGAACATCAGTGGTACGTTATCGAGTCCTTCACAGATCTTAGCAATCTGTCGAGAACATTTATGAGAGGTTCACAATTGTGATCCTCAGTGATTGAATGGAAACTCCTGCCAGGGTCAACATCAAACAGCCCTGACAGCAGCTCACTTTGGTAACTCCCCGTGGATTACGCTTAGTGTGTCTCAAACGGTCTACAGTCGTGAGGTGATGCTTCGGTGTACCTCAGCGAATCATCTGAACTGTAGGTGTACTTCGGTACATCGCGTTATCTCACTTGTGGGACTCCAGTTCGGGAATGGCCTTTGTGAGAATTAGAGTTGTGTTTTCACACTATGCTGTTAACACTCTCGAAGTTCAAACTTGTAAGTGCCGGAATCCGCTTATTACTAACTTTTCTTATGTTTTCTTCTTATGGAAGCTCTGGAGCGGACTGATCGTGCAGACTCTTCACATGCTCATGCCGACATCATCACTAATGGAAGTTCTATCTAAAGGCAACACAAAATTCAGAATGATTCTTCGTCAAGTCAAAGAATCTACAAAGTTTAAAGACTTAAAGAACTTCATCAGTACTGAAATCCAACGTCAAAGAGCGTGTGAGCATGTTGAAGAATGACGTGGAGACACTAGAGCAACGAAGCAGACCTGAGGCAAACTTGATGCAGACAACACCAACATACTATCACCACCATCACAAAGAACAATGATCAAAGAACAAAGATAAAGATGACGTCAAAGCAGAACTATTTAAAGAAAAAAAATTCTCTACACTGGGGAGATTGCTCAAATCAAGGCAATTCTTCTCACAAGAAAGAAGAATGTCAGAAGACGTCAAAGCTACTATTACATCAGCACCTTCACCATTTGCATTCATTCATCACCAACACTTAGGGGGAGATTGTTGGAATCACTCCTAAACCTAATTCAAGTGTTAGTGATTCATATGTAATAGTTAGCTTAATTATGGCCTTTATGTTTGTTATTAGCTTAGGCTTATGTAGAAGGCCCATAAGCCTAGGCCCAAGTCCAATAAGGAAAGGAAGGGACTAGGAGTGTTTCCCTAGCTCCATCTCCTATAAATACCTTGTAATAACCCCCACTTGAGGGTTGGTTGTTCACTTTTCTATTTCACCTAAGCATAAACCTTTCTTCATTTATATTCGTGTGTTTGGTTTAGTGTTCAACTGATCTCTCCTTCATCTATTTCTTATATTGATGCTTGTGTTACTAATGTGGTGACCTAACACATGACTAAAGGGTAGGATAGGACATGGGATATATAATTGGTGTAAAATGAAAAACAAGCAGGTAGTCTAAATCTATAACCAAGTCATCACCACTTACCGTCCGCCCAAAGTTCAAGCTTAGAAGTCTAGAGACCGGATCATGAAATGCGAGGTAGATGCGTCATTAGAGGACGTCGTGATGGGCATACTACATTTTCTTCTTCTGTTGGCAAAACCACCAACACCAATCTTCAAATGTGACCAAGGTGGCCTCCTCGATACTAATCAATAAAGCTCATACTATAGTGCTTATAACATCGCACTTTACAATATCATAACTCAATCAACCTTTTTTTTTTTTTTTTTTTTTTTTTTTTTTTTTTATTTCGAATCATCATCATTTTTTTATTTTTTTTTCAACATAACATAATAACATAATATACCCCCACTTGAGATGAACAATGGGAATTCGGGGGGTCTTCAATGATCTTCATAAATGTTGTCGATGAAAGCGTGATTTCCAAACCTTTCCACTCGAACCTTGAACTTAGGCAAATGATGACTTCCTAATCACAAATAACGACTACAGGGTAGGCTAGGGTGTAACGAAACAATATATTGGGTTGACAAAATGAAAAGAATGGCTCAGAAGGGTGTATCTAGGGGTATCTTGCACTAAAGGGGAGTGCAACAAAAGGGTTTCACATGGGGGTCGAAAAGTCGAGGTGACTAATCGATAGACTCACAATGGTAGCCTGTTTGGGTGATAATCCTATAATATTGCCTTCTAAAACTGAAAAGTCCAAATACATCGACCTAACTCAACATACCTCGTCTATGGTCTCGAAATGATGCAAAGGCCAAGTTCTAAAGTTTACAAGCTACCGGCACACTCATAATTTGGTGGATTTGGGGTAAAATATAGGAAACGGATAAGGCTAATCTCACCATGTAATGTCAAGGGTTGTATGTGCTCGGCTAAGGTCTAATCTAGTTAGGTTCAGAAAAACATGTCAAAATTTTCAAAAGGGCATAATTTTTCAAAATAAACTAGAAAAATGAGGGCGAAATAAAGTACAAGAGATAATTCTACTCCCGTCCCCCCACTTGAATTGTACAAAGTCCCTTTTGTACTAGGCATTAAAATAAAGGTGAAGAAGGTAGAATTGGAGCGAGAACTTCCCTGAAATTTGCTCCAAAAAGAAGAAGGCCCACGAGAAAGAACCGTGCCTTCGTTTAACCGTCATGAACAAACTTCAATCCCTGAAATCACGATACCGAAAAGCATAATTCTAAAAACAAATAAAAACAAAATGAAAAACAAACCTAACTCACTTTCGTAGGAATCACGGTTGCATTTAGCGAATGCAACAAGCCTTTTAAACCACTTGGTGTCCCAAGTGGATGAGTGAAGTCTCGTGAGGGTTTACAGGGAACACACCCACAAAGTTCATTTAAAAACTAATACAAGGTTACTGTGTTTTAAAATGAAAGAATTAAAGCAGAGGAGAGTTACGTCGTAACTCCTATAAGGGAGTTACGCCATAACTGGCAAAACCTGGTATGAGCTGTGAAGCGAGTAGTTACGGCGTAACCACTGAGATGATATTATGCCGTAATTGGTAATGCGTCAAGAATTCTGCTGCTAAAATGTTGGTTACGGCGTAATCACCAAGATGAGTTACGTCGTAACTCTATTTAGATCAGCAACTGCAGCAGCAATTAGTCCCTCATTTCCTGCAAAATGGTTAGAAAACACAAAACCCAACAGAAAGGAAATAAAAACAAAAGAAAGGGATAATTCGGGTTGTCTCCTGAAAGAGCACTTTTCTTTATTAACGAGTCTTTAAGTTAGACTCAGAGCCTCGGGGCTCCTATGGGGGTCTCTGGACATCCCCGACTTCATCCACGTCTTTCATTAAGTTGCGCCTAACCCATCCGACATTTAGTGCAGTGAGCAGATATTCTTTGGTTTCAATTTTCTGTATCTTGCAAAAAATTTCTTCGGGCCCCAAATGGTATCGCGTAAACTCAAATTTTCCGGCTATAATAGGAGGTGGCCTCTTAAATGGGATGCCAAGAAGCTTGCATCTTCGTTTATCGTGTATTTCATCATCTGGGTCAACGAAACCATCTTCGCCTTGCAACTAGAGATAATCGAAATCATTGTCGGAATCGGTATCTTCAAGTTGGTTGAGAATTTGTTTGCATTCTTCATTGTTTACCTTAGACGAGCCTTTGGTGTCATCTTCTTTCATTAGGAGCTTCGTTGTTAGGTTGATTTTTACTCATACACCATTCCCAGATTTTCTTTTTAGTCAACGCGTCAATTTTTCCGTATTTGATTTTGATCCAATAGTCGAATCCGAGATCATCTGGCCAAGGCAGTTTTGTTCTTTCGGAATCATTAGTCAAAGTCCAAAGGAATTCGTCTTCCCCAGCTCTCTCAATGCTGCTTCCTCCGTCACATTCATACTCGAAAGGGTTGCAGGAGGCCCAAAATTTTCCGTCACTGGTTTTAATTTGTTCGTACCAATGATTCCGAACTCCTTCGTCATAGTCATCTTCAGAAGGAATATCATCGAGGGGCTTAATGGTTTTCCCCCGAAGAATGTGTTTACCATATTTGAGTTCCAGATTTCTGAACAGAGTTGAATTAATTATAGCGTCCCCGAATCTTATTGAATACCAATCACTGAATGATAGATTTCCAAAATCAACGTCGTGTCTCCCAGATTCGTGCGGGCATATCCAAACTTCGTTCTTCCCAATACCTCCTCCGTTGCAATAATCATGAAAAGGATTGCATGTTGGCCAAGCGTGAGTAATCTCATCTTCCATGATGAGTAATGGTTTGCAGAAATGCTTAATGGGTGGCCCTTCCACTTAGTTAATTGAGAACTTGGCTAACCTTTCTTCGTCGTTTAGTGTGGTCACTTTGTATCTGTCATCTTTTATCCTTTCTTTATCGACACCACCATCGCAGGTTTTCTGAGGATCACATGATGCCCACAAGCTGTAGCATTCTCCATCGTCAATTGCAATGGCCTTACACCAATGGCTTCTTCTTTTAGGGTTGTCATCCTTGGTGCCCGTGTCTTTGCTTGAATCTGGGTTACGCCGTAACTCTGGAGTGTTATTAAGGCGTAACTCACTTTCGCCATCAGTATCCGACTCATCAGAGTACTTGTTGTTATCAGAGAACACAACCTTACACATAGTGGAATTGCTCTTTTGTTCTTCGTTTCTCCTTTGAACCTCGTCGCCAAGCTTTATAATTAAATTTTCCAAGTTTTTAAGTGATAGGTCATGGGACGCAAGGCTTTTGTTAGTATTATCTTGGAAATTCTTAAGCCATTCTTCTTGCTCCTTTTGCCTCTTGGTAGTGTTCAAAATGTACTTGTTAATAATTCCTTCCAGGTTAGCTCTTCTCTCATTACGCTCATAATACGGTAGGGGTCCTCCACGAAACCCATTACGATGATTCCCATAGAAAGGCATATTCTCTCCATATTTAGCTTCCTCGATCGTATCTTCCTTGTCGACTTTAGGACAGTTTTTAGTCAAATGTCCCCCACCACAGTTTTCGCAGCCGACTTGGATGGCATGAACAGTTTCTCTGACCTTCAGCATATCTCAACTAAGACTTTCAATTTTACTAGCGATTGCTGCAATTCCGTCAAAACTTCTACCTTTTTTTCTTTTGCTTCCACCGTCGTGCCATTTTTTAGAGTGGTCTGCCATTTTTTGAATGGCTTCAATTGCAGTAGTAGGAGTCATGTTCGGGATAGGTCCTTGATAGTCCAGCATCTGCCTTGTAGTTACATTTATTCCTTTGTAGAAAATATTGACCTTCTGCTGGTTATTTAGATCATTGGTAGGACAATTATAAAGAAGATCGTTGTATCTGTCCCAAGCTTGATACAGAGTTTCGTCGTCTTCTTGTTTGAAATTATGGATCACTAAAAGTTGATTAGAAATCTTCGATGGCGGGCAATATCTTTGAATAAAGTGTTTCTTTAGTAGCGCCCAAGTATTAACTGCCCCGGCAGGCAATCTTTCGATCCATCTTCTAGCTGCTCCAGTAAGAGTCATTGGGAACACCCTAAGGATAACAACATCATGAGACATGTCCGGAATGTTGAAAAGGCTTGCGATGTATAGGACATTTTCAACGTGCTCATATGCGTCTTCTTCCCTGTTTCCTGAAAACGGGTTAGCGCGAAGCTCCCTCATAAATTGGTCTTTAATCTCGAAACGAACATCCGCTCTAATTGCCGGTCTTACTAGACCCGGCCCTTGATCTGCTCTAGTCAACGCCAAGTATTCCTCAAGAGTGAGGTCATCGGTGTTAACAACTTCCATGGTACCTAAAAAATTGAAATATGATCGTGAGAAAAGTTTAAAAAACGAAATGAAAGACTTAATATTAATCCTAATATAACTCCCCGGCAACGGCGCCAAAAACTTGATGCAGGTTTTACTGAACAGGTCTTAAATTTATATTGTCTCACAATACCTATGGTCTACCCTAGTGCACTAACGGGCAGTGTACCCGGTCGTGTGTAGTGTAGTAAATGGTAAAGCCGAGGTCGTCCCAAGAGCTATGTGTGTTGGATAATTACTAAGTCTAATTGTCACAGAATATTAATGGTTTTGATAGGGATTTAATTAATTAAACTACTAATGCAGAATATAAAATAAAAGCAGATAAATGGTAAAGGGAAATCAATAGAGGAATAGTGGTGCTAACCTAGTCAATCTTCCTAGCTAGTTATATCTACGTCTACCTACTTCCAATTACTTCAGGTGGGGTGAAATTTGAGAGGACAGCATTTGGTTAATTCACCCTAACCTATCAGCAAAGATGCCACCACAGGAGAAATAAGGCGCACCGTCATAAGTACTATTGTTCCTGGTCCCCTAAGCCGAGTCATTAAGTACCGCTACATGCTAGATTCTAAATAGTGAGTGACCGGCCGTTAGGAACTTAGACACTACACCCCCCCAATTCTTAAGTTCATCCAAACGATAGGTGATCAGTTGGTTAAATCGCACAAGTAGAAAGGGTCGTCAGTTGGTCATATCTTACTCTTCCCGTCTCAGTCCGCTCACCTAGGGTCAGTTGGTCATATCTCCTAGGCAATTGGCCTCTATCGCCATTCAAAACTACCAAACCAAGGGTGACTACCTAAGAACTATGCATGCATACACTTAGAAATAATTGTACGGAAGTAAAGGTAAACGCAAACAAAAGAATTAAGGAATCATAACTAGGCTAGCACCAAAGGGTGCTAGCCGCTTATATTAATCATGCAAATCAATTCAATAATCAAAGGTACGAAATACATGAATTGAAAGTAAAATAAATAATAAATGCTAAAGCTTATCGTAATGGTGTGACTTCTCCCTTGGAAACAGCTCCGTATGCTCCCCTAGACCTGCCTTGAGCTTTTTCCCACGTTCTCAGAGTGTTGTGTGTGGAATGGGATGCTTTGAAACGCTGGAATTCGTGGGGTATTTATAGGCCAGGTCTGGGTTACGGCGTAACCAATAGAGGAGTTACGTCGTAACCTTCTATTTCTTCGTAAATGCACTAGATCTGCTAGTTACGGCGTAACCTTATAAGTGGTTACGCCGTAGTCTTCAATAAACTTGGTTACGTCGTAAGTGATGCAGTAGTTACGGCGTAAGTATCAGCGGCGTGGAACCTCTTTTGACCTAATGGAGTTACGCCGTAACCTCTTGATAAGTTGGACTTCTGGGTCACGCAATAGTTACGGCGTAATGTGAGAGACGAGTTACGCCGTAACTTCTTCAAAATAGGCATACTGTGACAAATCTTTAGTAATGTTTCCATTTCCGCGTCTCTTTAGCTCCAATGCTCGTAATTTACCTGAAAGTGAAAAACAATGGAAAACAAGCGTAAATCTATATAAATGATATAAATAACGAGCATTATCGGGGGAAATTGACACTTAATATTCAGGACTATTTGATGTTATCGAAGCGGATGCAGGTTTAGATGCTTTTTTTGTACCCCATAAATAGTCCTGCATCAACTCCTATCGCTGTCACAGAATATTTAGATGCTTTTTTTGTACACCATAAATATTACCACCAAATTATGAGTTTGTCGGTAGCTTGTAAACTTTAGAACTTGGACTTTGCATCATTTCGAGACCATAGACGAGGTATGTTGAGTTAGCTCGATGTATTTGGACTTTTCAGTTTTAGAAGGCAATATTATAGGATTATCACCCAAACAGCCTACCATTGTGAGTCTATCGATTAGTCACCTCGACTTTTCGACCCCCAAGTGAAACCCTTTTGTTGCACTCCCCTTTAGTGCAAGATACCCCTAGATACACCCTTCTGAGCCATTCCCTTCATTTTGTCAACCCAATATATTGTTTCGGTACACCCTTACACCTTAGCCTACCCTGTAGTCTTTATTTGTAATTGGGAAGTCATCATTTGCCTAAGTTCAAGGTTTGAGTGGAAAGGTTTGGAAATCACGCTTTCATCGACAACAATTATGAAGATCATTGAAGACCCCCCCGAATTCCCATTGTTCATCTCAAGTGGGGGGATGTTATGTTATTTAGTTATGATTCAAAAAAAATAATAAAAAAAAAATAGTTGATTGAGTTATGATATTGTAAAGTGCGATGTTATAAGCACTATAGTATGAGCTTTATTGATTAGTATCAAGGAGGCCACCTCGGTCACATTAGAAGATTGGAGTTGGAGTTATACCAACTGAAGAAGAAAATGTAGAGTGCCCATCACGACGTCCTCTAATGACGCATCTACCTTGCATTTCATGATCCGGTCTCTAGACTTCTAAGCTTGAACTTTGGACGAACGGTAAGTGGTGATGACTTAGTTATAGATTTAGACTACCTGCTTGTTTTTCATTTTACACCAATTATATATCCCATGTCTTATCCTACTCTTTAGTCATGAAGCATGTCTAGGTGATGCAACGAGCAATCTTTGGTGTCTTGACCATGGATTTAGTCATGTATCATTGATTTTGTCCACTTCGCCGTGACATGTTAGTAAGGACGAGTCACCCCTTAACCTTTGTCGTGTCTACCCATATTGGCTTCGAGAATTGTTTAACCCTCAACTCTAGTGGTGGAGATTTGTGTAACCTCCAAGCTTATGATAGAATACATGCTATGACTGTGCGATTGAGTGATCACCCCGAAATTGACACTTAGAATAGTTGAGAGATTTGAGTGTTTGTTCCCCTTTCGTGAGGTGTTCGTCTTTGTTTTATTCTAGCATAAGGGATTTGTAAACTGATATTTTCCAGGTTTTGGGAGATATCTTTTTAGGAATCTATCTAATAAGGTCTACTTGAGGGCAAGTAGAGTTCAAGTGGGGGGATATTTGATAACATCAAATAGTTCTGAATATTAAGTGTCAATTTCCCCCGATAATGCTCGTTATTTATATCATTTATATGGATTTACGCTTGTTTTCCATTGTTTTCCACTTTCAGGTAAATTACGAGCGTTGGAGCTAAAGAGACGCGGAAATGGAAACATTACTAAAGATTTATCATAGTATGCCTATTTTGAAGAAGTTACGGCGTAACTCGTCTCTCACATTACGCCGTAACTATTGCGTGACCCAGAAGTCCAACTTATCAAGAGGTTACGGCGTAACTCTTCCAAAAGGTTACGACGTAACTCCATTAGGTCAAAAGAGGTTCCACGCCGCTGATACTTACGACGTAACTACTGCATCACTTATGACGTAACCGAGTTTATTGAAGACTACGGCATAAACACTTATTAGGTTACACCGTAACTAGCAGATCTAGTGCATTTACGAAGAAATAGAAGGTTACGGTGTAACTCCTCTATTGGTTACGCCGTAACCCAGACCTGGCCTATAAATACCCCACGAATTCCAGCATTTCAAAGCATCCCATTTCACACACAACACTCTGAGAACGTGGGAAAAAGCACAAGGCAGGTCTAGGGGAGCATACGGAGCTGTTTCCAAGGGAGAAGTCACACCATTACGATAAGCTTTAGCTTTTGTTAATTATTTTACTTTCAATTCATGTATTTCGTACCTTTGATTATTGAATTGATTTGCATGATTAATATGAGCGGCTAAGCACCCTTTGGTGCTAGCCTAGTTATGATTCCTTAATTCTTTTGTTTGCGTTTACCTTTACTTCCGTACAATTATTTCTAAGTCTATGCATGCATAGTTCTTTGGTAGTCACCCTTGGTTCGGTAGTTTTGAATGGCGATAGAGGCCAATTGCCTAGGAGATATGACCAACTGACCCTAGGTGAGCGGACTGAGACGGGAAGGGTAAGATATGACCAACTGACGACCCTTTCTACTTGTGCGATTTGACCAACTGATCACCTATCGTTTGGATGAAATTAAGAATTGGGGGGGGGGGGGGGTGTAGTGTCTAAGTTCCTAACGGCCGGTCACTCACTATTTAGAATCTAGCATGTAGCGGTACTTAATGACTCGGCTTAGGGGACCAGGAACAACGTGACTTATGACAGTGCGCCTGATTTCTCCTGTGGTGGCATTTTTGCTGATAGGTTAGGGCGAATTGACCAAATGTTGTTCTCTCGAATTTGACCCCACCTGAAGTAATTGGAAGTAGGTAGACGTAGACATAACTAGCTAGGAAGATTGACTAGGTTAGCACCACTATTTCTCTATTGATTTCCCTTTACCATTTATCTGATTTTATTTTATTTTCTGCATTAGTAGTTTAATTAATTAAATCCCTATCAAAACTATTATTATTCTGTGACAATTAGACTTAGTAATAATCCAACACACATAGCTCTTGGGACGACCTCGGCTTTACCATTTACTACACTACACACGACCGGGTACACTGCCCGTTAGTGCATTAGGGTAGACCATAGGTATAGCGAGACACTATAAATATTAAGACCTGGTTAGTAAAACCTGCATCAGTTATAATGAAGAAATGGCTCACTATTTATAGACAAAATATGCTACTGTCCCACGGATCCCACAGATCCCTCACTTGAGGGATCCGTCCAGTGTAAACTAGAGGAACCGTGGGACGCTCCTCTTTGCCCGTGGGTTTTGGGTAATCGGTCATGGGTCCTAGACTTTGGACCATATGTATCCAAGTAGACACAATGTATCTAGTAGATGTAATGCATCTAGTCCATGGGTTATGGGTTAGCTCCATGGGTCATGGATAATACCCATTATGACTTATGCATGATGTCATGCAATGGGTCATGCGTTATGCTTCATGGGTATGGGTCATGAACTTTGGGTTTTACCCAACTACATTCAATGTATTAAGTCAATGGGTTAATTACTTAATTTTCTACCCATTATATTAGCCATTATAATACACACTAAGTATGTATATGTCTACTCAATATGTAAACACTAGTTGTTGTACATATGCATTACTAAATCATGAAAGCACTATTACTTGTTTAGTGTTTTGTGTGAAAACGTAAGTGTGTTAGTAAACTATTGGCTCAAACTATTTACGTATTTTAATTGTTTCGTTAAAATGATTTTACGTTTGTTATCGACAAAACATTAGAAGATCGTAAAATATAAATAAACATTTTTACTACTTATTTGTATTAACAATCTCCCCTTTTTGTTGATGACAAAACATAAGATTATTTTAAGGAAAAACTAAAATTCGTAAATGTTTGAATTGGAGTTTTTACTCTCTTTTCCCCCTTTTTTGTCGAAACAAAAAGAGCGTCGAAAAGAAACTAACACATTGTTTTAAGAAAAACATGTGAAAGAAAAAAAATGAAAAATAGAGAGTGAGTGTGGAGAAGTATTCTCGACTTAGCTCCCCCTTGACGAGTCCATCCCTTTATGAGGGCGTCAAGTAAGAAGAAATACTAAACTAGTGCATTGAAACTATGTTTGCAAATGGTTTCGTCTTTGTGACGAATATGTTCCCCCTTGATGATTGCAACTTTGCAAGGAGGACGTCATGTAATGTAATCCTAATGTGAATGATATTGCAAATGATTTTGCAATGTATTGCTTTGACACGAAACTCCCTCTAGCTAAGGGTGTCAAAGTCTTCATGTGTATATTGAAAATCTACAAAACAAAGGTTAGAAAACAACTATATAATGCTTAATTTCCTGCAAATAAGAATTAAGTTAGTGAAAAACAAGTCTTCTGTTGCACGGATCCCACGATTCCCTATTTTGAGGGATCCATCTAAGCTAAACTGAGGGATCCGTCTGTCTGTAAGCTTAAGACAGTAATGGTGATGTAAAAATTGATGTTAACATAAAAATGAGATATGTATTAAGTCACCAAACATGTTCTCAAGACAATATGGCATATAACATGTAATTTCATTCAATAAAAAAAATACGAGAAATGATCTACATATCTCTAAAACTAAGAGAATGATTTAAACATGAAACATGATTCTTAAACTATCTAAGTTAAGCTTACGACTAGGACACCACTTGAATCCTTAAGCTCAAGGTTATTTAGGTTTGTTGATCTCGTCGAAACGTTCAAGGAGGTGATAAAACACGAAACGTTGATCTTCACGTACTTCATGTATCAAGCTTTCAACATGTTGACAATGATAGCAATCTTTGTCATGGCTCGGAAATGATGGTGGTAGAAAAGGAATGGCTTGAGATGGAAGGTTTGGTTGAGATTCCAAAAAAGATGGAGGAATTTGTGGAGGTATATTTGTAGGTGATTCAACCAAAGGTGGTGGTGGTGGAATATGTGATGAGGATGGTGGTAGAAAGGTATCTACTTCCATGTGATCAGGTAGTTGACTTTGATGATTCCTCATAATCCAAAAGGAACGTTTTGAGGGTGACGGAGAAAACGATGCCAGGGCTAGTGTTGATTCAACACCTTGATTTTGTTGCGCTATTCTTTACATTGAGAATGTTAGAAATGATGGAGGATGAGATGGCCTAAGAGGCAAGTCCTCTAGATTGTAGAGGTGTGGTGATGAGAGTGGAGTGGTGAATGATATGGATCTAGGCACTAAGGGTGATGGTTTAGTGGAAATAGGAGTGTTTGGTTTAGGGGGTATGGTGGTGTTTGGCATTGGAAGTTTTGTGGGAACAATACTGTTGAAACAAACAGACCTTGATAGATCTTGAGCTCGTGAATCGTTATTTATGCCTATGTAATCACAAGCACAATAAAAGACAATCTCTACTACTTATATTTATCAGCGGAATATAAACACAAGTAACACAAATAACTAAGAACTCTGTGATCCTCTATGGATCGTTATATTAACTAAAACTTTGTTTTTCCAATCGATACATAACTCATACTATTGTGTTCCTTTTATAGACAAGGAACCCTAAACAAAACCCTAAACCGTTTCCCAAGAAACGTATAAACATAAAACTTAATAAGATATACATAATCACTTCCTAATAAAGCTCATGTATATCCAAACTAAATAAACTAAATACGGAATAATCACTTCCGCAGAAACAAACTAATAACTATTAAACTTCAGCAGATTATGTCTTCGGTAGAATCCACACTACTTCAGTAGAATCTATTCAGCAGTAATTTCAGCATAATCCAAACTTCACATAATTCCCAACAATCCTCCCCTAAACTGGAATTTGACATGGTTAAGTTCCAGTTTCTAGATAGATCTTTAGCAAGACAGCACCAGAGGATTGTTCACGAACAACAGCAGCAAAGAATCCAAATAATAACATCTCGTTGATGAAGAAACTCTGAAACTCCATATCTTTGCAGCAACAAATGACAACATGTACAGCAAAACATATTAGTTTCATACTATTCTCATCACATCCAGGTGTGTAAACTCCTGTGAGAGGTGAATCATTGAAAATAATGGATTTGATGTCTCTTTACCAATAGCCATCACTACTGGAGTAGCCATATGTTTAAGTTCGTAAACTATGGTACACTGATAACCATTTGATTTATTGGCAAACCAGAAACCATATAAACGGATTTGAGATGTCTTTACCTGTAGCCGTTTGCTCAGGACTAGTCAATTCTTAGAATTGGTGAATTGATAACCAAATATGGTATTCCAAGGCCTTTACCACAAGCCATATACAAGTGGGCTAGTCAATTCTTGGATTCCAAATAGGAATAAATCATGGTGAATTGAAAACCATACAACACTCAGCAATTAAGCATGGGTGGTTGCAGTCCCTATGATTTTGAGCAAACCATTACAGCTATCAACAGATTTGATGTATCTTTACCAAAGTTGTACCCCTTGGACTAGCTAACTCTTTGACATACACAAGGTATATCTGGTGAGTCAATAACCATCAAAAGTATACAACAAACCTGCAAGAAAAGTTAGATAAACCCAAACATTTTTTTTAACTAATAAAGAAAGAGAACAAAAATTACAAAATAAACAAAATATTACAATCAAGATGAACCTTTATGTTGCAGAAGCTGAGTTTTAATCAAACCAACACATTGAGAAGCATGAAGCTCATCATTGCCAACTGGATTAGGAGGTACTTCCAACTTCTGTCTAAGCAATCGTTCCATAAAAGCAACCGACAAAGGATAAATCTTATCCGATAACATACACAAAATCATACCACAGGTGGTCTGAACCACATGAACACAAGGCATAGGATAAAATCTCCAATTCTCAATCTCCCACTGATGTGAATTCTTCCAAATAGAATACCCTTTACCTTCTGGAGAATTAGAATCAAACAAGACTTGAAGATCACCCAATAAATATAAACCAGAACCCGTTGGTGAATGAATAGTATAATATTGAGTGACATGTTCATACAGCATCTTCAACTCATGTCTATTCACCAAATGAAAGATTTCCTTCAAGAAGTTGAACTGAATAACAGTATTATCCAGTCGATAAACAGTGTTAAGCTTCCCAGCTTTCCAATTAATCAATACAGCATGTGTTCCTTCAGGAAAAACCTCAACAGGTCCAACTTTAATAAAAGTTGACTCAGCAGCCATGAAATCTAAAGAAATACTCTTGGAAAGATGTTTCCTAGCCAGTCTGACAGAACTCCTTAAGGAATTAAGTTTCCTTTTAACCATACTTTTCTGCCTCCTACCAGCTATTTTATATGTATCAATCTGTAGATCATCTTCCTTACTCAATGGATCACCCAAATCCACACTAGGCAATGCTTCAGAAGAAACAAAAGAAGACTCAGCAGAAACAACCGTATCAGTGGAAGGATTAGCTTCAGAGGTGGTTTCAGAAGTAACAACTTGAGATAACACCATAGGCAAAACAACATCAAAATTATCCACTATATCAACTGTTTTAGGTCTCTTTGCTTTAGGAACATCTGACATAGTAGCAATCCTTTCCAATTTAGAAGAAGAAGTAGAACCAGATGAAGAAAACTTCATAATCATATTATACTGTCTGATCAAAGCATCATCAGACAAAGCACAGATTTGCTATATTGACATGCAAGCATTATAAATAGTAGAACTATGATTCTTCACAACTCTCCTTATATGAGCCCTCTTCTGAGCTACAGTCATTGGTTTTTCCCTTTTTGCTTTATGTCGTTGAGCAATAAGAGCTCTCCTCTTTGCAGTCGCTTCTTGCTTCTTTTGATTGCCAAGAGCCACCATTTGATCCACAAAATTTTCATTATCAAAAGATGCTCCTAATATAAGTTTTGCAAGATCTGAATCAGATGCACCTTGAGTAGTATAGGCATCCCATTGATCATCAGTGATCTTAGGAAATAATGCATCAAGCTCTAATTTTCTTTCAGTAGACAAATTAGAATCAGACTGAGCTTGAAGAAATTCAGCAACTACACGACTCTTCTGCATATTTTCATAATCAGCAAACATCCTAGCTTGAGCTTGATTTTCTTCTTCAGATACCAGACCTGAACCAATCATATCATCAATCACAGCTTCCTTTCCTTTGTCAGAAGATTCCTCAGCAGAACCAATGTGAGCTTCAGAAGGAACACCCAAACCATCATCAGAAGAAACATGTTGAGACAATTCCTCAACAGGTGTAAAAAAAACTTCAGAAGAAGAATTCAACTTAACAATTCTCCCAGCCATAAAAACTTCATCATTATCTGCTGAAGGTGAAGAATTTGGTTGTTCTTGTACAAATGAGGCTTGACCATGAGCAGAAACAACCTCCTCAAATAGAACATCAGCAGTTGCATCAACAACATTTGGCTCCTCAGAAGTTTCAGTAGATACCTTATTCAGATATTGTCTTATTCTTTTTCTAGCAAATATAATAGGCACCTTTCTCCTTGAAGATTCAGCAATAGGAGAAGAAACATCAGATGTAAGAGCTGCATCAGCCAAGATTCCTAGTGATGCATGCTGATTCTCTTCTTGCTCCTCTTCAGAAGAAACCAAAACTCTCTTTTTGCCCCTTTTACCAAGTAATTCCTCCAAGTGCTCAACTTTAGTCTGCAACTCCACAATCTTACCACCAAGAGTCGACTTGGTCTCTGTAAGCTCCTTCTTGAGATCAGCCACCTCACCTACATACTTGTTCACTAGAGCATATATTGAGGTAAGTGTAATAGGGTCCTCAGCTCCACCAACTGATTGCTCAGTGGTAATGGGAGCTTCATTGGACCTAATAGGACTAGGTGTGGGCAATCTATCAGTATCAACCTGAACCTCATCAAGAGAAACTCTTGTAGGTGATGGACTAGGACAAGGTCTAGGCGAAGGTATGGATGCCTCAGAAGTAGCAGAAGGGCCCTCATCAATAGCAACTGAAGAATTACCATCAGTAGTATTGGTAGAAGGTAAAGTAACAACATTATCCTCATCAGCAGTCTCATTCCCCTGAGGTAACATGGCTGCTAATAAAGGAAAATGTGTCCCCTTAAATTTAGTTCTCATTGAAGCAAATAACTTAGAAGATAAAACTCCTATGGGATGAAAAGCTTGGGTTTGGGTAGAAACATCCAATATCATCTGTAAAAACCTAGGGTACATCAAAAACTTGCCCTTTTTCCTAGTTATATTATCAACCATATTATCGAAAATAAACTTAGAAAAATTATAAGTTAAACCCTGAGATAGACAAATAATACCACATCCCAATTGAGTCGAAAACTGATCCCATCCTCCGGATTTATTGCTTAAACACTGAAGCAATGTATGAACCAAAAACCTCCACATAGGACAAAGCTGATTCTTTAACCACATGTCAGTCCTTGTGCCTTGATATCCAATTGCTCTAAGCCCATCAAGTACCAACACAGCATTAGAATGAAAAACCCCATTCTCATCATCTAACCGAAGCTGTCTTCTTATCAGCTCCTCTGTCACCACATACTCTTTTCCGTCAATCATTGCAACAATCTCTGTATCACTCCTTTTCGTAGCCGATGCCCAAAATTGAGTAACCAATGATTCATATATTGCATTTGGAGAATGTGTTAGAGCATACTGAATCTTTGATCTCTGTAAGAATTCAATCATCGGTCTATACAACTCGTCACCCTTAGCAGTTCCCAGAAAAGCGACCTTATTATGATCATGCTTGAATTGAAGCGCCATGAGAGATTTTGAAAGTTAGGGTTACGATTTACACAAATGGAAGTGTTTTGAATGAGAGTAAAAAGAGAATCACTTAATATGAGACGAAGATATGCAAGTAGAGAATAAGTAGAAATTTCCCAATTTGGGTCAAAGTTGACCAATGCTGACGTGGACTTCTACTTTTACTCAATTTCACTTTCAACTTCGGTAGAAACACTAGCCATTCTGCTGAAGAATACCAATCAGCAGAAACAGATCACTTATTCAAGAAGCTTCAGAAAATATCTTTTTACTGTTTCACCCACTCGCATTAAATCTCATTAACACTTGAAACCGTCTATAAAACAATCCCAATGCACACATATCTCTTCATCAAAAACCCCCAAATATCATTACAAACCCTAATTCCATCAATGCTCCAAAATTAACCACAATAAACCATGAGTACCAAACCTGAGATCATAGATCTCACAACATCATCCTCATCATCATCATCATCATCATCATCATCTAGTGATGATTCAAACCCATGGCTTCATTACTTTCCACAACCATATCCACGACCAAAGAAATCACCCTTTCTCCTTTCTTCAGAAGATGATAGTGTAGAGAATCCAAGTGAATCTGCTGATGATTCTGATGACTCCTATAAGGAGAGAACATCTTACTCCCAACCTCCAGCACCTCAGCCTCAACGAAGGCCACGAGCCAGAAATCCACCACTCCCTAAAGATAGAGAGGTGGTTCTCGGTCTTTCTGCATCAGGTTTTGGTGCATCAACACATATCGTATAGAGGAAATGCTTCAGGATAGTAGATGGGTTGCATTTTGGTTGAAATCAATAGATGAAGCACAAAGGACATATTATTTTTCTTCATCATCATGATTTGCATCAATCCATCCTTTCCATTTTGATCCTTAGCATCCTCATCATATTAGTCATGTATCTCCAGCCATCAAGATAGAATGAATGGGTGGTTATGCAAGACTTCACAAACGCATATCCAGCATCTAGTGTGAAAGATGTGAGCGATCATGCATATCCAACAGCCTGTTAGATGTTGGAATAGATGATATGAACTAGATTAGAATTAGTAGATGATGTTTGCATTTTATGTTGATTGTACTATGTAAGCTGTAAGCTGTAAACTGTTTCTTGAATGAATGAATGAACAATTTGCTTTAGTACTTCTTTTGAATGAACCATATAACTTCAGTACATTGTCTTTAGAAGAAACAAATGACTCACTTCAGCACTTTGAATTCAGTAGAAACAAGCTTTAGAGCTTTCTTGACCATATCCCAAATGAACAACCAATCTGCAAAACAGAACAAACACAGAGAAACACACAAACCAACAAAGAAAAACAAACTAAGATTACATTAGCTGGTTAGAGTTAGATAAAAGCAAACAAATATACAAAATTACATAGAAAAATGCAAAGTGTACATAAATCCTCCCCTGAGGCATATGCCTCCCCTTAAACTTTGCAGTTAAGGGTTAAGCATACCGATATGGACCACAAGGTGTTGAAACCTTGGTCCTTCAAAAGCCTTTGTTAACAAATCTGCCACATTATTATCAGTATGAATTTTGACCACTTTTATCAAATGTTTATCATATGCATCTCTTATAAAGTAGTGCCTGATTTCAATATGTTTTGTTCTACTGTGAAAAACTGGATTTTTAACAATGCATATGGTACTTTTATTATCAATAAAAATTGTTGTGTTCATGAAATTGTACCCATAATCCAACAATTGATTTTGAATCCAAAGAACCTGTCCACAGCAATTTGCAGCAGGAACGTACTCTGCTTCAGTAGATGAGGTAGCCACTATTGTCTGTTTCTTGCATTGCCAAGAAATCAATCTCTTTCCAAGGAATTGGCAACCTCCAGTGGTGGACCTCCTATCCAGATTTGCACCAGCATAGTCACTATCACTATAAGCTTCCAACTTAAAAGGAGACTCTTTTGGGTACCAAAGACCTAGTTGAGGTTGGCCTTTGAGGTACTTAAAGATCTTCTTAACAACATTGAGATGGGAAGTCAGTGGAGTAACTTGATGTCGTGAACAAACACTTACAGCAAAAGTAATATCAGGCCTTGAAGTTGTTAAATACATCAAAGAGCCAATCATAGACCTGTATAAATGAACATTCACAGGTGTATCTGCTTCATTGTTTGTCTTTGTCTTTGGAGCTTCATAAGGTGTAGTGGCAGTCCTGACACTCTCCATACCAAACTTTTTCAATATGTCCCTCACATATTTGTCCTGACTGATAAAGATACCATCAGGTTTCTGCTGAACTTGGAGACCCAAAAAGAAATTCATCTCTCCCATGGCACTCATCTGAAACTCTCCTTTCATAAGCTCCTCAAACTCCCTGCACCAAGCTTCCTTTGTGGATCCAAAAATAATGTCATCCACATACACTTGCACAAGAATAATGTCTGTGGAATTCTTCTTAAGGAAAAGTATCTTATCAATTGCACCTCTTCTATAACCATGCTTCAGAAGAAATGTAGAAAGCCTAGCATACCAGGCTCTGGGTGCCTGATGTAGTCCATAGAGAGCTTTGACTACCTTGTAAACATGATTAGGATAATCTGGATCTTCAAATCCTTTAGGTTGAGTGACATAAACCTCCTCTTCAATTTCACCATACAAGAAGGCTCCTTTAACATCCATCTGATAGACCATAAAACCCATATAGGATGCATAAGCTAAGAAAATCCGTATGGCCTCAACTCTTGCCACAGGTGCAAATACTTCATCATAATCTATCCCCTCCTCTTGTCGATACCCCTGTGCAACTAATCTGGCTTTGTTTTTAATGACAACACCTCGTGCATCTCTCTTATTCTTCAGAATCCATTTAGTCCCAATAGCATACTTACCATCAGGTAGTGGTACCAATATCCAAACCTGCTGATTTTGAAATTGTTGCATCTCTTCCTTCATTGCTTCAAGCCAACTGGAGTCTTCAAGAGCCTGAGTAACGCTGGTTGGTTCCACTTGTGAGAGAAAACAAGCAAACAAATAATGTTCATAGTCTGTGTGATTGTCTCTCTGCTGATTTGAGACATAAGAGATAAAAGCCACCTGACCATATTTAGAACGTGCTACAGTACCCCTTGTTCTAACAGGTGCATTAGGATCACCAATAATATTAGTCTGTGGATGAGCATTGTTGATCCTTGTAGTAGTAGTAGTGGCGTTGACATCAATGGAGGAATCAAGATTAGTCACAGTAGGTTCAAAGTCAGTGTCATAGGAAGGTGTGTTGAAGATTCCTGCTTTAGGCTGATGATGACCAAGATCTGAAGGTTTTGGAAACCGTGTATAAGGTTCTCCAAGGTCTGTTGACACTCTAGTAGAGATAGGAGTAGAGTCAACATGTCTTTCAGCCGACTGGGAGAGGTAAGGAGAAACAGAATCACTTTCAGCAGAATTGATGTTTCCACTGATTGCTTCACTGGCACTCTCCTCAACATTCCTCTCAGCATCTAAATTGGCTGCATACTCTTGTTTCTTCAGTCTGGCAAGGTCCTCAGCATAATGGAATTCATCTTCACTCACATCAGTATAATCTCTAGAAGTGTCACCTACAAAATTGTTAGGGGAGAAAGAAGGCACTACAATGGGTTGTTCATCATCTTCAGACCCACTGTCAGAATGATCATCCATAGTCCCTGCACTGTTAGTTGGAGATTCTTGAGAATCTGCATGTTGGTTAGCCATATGTCTAGAATAACCCAAGTAATCAGTTAAGTAATCAAGGTCAAATGACCAAACATGACCCTGTCCTTGAACATTAGGCTTGTCTTCTAGAAACCTCAGATTCAATGTCTCCTCAATCTTCTTAGCAGATACATTGTAAACCCTGTACGCCTTACTATGAGCAGAATACCCCACAATGTAACCATCATCAGCTTTCTCATCAAATTTGCCCAACGGATCACTGGTATTAAGAATTGTCACTTGACAGCCAAACGGTTTAAGGTAATGAATAACAGGAACTTTCCCAAATAGAAGTTCATATGGTGTTTTGAGATGTGGTCTAGTAATGGACACTCTATTCAGTACATAGCAAGTTGTGCCAACAGCTTCAGTCCAAAACATGGTTGGAAGCTTAGAGTCTGCCAACATTGATCTTGCAGCCTCTATTAAGGTCCTATTTTTCCTTTCTGCCACCCCATTTTGTTGAGGAGTTCTTGGAGTGCTATAGTCCCGTTTGATTCCTTTTGACCTACAGAGTTCTATAAGTATAGCATTCTTGAACTCTGTCCCATTATCACACCTGATTCCTTTCACCTTTTTGTTCAACGGATTTTCAATAAGGGTAACGAAGTCTTTCAACACTATAGATGTTTCATCTTTGGTCCATAGAAAGAATACCCAACAAAATTTGCTATAACCATCAGTGATCACCAGACAAAAATATTTATGATCAATGCTTCTCACTTGAGTTGGACCAAACAGATCCATATGAAGCAGCTGAAGAGGTTCAGAAATAATGCTTACAGCAGTAACAGGAACACCTTTGTATGAGGCTCTGTGTTGCTTTCCTTTGTTGCATGCAACACAGTTATGATCATTTGTGAAAACTTTGGAAGGAAGACCTTCAACAAGGCCCAGTTTAGAGAGCTGGTTTATGGTCTTGAAGTTGACATGGGCCATCCTTCTGTGCCATTTGGTAGACTCATCCAAGGATGCTTTAGCCACCAAACAAGTTAAGTCACCGGCTGGATTGACATCAGTTAAGTTGAATGTATAAAGATTGTGACTGCGAGGAACTTTCAGCAGAATTGAAGTTTCTTCTGGAAGTTTGAAGTCTTTAGATAGCACAAGACATTCATCCTCTGTGAAGAGTACTTTGTTCTTGGTGTCACATATTTGTGAGACTGAAAACAAATTGAAGTGTTGAAGTTCCTTGACATAATATACATTCTCAAAGTCCAGCTGAGGTGTTTTGATGGTCCCTTTCCCAGTAATTCTTCCATCACTTCCTCCAAAGGTTACATTGCCTCCTTCTTTAATAGGTACAAAGTTATGCATCATATCCCTGTTTCCTGACATACTTCTTGAACAACCACTATCAACAATGCCAACATCTTTATGCTTAAGGGGATGATCCTACAACAACAACAAAAAATATATACAAAAAGTTAGTACACTATGGAGGCTCAAGTCATTGCTGACTTGAACCTGCCTTGTGGATCATATGAGTTATGCCATGCAGAAGTATAAGATCCACTATTGTTCTTGGGTTTCCATTGAAACTTAGGTCCCTGTTTATTCCAAGAACAACCTGCTGAGGTATTGACAGCAGTGTCCCAGTACCCTTTCCCATCAGTCATAGAGTTAACATATCCAGGCCAAAAACCATTCTTAAAATATTCACTTGTTGGTTGAACATATGGTTTTACAATTGGTCTTCTCCAAGGAAAAGGAGAATTAGTATTAGTTGCTTGTGGAACATAAAGTGGTATATCATTAACATTGGTCCACATTGGTCTAGATTTCCTAGAATCACCACACCTACTCATCCTTTGCTCATGATAATCACAATCCTTAATTAAATGAAATTTACTTCCACACACAAAACATGTCTTCTGTTTAGAAGATTTATTCAAACCAAACGATGTGTTATTACAAGCAGAAGTATTCAAACCAAAACCATGAAAAGAATTGTTTTTAACAGTACTATTATGCAAAGAATTAAAAAGCAAGTCTTCAGAGGCAACTGTCTTGGAAGTGGATTCCTTGGCAGCAACTCTGATATGCTTATTGGTAGTCTTGGGTGCAGGCAGGGGTGAAGACTTGGGAAGGTCAGACTTGTCATTTGAATCACACTCTGTAGACCCTTGCTTGGAGGACTTGTCACTGTTAACACAAGAGACAAAGTCATTAGAAGAAGTATCAGGGTCTGGCAAGTCCTTTGACTTTTTGCCATAGAGATGGTGTGATCCATCAAAGTCAACAGTAATGGAAAGGTCAATGGGCATGTGCTCACCTCTAATAGGTCCACGTACAGCATGTAGGTCACCTTCTTTCACAAAATTAGCTAGGCCTGCTGATGTAGATTTGCGAGTGTCATCTCTAGCTTCTAATCCTACATACTTCTTAAAGCCTAAACCTATAGTAGTATTTGGAGTTTGACTAGCATAGATGTGACTTGCTAACTTGTTTCCATTTAATATCCATTCTTTATGCCTAGCAATTTTTCCTCATTAAGTTTCTCTTTAAGCTCTAAATTTTCTGACACTACATCTGCTCTTAACTTCTCAGACCACTTTAACTCATTTTTAGCACATTCGAGATCCCTTTCTAATACACCTATCTTCTCATCATAAGCTATTTTATTCTTCTAAAACCAAACCTTTTGTCTTTCTAGTGTTTTTAAAGCCTGTTTATAAGCTTCAACTTCCACATAGCATTCATTATATTTAGGTTTCAAAATATCATAAGCTTCTTTGAGTTCATTATAACGCTCACTACAACCAAACAAACAGTTTTGTACCTGAGAGATGCCCATCAAGGCAATCTGATCATGCCTATCCTCTGAAGTACAGCTTACAATCAAACCAACGTTATCATTACCAGGACCATCATTATCTTCCTGCTCATGTTGCTTCCAGTCCACATTGTTATCTAGAGTGACCAAAGCAGCTGATCCCTTTGAAGTTCCTGCCTCCTTCTGATACTGCTGATAAGAAGAGTATCTTGTCTCATCACCAGCTTTCCTGTCTTTGCATTCTCTGGAGAAGTGACCCATCTGTTGACATGTGAAGCATTTAACCTTCCTCTTGTCAAACCTCGCTGGATCTCGTCCTTTGAATCCAAACCTTCTGCCAGCTTTTCGCTCAAAATTCTTGATATCCATGGAAAGCATGGCCACCTGCCACCTCAGCTTCATCTCTTCCATCTCAAACGGGTCCACCTGATCAAAATCCTCATAGGCCAGATCCTGCTGAGGATCATAATCAGCAAAGAAGGATCCAAGAACATCTTCCATAATACCACTCGATTTAGAATGAGAGCTTGATGAAGGAGTAGCATAAGATGATGATGAATATGGGCTTGGACCATAACTTATCTTTGGGGTAGAGGCTCCAACAAATGCTGTGTGACTAGCAGAAGAAGATGATCTAAAAGGACTTCTTACATCATGTTCAAGAGCTTTAAGTTTGTGGTACAACTCATCAAAGGTAATCATGTCCAAACCACCTTTAGCTTTTAAAGCAATGCTTACGTGTAGCCAGGATGGAGGTAAAGACCTCAGAAACTTAGAATTACAATCATCATTATCTGGCTTTGCCTGCAGCTGATTTAACTGACTTAAAATCTTGTGAAACTTGTCATAGCCCTTGTGAATTCCTTCCTCTTCAGAGATTTGAAAATCCTGAAACTGTTGTCTCAGCATGGACTTTTTCAGTCTCCTAGACTCCTCATTCCCACCGAACTTTGCCTTAATTGCTAACCATATGTCCTTAGCATCTTGCATGAAGTGAAAATCACTTAAGTGATCCTCAGGAATAGCTTGAAGAAGAATGGTTCTAACCTTGGTTTCTCTCTGAACCGCCAGTAATTCTTCAGCAGTTTTGGGAGGAACATTAGTCATCTTACCCGCAGCATCCGTGGTAGTTCTCTTCAAACTATTTCCCTTCAAGACTATCTCCCATAGATTCCAATCAATGTTGGAGATCCAGTTCTGCATCTTCATCGCCCAAAGATCATACTCCTCCCTTTTTAGGTAAGGAAACTTAGCATTGCTATTAGAGATACTTAGTTGTTGCAGATGGGTGGAGTTTTGGTTGTTGGTGATTTCAACATCAACATCTGATCCAGGCATGATAATTTTTGTTATGGTTGTATGGGTGTTCAGAAAAACTTGTCCTTAGTATCGTAGAGACTCTCACGAGGCTCTGATACCACTTGTTGAATCAAACAGACCTTGATAGATCTTGAGCTCGTGGATCGTTATTTATGCCTATGTAATCACAAGCACAATAAAAGACAATCTCTACTACTTATATTTATCAGCGGAATATAAACACAAGTAACACAAATAACTAAGAACTCTGTGATCCTCTATGGATCGTTATATTAACTAAAACTTCGTTTTTCCAATCGATACATAACTCATACTATTGTGTTCCTTTTATAGACAAGGAACCCTAAACAAAACCCTAAACCGTTTCCCAAGAAACGTATAAACATAAAACTTAATAAGATATACATAATCACTTCCTAATAAAGCTCATGTATATCCAAACTAAATAAACTAAATACGGAATAATCACTTCCGCAGAAACAAACTAATAACTATTAAACTTCAGCAGATTATGTCTTCGGTAGAATCCACACTACTTCAGTAGAATCTATTCAGCAGTAATTTCAGCATAATCCAAACTTCACATAATTCCCAACAAATACTTTTGGGGATTGGTTTGAAAGGTGGAGGGGAGATCCTAGCATTTGTGGATTTAACATGAGATGATTCGGTTAAAGAAATTTCGTGAACAACACAAGCAAGTTTCTTGGGTGGTCCTTTGGTAAATGAGTTACCACTAGGAGCTTTCCTCATGATGAGATGATTAAAATTTTGTATTGTAAAGGTTTCTAAATGCTGAGAATGAGGATGTAGATGATGACTTTAGGTGTCTTAACAAGATGGTTTATAAAGGGAAGGATTTGGCAAGTACATTCAAGACTTAAGCCACTAAGATCCTTTGGAACGTGATGATTTGCATGAACAAGAGTCATCTTCAGAGTTGCGCTGATCTAGGAGTTTAATTAAGACAAGATGGAGTGTTCATGTTAGCAAGGAGAGCTTGAAATGATTGTTTTAGCTAGAGTTTAGCTGAATCTGTCACCCGGATCCCACGGTTCCCTCCACTGAGGGATTCGTCTAGGCTAATCCTAGGGATCCGGCTCTCAGCAGCCAAGAAAAGAGGATAATGATGTTTGTAAGGTCTAACACCTATACATCTTGAGTTTTTCAGTCTTTCTAAGTGTCTTCAATGAAAGGAGACTTAAATTGTTAATGGCAATGAGTGATGGTAGCTAATGATTGCCTTTTATGGAAGGAAATGGGACTTTATGAGTACCAATGAATGATCAAAGATGACACTAGAAAATTTGAGTTGCAAGTGGTGCTAAATGATCCTAGAGACCAGATAGTAACTTAAGATAATTTTGGAAAATACCTTAAAAATTATAATAAATGAAAAACTAGTATTTGACCCATTATGGGGTAAGGATGATTAATATCAATTTGCTAAAATTGATAGAATTATAAGACTAGATGTGTTGACATGTGAGCAATGATGTATGAGTATTGGAGCGGAAGGATGATTAGTTTTGGTGAAATGATAAATCAAATAGTACCTTGATATTGATCCTAGACCAGCTATGAGTGAGTGTGAAACTTACTGAGCTTGAGAAAGACTTAAGTGGTCTTAATGCATTATGTTTAGCTAGTGTAAAGTGGTCTAGTGGGCTGGTTTGATGTGTGGAGGTATACATTGAATTTCTGTTTGCCCAGATCCCATTGTTCCCTAAGTGGAGGAATCCGTCTAGTCCAAAGTAAGAGATATGTCTCCTGCTAAACAATACCTTCACAGAAGGTATGCAAACTTTGGGTAAGGTATCGTATCTTTAAAGCCAATGTTTTCTAAGGGATTTGAACAACTATATAGGCGAGACATCAAAGGTTAAATGTTTTATTTCATGAGAAAGATCATATTACAATGATAAAAGATGAAATCCAAGGATTGAGCCTATTTGGAAAGGAAACTAAGTTTCTTGAGCGTTTTCGCTAGATGGATCGTCAAATGGTTGATGAGTATTTGCCGATTCAGGGATGAAGAAAGACTTGATGTGAGATGTGTTTAGAGGTTCCATCATCTTATTCACGAGTACGCACAACGGACTTTGAAATTGAGGGTGGAAGTACATGATATGATGATAAAGGAGTGTCAGGAACATTCCATAAGGGATTAGTTTGTTTTTGTTGCCTTGAAGGTTTACAATTCGTCTTGCGAAGAAATAGGCGAGATTGTATGGTTGTTGAGTTAGCAAACAATACATTATGTGAGCACAACAAGTGGGAAGGATTTCTCGATTTCCCCTAAGAGTCCAAACATTTTCATGTAAGATGATTGCGAGAAGTTTAAACTCATCTCGGATATCACGTGTATAGATTATGTTTGGATCAGAGTAATAGGGTCGAGGTTTGCATAACATGCGAGTTAATTCTTGAGGGGAAGGTATGTGGGAACAATATGGACTATTTTCTTCACGATGGTTGAAGAGAGAATCAAGAGACCAATCTTCAGTGAAGGCACATTGTCCATGATTTGGAATTCGGAGAATGTGAGCAAATTGCCCAAGGGTTAAGACAAACTTTTGGTTTTTGATCCAAAACCAATGAGATAGAGATCGATCCTCGTTACGAACGAGTTCAACTTAACGGAAGAATTCCAATACAAACCGTGGATAGATTTTCTCGTTAATTCCGAGAAGGCCTTCTAGTCCTATGGTTCGGAAAGAGGTATTGATACCTTCTTCGTATAGTAGAGGTGTGTCGACAATACGTCCTTCATGGAAGTGACGAGTTTTGAGATTATTGAACCCACGGATATGATTGCTAGGTGTGTTGGGCTCAAGAGAGATATTAGGAATGTAGACAATACGTCCTTCATGGAAGTGATGAGTTTTGAGATTATTGAACCCACAGATATGATTGCCAGGTGTGTTGGGCTCAAGAGAGATGTTAGGAATGTAGACATGAGAGAGTTGAAAGTCGAATTCATACTCATGAGACATGATGGGACCTATGGAGTAAAAATTTAATATGGTGAAACGCATTAAAGCAAAAAGATGACCACCTAACGTTTTTACTAGATTTATGTTAAAAATGAAAATTAACTTACTTAGTACTTAACATTCTAGTGGAATTTTTTTATTTATGATGAAAAGGTTTTTATGTTGCATGAGAATCTGTTTCCTAGTTCCACGGTTCTCATGGTTCCCATCCAAGAGGGGTTCGGCTAGTTAAACTATAGGGATCCGTAGATCTGTGGTGGCAGAAAAATGATCTTGACGAAAACTAGATTTTTGCATCTTTTAGGTTTATAAAAGAAGTGTATTTTAGCCAATATTTACTTATTTAAGCATGCATTATAGGTTTCTAAGGTATCTCAAGACCAAATGTACGAAAGACAAGAAATAAAAGAAATGACAAACACATTATGAAAAGTAAACTAGATAAACTAAAACATTAGTAATATTTCATTTCAATGATAAGAATGATACAAAGGATTGGATATATAACACCAATGTAGATTAAAAACCCAAAGTACATGTCTCCATAAGAAAACTTGATCATGGGGTACACGAGAGCGATGAGTGTCAAGGCGGTGATCACGAAGGTGATGTAAACCATGATGATGAAGTTCTTCCTTGGTTTTGATTTGAGATGAGATGAGATGAGAAAGAAGATGAAGTTTGAATGAGAGGTAATTTTTGAAAGTGGAAGATTTGAAAACTGAGGGTTTGGTGGAGTTGACGAGCGGAGGAAGGTTTTATGGGGAAGGATGAACTTTTGAGATTTGTGTTTTGTTTTATTATTAGAAAGATTTGATTTTTGGATTAAGTAAAAATAAAAACACATGTTAATAAACCTAGACTATAGACAGAAACAGTAACACGTATGCAAGAAAAGTTTCCTAACGAAGCTACGTGTAATACATGAGTATGTAAAAATATAATCATATAAGTTCCTATTCAAGTATACTTATTCTAAGCTAATGTTATTTAAAAAGGATTAGAAAGTCATACCTCTAATGTAATTATGAGCGTCTTCTACTTTTGACAAAAGAATGTCAATAGACAACTCCGGTTCCTTTGTGATCTAGATGATAATTAAGATACCTTCTTAGGAAAGGTAATCTTGTTATCAAGGAATTCCTATGGCTTGAAAAACATGAACTAAGCAAAATGACAAGAAAGGTTAGTGCATTTTAGTAGGATAAAAAAAGAAATAAAAAGTATAATGTTGTCATCTAATCAACATCCTACAAAAGTATTTTTAAGACATGATGTTTATTTTTGTAAAAAATAACCTTCTTTGTAGTTTTCAATTATACACGGATCGTGTCAAGTTTTTAAGGTACAATATACTTTAAAAACTTGGTAACAAAGCTCTGATGCCAACTGTGGAAAACTAGAAGGGGGGGGGTTGAATAGTTTTGCCAATTAAAACTTGGTTTTAAATTATTTAGATCGACTTATGTCAATCTATTGAAACATGTGTGTTGGATGTTGATAGATAAGCATATGAATAAATAAGACTAAGATAAAGAGTGTTAATACAAATAAGCCATAAAAATGTTTATTTATATTTTACGATCTTCTAATGTTTTGTCGATAACAAATGTAAAATCATTTTAACGAAACAAATAAAATACGTAAATTGTTTGAGCCAATAGTTTTCTAACACACTTACGTTTTCACATAAAACACTAAAACAAGTATAAGTGATTTTATGATTTTATGATACATATGTACAACAACTAGTGTTTACATATTGGGCAAATATATACATAACTAGTATGTATTATAATGGGTAAAAACAACAACCCATGGAGCATATCCATAACCCATGGTATTGACCCATATCCATTTGACTAGATGCATTGCATCTATTAGATACATTGTATCTAAGGAAATACCCATGGACCAAACCATAACCCATGACCCATGACCCATAACCAAAAAACCCATGGGCAAACAGGAGCGTCCCACGGATCCCTGAGGTTACACTAGACGGATCCCTTAAAGGAGGGATCTGTGGGATCCGTGGAACAGTAGTTGTTTTTCCTCTATAAATAGTGAGCCATTTCTTCCTTTTGGGTTGCCACTCCCACACATACTTTCCCCAAGTATTGTAACTCTCTAACCACTGATCCTAAGGGATCTTTCTATGTAGTTTGTCATTTGTTTTTGTGTGATTCTCTAGGTTCCTCTTAAAGGCGAGATCACCACTTCTTGAAGTCGAGCAAGCTCAAGTCCATGAGTTTCCATGCTTCGTCATCATCAAGACTACTAAGGTTCTCTTTTTGATACTTCTTTCTTTCTCCATAGAAGTGTTGTGTCCAAGGCATTAGTGAAGGATGCCGAAAGAGTCAAGATGAAAACATTAGTGAAAGGTGCTTAACGTCCGTGTCAAAATCATTAGTGAAGAGTGCTAAAGGAGTCAAGACGAAGGCATTAGTGAAAGGTGCCAAGCGTTCGTGTCAAGGGCATTAGTGAAAGATGCCTAGGAGTCAAATCAAGTGGCATTAGTGAAGGATGCCAAGGTCGTATAATCGATGAGGTGCATCGTTATACAAATAGTGATAGTTTGTTTCCAAGGATGTTGATATCCTTGATGGTATTGTAATAAAGAGTGGGTCTCCTTTGGGGTTAGGTGTTGTGTGGTGTTGGGTAGTAGTTCCTCCATTGTAATGGAACTCGGTACTTAGCCTAGTACCGGATAAAGGGTAGGCAACATTCTGGTAGGTGTGGTTCTCCTTGGTGAAAGAACCCGGTGGTTAGCTTAACACCGGAAAAGGAGTAGGCAACGTTGTGAAGGCTTCTCCGCCATAAGGAGTTGGTGTCGTGTAGTGATTACGAACTCTCGAGTAGGTGACTCGGGGAGTGGAGTAGGGCAAGGAAGGTGTCCTTGTAGCCGAACCACTATAAATACTTGTGTTGTGGTTATGTGTTTCTTACTCTTTATCTTTCATTACACTTTTATATATCTATCTATCAATGTCCAACATACACATCTAAATAAATTAACATAAGTCGATCTAAATATTTTAAAACAAAGTTTTAATTGGTAAAACTATTCAACCCCCCTTCTAGTTTTCCACAAAGAGTAAGAAGCACAAAACCACAACGCGAGTATCCAAGTAGATACAATACATCTAGTAGATGCAATGCATCTAGTCCATGGGTTATGGGTTAGCTCCATGGGTCATGGATAATACCCATTATGACTTATGCATGATATCATGCAATGGGTCATGGGTTATGCTTCATGGGTATGAGTCATGGACTTTGGGTTTTACCCAACTACATTCAATGTATTAAGCCAATGGGTTAAATACTTAATCTTCTACCCATTCTATTACCCATTATAATACACACTAAGTATGTATATATCTACTCAATATGTAAACACTAGTTGTTGTACATATGCATTACTAAATCATGAAAGCACTATTACTTGTTTAGTGTTTTATGTGAAAACGTAAGTGTGTTAGTAAACTATTGGCTCAAACTATTTACGTATTTTATTTGTTTCATATAAATGATTTTACGTTTGTTATCGACAAAACATTAGAAGATCGTAAAATATAAATAAACATTTTTAAGGCTTATTTGTATTAACAGACTGTTACGAGAATACATACCCGTCACAACATCAGGGTTCAATGACACGTCTCCATCTCCTAGCACATACGCCCTTGCACGCGCATTGTTGGGTTGAGCGGCGTTCCTTTTCAGGCATTGATTCTTGAAATGGCCTTTCTCTCCACATCCATAACAGCTCATGTTTGCCAAAGGCATGTTCCCATTTCCAGGGTTTCGATAATTCTTACCCTGATGACCCACTTTGTTGCACCTGTCACACTTCACAGTGCAGGGTCCAGAATGGTGTAGCAAACATCTATAGCACTGGGGATGAGGTTCGGCATGTCCTTTACCAGCAGTGGTGCAACATAATCCCTTGCGGCTTCTTGTCTCCGGTTCTGCTGATTGTGATGTTGGTTCCTGTTTTGGTGGTATTGGTTGTTGTTGTTGTTGTTGTTGTTGTTGTTGTTCTGATTGTTGTTGTTGTGGTGGTTGCGATTGTGGTTGTATTGTGATGAGTTTTTGGACTGATGGTGATTGGGGTTCAAGTTTTTTTGGTCATCAAACTTCCTTTTGTTGTCATTCGAGCCTTGTGCATTTGCAAGCTTCAGTATCGGTTTCATAAGCCGGTGGGATACAGTGAAAACTTCTTCAATAGTCTTTGGGTTAGAAGCGATGACATCTCCTTCAATGCTTCAGGGTAAACCCCCGATCAAACTTTCCAAAAGCTTCTCATTTGTAAGGAACCGATTAGGATACATGGCCCTCAGCTCGTGGAATCTCTTGAAGTATGTCTTGAGGTCATTACCCTTAGCAGACAAGAGTTAAAATTTATCCTCCAGCTTCTCTATCTCAGTTCTTGGGTAGTACTGTTTCATCAATAGTTGCTTCAAATCAGACCAGGAAATCCTACAAGCTTCTTCCATTCCGATTGGTTAGGCATAAGCCTTCCACCAAGATAACGCATCTTCTAGCAAGGTTCCAGTTGCAAACTTAACCTTACAATCATTCGTGCAGTCACTTAGAAGAAATATAGTCTCGGACCTTTCAAACCAATGAAGTAGACCAATAGCACCTTCAGTGCCTTTGAAAAATGTAGGCTTACAGTTCATGAATCCCTTGTAGCTACACTTGCTGGCTACGGAGGACTCACTTTGATTGGTTGGAGTGTTGGTTTCATTTGAGTTTGCCACTTCAATAACACGTGTTGCTACGGCAATACGTACGGCTTCAGCAAGGCGAGCAGACTCGGCTTCACGTGTTGCTTGAGTAATACGTTCAGCTTCAGCTTCTCGATCAATCTCTACTTCTCGGGCAATCTCAGCTTCCCTCGCAATTTCAGCTTCTCTTGCAATTTCAGCTTCTCTTGCGGAAGCTTCAGCTTCACATGCCGCTTGGGCAACACGTTCGGCAGCAGTGCGTGCAGCTTCGGCTCTAGCAGCGTCAGCATCATGTGTTAGGATTTGGAAAATCCATATGGAAGAGTCGGTCACCCCAAATATAGTCTAGCATATGTTAGCTCATAAACATTACGTTATTTAGTAGTTTATTAGTTAGTTAGTTAGTTTAGAGCAACACCGTGGAGGACGGACGGGTCTTTACCCACTGTATGCCTGATCCACAGCCCGGCAGGAGGGCGTGTAGCATGTAGTATAAAACCTCTTCCCACTTGGGAAGAGGTGGTGCTTCTCATTAATCTAACCCTTTTTTTACTTTCTCTCTCTAGAAACACCCTCTCATCTCTTTATCTCTCAACAATGGCTTTCTTGTTTTATCACCATCCAAGACCACCCGAATCATCAAACAACATAGAGTATGATCCAACAATTGGTATCAGAGCGAAGGTTGTGTTGTTCTTGATGATTCGTATGGTTTGTTATGCGACTGTTGATGCGGTTTGTATGGTTCTTTGATGCGGTTTGATATGGTTGTGTTATGTTTGATGCTTTTTGCTGCTGATTGAATGTTAACACATGTTTGAATCTGTTGTCAAGTCATTTTTAAGACTGGTTTTAAGTCATTTTTCTTTAAATCAGTTGGCTATAAAAGAAACTGTTGGCTTTAAAAGCTGGTTGATTATTACTGGTTTTATCAAGTCGTTTTCTGGTACTGAATGTGTCGTTTAAAGGTGTTTTGTTCTCAAATCATCATAACATTTTTTCTGGGCTGCACAGTACAATTCGTGAGTGTGGTTTGACACGTTCTTCGATGCGGTTTACACTGGTTCTTCAGTGCGGTTTGAATCTGTTCACTGCGGTTTGGTATTATAACTGTCCAGATACAACGTTTTCAGATGCGGTTTGATTAATTGTGAGATTTGAACTGATGCGGTTTGATATTAATGTACGTGTCCAGATTTAATGAATCTGGTGCGGTTTGGTCTTTTCTAAGTGGTTTGATCAATGAGGTTTGATTGTTGCGGTTTGTTAATTGATTATGCGATTTGATGCTGGATCTAAAGTGCAGTTTGACCTGTACGACTGCGTTTTGACACAAAGTTTTGTAAGGGTTGCGGTTTGTCAAGTTCATCAAAGGTGCGGTTTGATGTAAGGTTTTTCATTTCGTAGATACAAGATGGATGCGGTTTATCACGATCCAATACAGTTCTTATAACTAACTCAATCCACAAACATCAATTAGTACAATCACAACATCATTCATCAAACTACGTATATCAAACAACAATCAACATCAAATATCACTACATACATCAATACATCAAGATAACATTCAACAAACATCATTCATCAAAAATCCAATATCCGATCTTTATCAAATTTTATCTACCACAAGTGATAAAGAAGTTTCAATATCCGATCCAATATAGTTTTTATCTACAACTGATGTGTTATCATTTCTTTCTTTTGGTTTCACAAGATAAAAAAAACGAAAAAATCAAAACCATCTATAGATCTCAGTTACTCTTTCGGTTAATTCATAGACAGATCAAGACTATAGAAGGTCTCACGAAAGAAAATTAACATCATCGATCCAATTTTTGAAGTCTCAAGCCTTTGTTGACTGTTCAAATTTTTGAAAGAAAGTCCAAGATATTTATCTCAAACTCTCTTTCCAATTCGGGTACTACATGATGTAAAGCAAACAAGAACTGTTCTCAGATGTCTCTTTTGATTTTCAAACATTCGAGATTCGTTATAATCGAATAGAGCCCATCATCAAGGAACATCAACAAGATTCAGACATCAAATGAAAAGATAAAAGACCATATGTCAAGAGATCTCAGCTAGTTCATGACTATTACATATCTTTAAAAGATCTTGCACTTTTGAACATAACATATAGATCTTTGTGAAGCTAAACCTCTCTTTTATGTTTGAACATCAAAAGAAAAACAAAATCATCAAGTTCATCTTTCTTTTCATTCAGTTTAAACAAAAACAACACAAAGAATCTTACCCGAGACTCGTTGTTAGAATTTAGAAGCCTATACCAAACCTTCAAGCCATCCCTGTGGCGAGGTGATTGTGAATGACGAATGTGGAGCTGCGTTGATTGGAGCAGATTTGAGTGAGATTATTCAGGATGGGGGTGGCATATTTTGTGAGAACTATTAGGTTTTGATGAAGTTTATTGTGTCTGCACATATAAGATGTGAGATTAGGGCTTAGATAGCCTCTGTATGCGCTAATTTATACCCGTGGACTTAGGGTAATGTAACTATGGATCGGATTAAATAATTGGGCCATGTATAGTTATATTATCTTGGGGCTGTATTTTATGATTGAGGGATGGGCTGATTTTTTGGATCCGGTGGTGTTAACAATTATGAGATGAAACAAGAAATTTATTTGATGTGCTAAATCTTATATCACGAATGTTTTTGTAATATTGGCTGAGTATTCATGATCCGGATATATTGGTATTCCTTGTATCACGAAAGTCTCACATTTGATGGATACAAGGTAATTATGTGTCATGCGATACAGATAATATTGGCCTAAAATGATGTTATATTATGGGTTGAATAGTTATTTGGATCGGGCTTGGAATTGAATGTGGGAAGTTTGGATTTGGATTTTCATGGAATTTGATTTGGATGATTGGAATTTGGAGGTGTGATATGGTATGGTATGGATCGGGTCTTGATAGGCTTTGAAGAGTTTTACGGGGGATTAATGGATCTCATGGGCTAAAGGTCTTAAAATTGTTAGACCGAATGTTTCAATGAGATAGGCTTTGTGCTAGGATCGTATGTTTTTGTTTTGATAGTGGGCTTGGACCGATTTTGAAGTAAGTTGTGTGATGGCTTGAAATTTTGACGTTGGACTTGGATGTTGGATTTTGATTATGGATCCAAAATATTACTAATGGGCCGAAATTGAATAGGATCGGATGATTGGACTGGGCTGATGCAGTTTGACAATGAGTCTTGCGATTTGATGAGTTTGGATAATAAGACTTGTTAAGCTAATGAGATTTGATGATGAGATTTGTTGAAGAGATTTGACGATGAGATTTGTGATAATGAGATTTGATGATGAGATTTATTGTGTTGTGCGGTTTGATACTTTGGTTTATACATTTTCACAGAGGATACAATTTCACGGCTTGAATTGATGTTTGAAAAAAGTTGACTACGGGGTTTTTTGTACGGTATTTCTTATTTAGACTTGAAGTGAGGCTTTCCGGGCACGTTTACTTATTTTGTCTTCTTTCTTTCTTCCCTTCTGTGAAGATGACTTGTTTGGGCATTTATTGAGTGTGATAAAGACTTGGTTATCTAGTTACTTTTGTGATTCTTTCTCGCTTAACCCACAAAGTAGCTATCACTTTCAGTGTCTCACGCTGTTGAGGATTCGTCAAGAGGTTTTGTACATTGGGTACACCATTTCTTTTCACGAGGATTAGTACAAGTTTAAGTAACAAATCTGGGGAAATCTACTTCATGATCAAGTTTGGTATATTGGTTTACTTCACCAAGTGGTCACAGAAATAGCCGACATAATATGTGGATAATGTGTTTACCAAAGTGTTTAAAGGATGTGATGTGATCAGCAATTCTCATCTGATATTCGTCGCCACAGAATATTAATGATACTTCACAGTCTAAGCAAAATATTTCAAGAATCTTCAGCGTTAGTCATGATTTTTCAAGATGTTTGCTTATGACAAGAACTTCTCGTACAGATGGTCGTACACGTTAATGATGCTTCCGAAATTTTGAAACCATCATGGGGGAGAAAAGTGTACTTTGATGTGATAAGGTCAATCCCCAAGGGGAAGTAGTGTATACTACTCTACTTAATATGGTTTGTGAAGTATTCTTCATACGGGAGAAGAATTGTTGATGCTCGAGAAGAATTGTTGATGAACCGCTGCATGTTCCTCTAAAACAAATATTCACCGAAACCAATTTTGTCATTACACATTCAAACTGACTTTTTTTACGGTTTAGTCTTGATTTTGTAAAATCCCGCGAAAGAATCTATTTCTCGATTTAAATCATAGATTTGTAAAATCCTATAACAATGGAACCATCCAAGAGAATGAAAAGTGCATTTCCAGATATATCTCTCGGTTTATTCTTGGTTTTGTAAAATCCCAAGAAAGAAACTATTTCTCGGTTTAAACCATAGAATCATAAAATCCCATGATGATGGAACCATCCTGGAGAAAGGAAAGTGTGTTTCAAGATCTTATCTGATGCTGGTGCTACGTTTTCAACTTCGAAGAAGGGATAAAGGGTGTACTTCATGAATTGGATGATTGTTTGGATATTCTTCATGGCAGTTTGGTTATTTCAAAGTTTTACGGGGTTATGCTCATTCAACCATGGTCGGGATGAAACCATTATCAAAGTTCACGTCATCAATAAGGGGCTAGATCTGGGCTTTTAACCGCAAAATGTGACAACGGCGTTAATTCATTATTATTTATTTGAGGTTGAAGTAAAATTTCACGGGCGAGTGTACTTAGTATCTGAAGGAATCGGGGATGGTTGGATGAAGATTCTTCAAGATCCTTGTTTGAGCTTTTATCATTTAAAATGACGAAGACTTGGAAATCTAGTTACCAGCAGTCGGGGTGGATGGATGAAGACCTGGTTAACTATCACTTTAAGGAGTTACGTTGTTGTGCTAAGTGTCACATTGAATTGTGGATTTTCAAGAGGTGATGTACGTCTTATACTTGATGGTTGGTTGGATGAAGAGTATAGAGTACTTAGGGATTCAAAGAGGCATGAACTCTCGACACCACTCTTTGTTACATGCGTGCAATTTTAAGTCACGAGTTCGGGTTATTTTACTTCAGGGTTAAATTCATCATATTGGGTTTTTTCCATCAGCTGTCATGACAAAGAGCCTACTGAATGATAATGGGGTTGATAACAAGTTAGCCAAGAGATGTAGTAAAGAGAGATATTATGACTTTTGAATATTTTTGTTCAAGCCTCGATCCTCAAAGAAAAGAAAAGTGTACGTTTCAGTGCGCTTTATCTTCAGAAGAAGAGAAATCTTCTCATTTATGACCATTATCATCAACATGCTTCATGTTTTTTCCATGTGATTTCAGCTATCAAGTAAACCGAACTACCGTTGTTAGTACTCTTATTCCACTTGCTCAATTATAATGGCGATGGCGACATCATATGCAGTTTTTGCGGGGGAGAAGTGTGAATAGAATACATTTAGATGTTTTCACTTGTTTAGTCAAGAATGGCAAACTCCGTATGCAATTCTTGAGGGGGAGAAGAAGTGTGATAATTCTGCATGTTGAGTTATATCTGAGAATATATGGTCATACGTCTCCTAACTCATGTAAGAACCGAGCTTCTTCTTATCGGGTCATCTTTACATGGAGTTTCTTCTAAGATCCGTTGGTTGACATCTTCTCGCGAACTGATGAGTTTAACGTCAAAGTGCTTCCAGTTAATGCTTCACGTACACATCAACATGATGATTTCAAACATCCTTCTGTTCTTGTTTGATGTGATTGTTTGTTTGGTGTTACCATTTCAAGTGTTCGTTGCGGGCTGATTGCTGATTTCCTTGATGAACATCTTTCTGTTCTTGTTTGATTGGGAGGGATTTTAGTTAAGGGGATTTGCTATAAGTAAGTTAATTGGAATGCATTTGGTGAGATGAAGATGTTAACTTTCTATTCCCCAAATGGAAAATATTGAAGAAGGTCGATTCTACTGTCAGTTCTACATTTTCTGTTGTGTGTTAGAAGACTAAAGACAAGTTGCATTTAACTATCTAAAGACTTCTTCTTAATCCGGGCATTCATTGAAAAGATTGTCATTTTAGGGGAGTGTGCTAATTTGGGGAGAGTGAAAAGCCAAGATTTAATCCCTAGTTAGATTTGCTCACATTGTTCTTCGGCAAGTTGAGTCTCACAAGATTACAAATGTTCTTCTCAAAATATTTCAAGTATCTGGGCGTATAACGTGTTGCTGATTCTAAAGTATCCAAACCAGCAAGGGGGAAGGAGACATACATCTAAAAGAACAACGAGTACACATGATGAATTTAATACTTCTAAGTGATTGAAAATATCCTAGGAAGACAAATGTCATGACCGTAGAGAAACTCTGTGTATCTAGTGGCTATTAGTGTTCTTATTCCAACAATGTGGGGGAAGAGATGGAAGAGACAGTTTCTGAAGATAAAAGAGGTACACAAGTGTGTGATGACTTAGATGTTATCGAAATCATCAGGGGAGAGAGATTTGGACTTCAGGGATGTTCAGCAAATTCACGTGATCGGACTTAATCATTCATTCCGGAGTTGATATCCGCAGAGATGATCAGTGATTCAATCTGCTACTTCAGTGTTATTCTCTCTTCAGGCATTTGGGTACTTCGAGTTCTTGAGATTCATACACAATCATCAGGAAAGATAAATGTGTACATTGGGAGGTATTATCAGCTATTCTTTGAATGGGTATATGTGTATTCGGGTTCTTGAGCTGTATTCTAAGAGACTGGCTGCATCAATTCAACCACTCGGGGGAAGTGGTCTTTTGACATCTTTTGGTATACGTCGCTTCAGAATTCAGTGGAAAAGAAATGTGAGAAGACTTATTCAAACGTGGGATGATACGTTGATGTTCTATCTAATGATATAACCCCGAACGAAGAATCACAAAGATCATTCTTAAAAGGGGCAGCAAGATCGATGATATGGTGTGCTTCGTTGTGCACCTAGCTAAGGCAAGCTTGAAAGAAAGCTTTGAAACTGCTCAAGAAGAAGAAGATTTTCGCTTTGGGGGGAAGCTGCCAAAGTCTCACTTTCAGATGGTTCAAGTTCAGACGACAATTCAGGAGCCTCGAAAGCTTTGGTGGTGAAAGTTTAAGGGATGTTGATTTCTATCTTCCACAATGTGCTGATCGGTATCCTTATCTCGGTACCCATATCATCATCTTCTTAAACTATATCATCTCCTGTGTAAATATTTTTCAAAAACAAAATACAAAAATATAAAACCAATAAAAGAAAATAGAAAAATATAAAACCATCAAAAACCCATAAAAAATCAGAAAATTTGAAAAAGACCAAAAATATTGATTTTCTCAAGACATGTCTTCTGGTATCGATAACATCTACGGTCTTAGAAATGTCATTCAATAATGGCACGGGACTTTAGATGAAGTTTGAGCAGGAGGTGTAAATATTTCTTTTCAAAACATGTCTCAAAAAAAAGAAAAGAAAAGAAAGGCTTGCAGTTACTTCAGACTGTAACACGCGCTTAAACTATGGCTTGCTATTATTTCATATATGCAACCCGCGTTTCAAAAGAGGAAAGTGATGCGCTAAACCAATTTTCATAAATTCGTGCACTCATCCAAACTCAAAATGAGGAAAGCATGTCGAAGGACGGCTGTTCCTAGTCAAATGTTTTTCTTTCTATAATTCTTCAGAAAAATATTTGCTGTTTTTCATAATGGTAGAAAATGAGTTGCTTGAAAATCAATCAGACTTGGAGTTTTCATAAATTGCAAGACTCAATTAATGACTTCAGCCTTTTTAATCTTTTCTAAGTCATTGATTAAGGGGGAGAATGTATCAAATTTATATCATCCAAACGTGCTTATTTAACCATCCTATATACTTTACAGAAAAAGATGTTTGCTTACGTTGAAGGACTAGGAGCCTAGGATATGATTGTTAGGATTAGATGATTTGAGTTTGATTGCAAGATCATTTTCCTCATGCCTATATATGATATGTTTCAATGATTGATTTGTTGGACTGACTTTCATTAGTCGTTTGCTGTTTGGGTGTTGTCGACCACCATATATATATATATATATATATATATATATATATATATATATATATATATATATATATATATATATATATATATATATATATATATATATATATATATATATATATATATATATATATGTATGTATGTATGTCCACTAACGTATGTAGATAACATGGTATATAAGAATGTTCCGGCTCCGAATCCCACAAAATTACATGATTGGATGCCGAAAGGAAAGGGCAATTATTACTTGGGTCGACAAAAGAAGAAACGAAACTTAATTGGATCTCTATGGATATGTTGCATGATACAACTTCAGAGGTCTCACTGCTTCAGCAAATGATTTTCTTTCACTCTAAACAGCAACAACATAAGTAGCTTCTCCACCTAACGTATCTTTTTGCAAGACAAGCAGTGGATGATACCATTTTTCAACAATTTTAAAAATATTGTTTTGAAAATGGAAAAATATTGTTTTGAAAATAAATCAGATTCAACGTTTTGAAAATCAACCGGACTTTATTTTGTCAAATCTTAAGTGATTTCAAATTAAAAATTTTCAAACGATATTTTATCTAACAAGTCTAGTTGTACAAAATAAGTGGTGATCTAAAGATTTAATGTTATGTCAGGGTATGATTGTTTTATGATTGTTTTCGTTAAACTCGAAGATCTTTCAAAATGAAATTTTTTCTGTTCTTGTTTGATATGAAATTTTTTCTTTTACCTAAAGATCTCTTAAAATTATCATACCTGACACTAACAATCTTTAATGTCTAAAATTGGTCCTTATCAGTTAATTTCAAAATTAAATCAAGCCACATCTTTCACCAAAATTTTCTAAATGATTTAAATCAATTGGGATCACAAATCTCAACAGGTTTGAAATTTGTGATCGGGGGAGAGATCGTGATTTAAATCTCAAATCTGTTTAAATGGTGATTGTTTCAAAAGCACTCCTTCCTCCAAGTGCCAAACGATTTCAAATACATGATGCACATGATTGAGGAGAAGCATTTATCCAAAAATAAGATGAGTATTTAAACCATGCCACATTTTCTCCCATGTTTTCTAAGCCTAATTAAATCACTTGGGATCCAAAATCTCAAAGGGTTTGATATTTTTGATTGGGGGAGAATTTGTGATTTAATATGAAATAATTTGATAAAAGGTGATCGTTTTGATTCAATGTGCAGGCTCTCTCTAATATGTGCTAAACTCTTTCATATATCGATGCACAAATTGAGGGGGAGCGAATGGTTACTATTGGCAATCGTCGAAGTACTTCAAAACCTTTTTCCTCTATGTGCTAAAAGATTTCAAATAACCAATGCACATATTGAGGGGGATAATTTACCAAGAAAATCTAAAGGCTTTTTCTATGGAAATTGTGATCAAGAAAATATTTCAAAGACCTCTTGCCTCCATGTGCTAAACAATTTCAAAATCATAAAGCACATGTTGAGGGGGAGCATTTCTAAATGATAAAAAATAATTAAGGTACAAAATGCTTTGATATCATATCACAAGTACCTTGATTGATTTTCCAAATGATTTTTCAATTGGTGTCAAGAAGGAAAGAACTACACAAGACCGATCATTTACTTTATGCATTGGAGTTATACGGATGGTAAGGTTAGGTATTCATTCCCACGATCCCGCCAGAGCCGGAAGGATCTACCCAGGGACAATTCACTAGATAGTGTAGAAGTCCTTAGGTATGATGAAATTCCGACTGAGAAAGAGCTAGAACTGGAATAAACCCAACAAGGTTCTAGTAATGAAGTCTCGGTAAGCACTGAAGGGGTTGAAGAATGAAAAATAATTGAAATGTGAAAAGAGTGAAAAGAAATAGCCCTCCAATAATTCAACCTTGGGGCTGAAACCGGGTTCAATACATATGCTACTGGTGGTTACTAAGGTAACACTGGTATTGAAGACAAGATGTCATGGACCTAGTGACGTACTGCACTAAACTTCCCAAGCTACTCAAGTTCTCTTAAAAGGACTTGTTTCATTCTCACGGGGAACCTACATTATCTATCGAATTTCTCTTAGAGATTGTTGATATTGAAGAAGGAGACCCTCTTCCTACTCTCCGATATAGGAAACCAAAGTGCACTATTGAGTCTAGAGCCAAAAGATCATCCACAAAATCTCGCTAGGACACAAAATTAATGAAGTCTTGATGTTTCACACAATGTGAAAAGTAAGAATATATTGAGAGTCTTGCGCATTATCCTTGTAGTATTGCCAGAACATCCGAGTGAAATGTTAAATATTCACAATGAAGATGGAAATCCTTCTAGAACCAACATCAAACAAGCTCTTGGTGGGTGACATGTGAGATTCTTTAAGAATCAAGCTTTTGACAACTGGATAGAAACAATGGGGCAATTCCCTCTTGAATCAACCTTGGTCCAGGAAATGAATTGACGAATACTTTTGAAAAAACCGTTCGATGTGCAAATCTATTCTTTTCTTTAGCACATCGAATGTGTATTCATTTTCAAATACAAAAAGTATTTATGATTGAAAATTGATCTTTCTCATAAAATCGTTGTCGTATTGCGAAACTCTTTCTCTTAAGCAATACGCGATTGTTTTCAAATCAATTTTTCATCAATCAGTGAATCTCAATTCGCTGGTTCACTCACTCCATGTTGTCTACTTTGGGACGCTCCGGTTTGAGAATGGCTAGATCAAGCTGCGAAACCCTGTCAACGAGATTCTTCGAAATTCTACCTGATCATAGGCAGTATTTATACTGATCAACGGGGAACCGTGGTTCTTTCAACTGTATTCAACGAAAGTGAACAAAGACATTTTCGTTTGTTTTATTGCTAACTGTTGTTTGTAGGAACATTTGGCGGTTGCAGCTAATCGATATTGAGAAGTCAATTCATAACCGCATGCTCACGGCACACAATTAAAATTGAAGAAAATCATGACAATCAAAGACATACAACAATGCTTCCGCTACTCTGAGGAAAAGATGTCATGGTCCAGAAAGTGTGAGCATGTCGGTCCAAAAGTCACAACATCACAAAAAGGCAACACAACAAAGGGTGATCTAGAGATTTACTGTGGCTGATGATCTCAAAGAAAGCTCAAAGATCATCAAGACGTGGATCCGTTAAAGACCTCCACTGAAAGTACAAAGTATACCGACTTTGAATAATCGCTACTAAAGCACAAAGATTGCAGAACTTGAAGAATTAAAGTCTACGAGCTCATAACTGAAGACAAACATAGAATGCTAGGATGCAAAATGTATTTCATGAGGTGACCTCCCTTAGGGGGAGATTGTTAGGATTTGGAAAATCCATATGGAAGAGTCGGTCACCACAAATATAGTCTAACATATGTTAGCTCGTAGACATTACGTTATTTAGTAGTTCATTAGTTAGTTAGTTAGTTTAGAGCAACACGTGGAGGACGGACGGGTCTTTACCTACTATATGCCTGATCCAAAGCTCGACAGGAGGGCGTGTAGTATGTAGTATAAAAGCCTCTTCCCACTTGGGAAGAGGTGGTGCTTCTCATTAATCTAACCTTTCTTTTTTGTTTTACTTTCTCTCTCTAGAAACACCCTCTCATCTTTTTATCTCTCTACAATGGCTTTCTTGTTTTATCACCATCCAAGACCACCCGAATTATCAAACAACATAAAGTATGATCCAACAGCATGCTTAGCAATGGCAGCGCTAACACTGTCAACGACCATCTTTCGAACATCAGTTGGAGTAATGGTGGATGAGGTAGCTTTCTTCTTGACCATTTTTCTAAAATTACCAAGAGATAAACACCAGAATTAAGAATCATCGACGATAATAAAAGTGATTACATATTATAAATATCATAATAGTCAAGATCACCACTTTAAATCAATGAAATGATATCGTTATAAACAGGAATAAGTGAATCATGATTTGTCACAACAAAATCATAACATATATAAGAACATAATGATCGGCTCGGTATATACAACCGATGAATAATGAAATCACAACACAAGAATATAGAAGTACAACCATGATAACATAGATAAACATCAATACATAGCGTAGTTCACAACCAAATATTTACAACATTAATATTTCTTGTTCCATAGTTAAAAACCAAAAGGATACAAGCCTTAATGCCTCACATTGCGGCTTTATGACACAAAGCTACAATAAAGATGACTATAACCTATGCGTCGCCTGATGCGTCCTCATGATGGCGACGTAACTCCTCGACCATAGCTGATAAATCCTAGTACTGCTGCTCATGGGCTCGGTCTCTAGCCTCTAGGTCGTCTAACCTCTACTTCAATATGGTGGTGTGTGCATGAGCAGATGCAAGCTCGTGGTGCAGAATTCTCTCTCGACCTAGAGCAGTCTCTCTCAAAATGTTGGCATCCTGGATGGCGGTCTCAAGTCTCTAAGTCAAATCGGTCACAGCCTCTCTCGCCTCTACTACCTGGGCGCTCATCATGTCAAACACTATCTCCAAAGAGTATCGAACAACCATGAGGTTTTCAACCTCTTCCTCTAAGCTCTCGATCCTAACCAATGGTATCTCATCATAGTGTACCATGAGCTCGTTTAGCTGATCCTCGTTCCTGACAAGTCTAACTGCTAAGAGAGGAATGAAGTGGTGTATTGGCTCTCCGTTCGCAGGTAGGACTCTAGTTGGTGCAGTCATTGAGCTCTCCCCAAGCTCAAAGGTACTTAGAGTTCCTTCCTCGGCTCTCCAAAGACAAAATAAAGGTAATAGAAATGACCATCGTCTGACACCGGCCTTCTTCCTAGGTCCAGGCTGGATGTCAGTGAAAGTGGTCTGCATGTAGGGATCAGATGACTCCGTGAGAAAACACTCTCTCACACTGAGTGACATAGGGGTCTCACTGTAGGTGTCCAAAGGTGGTGATGAAGTAGGAACTGTAGTGGTCTGATGATAAAACACTATAGATAGCGGCAATGGTGAGGTAGCAGTAGGTGAGGTGGTAAGTGGAACTGGTGATGACTGAGCTAGTGGTGAAGGGACATCTGCTGATGGTACATAAGGCATGATAATAGCTCGCACATGCTTTTGAGCAGCATGCTTGAAGATGTTACCCTTAGGATGCAATCTGTAGGGTACTCTGAATGGCTCGGGCTCATATGGCTTAAAGACTCGGACTCTACGTCAGCGATGACGGATCGGTAAAGGTGATGATGTAGGAGTGTACGATGAGGCAGAAGCAGTGCTTTTTGAAGATCTGGATGTTCCATCATCCGCCACAACATCCGTTGCAGGTAGCCATTACGGTGACTGATAGTAATGATCTAGTGTCATGAGAGTAAAAGCAGTGTGCTATAGAGAGCGAGCAGGCATGACTGGAATGACAGGGGTTCGGGCGACCTCTCCTTCTTAAAAATGTTCGGTCTCATCCGAAGCAGTAACTGGTAGAGCTGGGTTGGGGTTTGTGGGCATAGTGACAGTTGCAGAGGACATAGCGTCTTCCATCTCAAAATCCGAGGACAGAACAACAGGGTGGGATGCATACATGGTACTGTAACAACCCATAAAATAGTAATGTAAGTAAAATGCCAAAATAATATGATCAACAAGATTTTAGTTAGTTATGCACATATGCCAAAGAAAATCTCCATGCCTAACTAAAATGAATGCAATTTACTTATGATCTAGTGATGCATTAACCCTAATGCATAGAGCGGTCACGGAGGGCATAAGGTAGTGGAGTAAAATAGTCCCGTTTTCAAAGTGCGGTTATAGTCTAAATGTTTTAGAAAAACTCTTTGGTTCTCTATAACCTTGGCTCTGATGCCAATCTGTAACACCCCCGAAATCATAATGAAAGCGGAAGACTAATCGGGGTGTTACTTGGATGGGGATCACAGTCAATAATCATAGAAAACGACTCGAAAGAGACGTTTTAAGAAAAATAGTTATCATTCAACAAAAAATCATTGTTGTTACAAGATATTCCAAATTGTTTCAAATGTTTCCCCAAAATACTGAGCATGAGTTTGAAAGAAATGACAACTTTATGTTTTACACCACAAGAAAAGGTCTTGATATGCCCACTCTGTGCCTTGAACATAATTTTCATTAATTACCTGAGATAACATGCTTAAAAAGATCAACAAAAATGTTGAGTGAAATTCATATGTTTAAATTAAAGTTGAACACAAGAACATGAACATGATAATTGTAAACTAACAATATATCATAAATAAAATCACAGATTATTATGCGCTAAGCTCATGCAACCAAGACTCAACTGCATACACCGATTTACTGGTGTACGTAATAGTTTGCCCCAAAGGAGGTAATAGCCAATTACCTAATGCAATTTAAATGTGGTGCACCCTGGTTATTTCCTATAACTAAGACGGGGTCGTTACTCCCCATAGTACTATTCACGATATCTGCGTTCACTCGCGATGACTAATGGTTCATGATACAGGCGCCTTTATGGCTAAATATGTAGGCAATTGCAATAATCAAGTAGCGAACATTTATGAAAAACCTTGTATTCTAGTTTAGAGCATGTATCTCCCTCGCGGGGTTTACTAATAAAAGTAAAAGCGAGGTTATGAACTCACCTTAATGAAAATGAAAAAGCACAATATGATCAAGCACGATGTAGCGGAGGCTCCAAACCGAAACCTAAGAATGAGATGGCAAGTCTCAGAATACGATAAACCTTTAGTTCGCGACCAAAATGATAGAGCATTGAATATACTTATTCAATAGATCATTGAATTATCCAATTCAATAGAGCGTTGTGTGTCTAAAGTTTTAAGTTCAATTTACGTGCTACATCGACTTAGTTTGATATTATCGAAAGTCCTCACTTACGCATAAGTGAAATGTTCCCCTGTATGATTTTTATAAGCATAATGATGTTATAGAGTGTTTTAGTTCATTTATAAACAAGGTGCGTTATTATCGAATCACGGCAAGGTTATAAATAGCGTGAGGCGTGGCATGGCGGCGATGCCAAGCCTCAAGCCTTACGAGCCTTTGCGAAGCCATGGCGTTTTTCAAGGCGTGACTAAAGCAGCGAAAAATATTTATAGATTTATGTAATAATATCATATTTCAATATTTCATATACATATCAAGTTTACAAAAGGTAAGTTTACAAAAGGTGAGCTTACAAAAGGTGAGCTTACAAAAGGTGATATGCATAAGAAATAAAGTGAAAACTGAAAACTAAACTAGTCTTGCATCTTCTTCATTTCTTCAAATAAAACCTGCTATTTAGTAAAAATTAAATTAATAATTAATAGGCCCAAATACAAAATAGCCCAAACACAAAATAGCCCAAAAAGTGAAAAAACCTCTAAACGCTTCAAAAAATGGCGCCACGCTTTGCGCTTTTGCCCGCTATTTCACGCTATTTTCGCGCCACGCCTAAAGCCAACGCTAAGGTCTGTTTCGTAACGTAGAGGCCACGCCTCACGCCTAGGCCACGCCTTTGCGGAGCCAAGGCGCGCCTTTTAGAACACTGAATCACGGTTTATATATATATATATATATATATATATATATATATATATATATATATATATATATATATATATATATATATATATATATATATATATATATATATTGTCACACCCCCAAATTACCTGTTTTGCAGCGGAATGGAATTCCTGGGGATTGACTGTCATAGCATCACAAACACAGTTATATTGAACGACCTAAAGTGTCGTTTGGAAAATACATCGTTTGATTTAATAAAACAATCAGAGTTTACAAAGTAGGTCCCAAATGAAAATCAACTTGTGCGGAAATAAGTTTGTTACAATTCAAACGATGTTTTAAAGTATGTAAAACCCAAGTGAGACGCGTCGTCATCACGACTCCATGAAGTCCAAATGCATGCCATGAAGTGAATGCCTTAGATACCTGAGATAAAACATGCTAAAAAGTGTCAACACAAAGGTTGAGTGAGTTCATAGAGTTTGTGATGAAATGTAAAGCCTTTCAAAATCGTTTATGCAGCAAAGGCGTTGAAAATCCACTCAGTTCCAAGTTCCGCCCATACAAAACTTGCAACCTGTGTGTTCACAACCCATTGCCAAAGTGTAATATAGTTTATGTTCAAGCCCACATCGTCAAATGAATTCACAAAATAGTGCATAACTTAATGTATCATTAGTTACTTGATATAACAAATATGAGTGTTGATCAAATCGTTCCAAGACCGTTAGTCCATGATTGTACCCAGTACATGAATATACCAAGTCCGTCAGCCCAATGTTATACCAAGACCGTTAGTCCATGATTGTACCCCGTACATGAATATACCAAGTCCGTTAGCCCAATGTTATACCAAGACCGTTAGCTCAATGAATATGATATGGAAGTTCTAAGTGTGGCAAAACTGTTACTACGCATGACTAAGCATTCAGTTCAGTTAAACATGTAGTTTCAAATAATCATGATAGTTATGAAAATAATTGAGCATGTATCTCCCCCAAAACATTTATGAAAACAAGTAAAAGTAGGGGCTATGGAAACTCACTTGGTGGAATGATGCGAAGACAAAAGTGAGTACACCGAGATGTAATGTGATACGTTAATCTTGACCTATTACGAATGATATGATATGTCATGAGTTGCAATGTAATGTTATGCATGCACTTCGTATGTTATTTATACCATTTACGGGTTTTGAAAATATTACTCGTCGACGAAAAATACTCTTTTGACGTCTTGACCCTTCAAAAATGACTTTACATGTTTTTACGTCAAAATGTCATCCCACAATGGTTTTATAATGATTTTTGGTGAAATTACCACTTTTCGTCGCAAAACAATGTCGTCGGAAAAATCATGAAATTAACAAAAATGGCTCCGGAAAAGTAGTCGTAAAACGGTGTACGTCGATCGTTAGAGAACGAACTCGACGGTTTTAGAAAGTTTGTATCGATATCTAAAAGTTTCAGTTCAGGAGTTTTCGTCCAAAAGGTCTCGATCATAAAGATATTAAGGGCTAAAGATGGTGGTTTTTGCTAATTGTGTGCAGAAAATGAGTTTCGGCCAAATTTGAACATCCGTAATTAATTTACTATGACTCCGCTTGACAAACAGCTTTTTGTTTTGAAAAATATGGCCGGTGAACTTGATTTTACTAGAAGACATTTCGTTCCAAAAAGTTTCACAACCTTGTTAAAAACAGCCGCAAACATGGTCGTTACAGCTAATGAAATACTTGTAACGAAAAAAAAAATAATATGGTTTTTCAGAAAATATAGTTACGGCAAGTTTATGAAAAAGTGCATATCTTTGTCGTTTTAAACCCGTTTTCTACGTAAAATATGTCCTTAGCTTCGTATCGAAGTAAACTAATATATTTTTGACTAGTCGAAATAATTTGTGAAGCTTAAGGCTCATTTTTGACCCGAACAAGTAAAAACAGCAAAGCTGAATTTTCTGAAAATGATACGTTTCGTCGTCAAACTTTAAAAATCCATAACTTCTTCGTTATAACTCCGTTTTTATCCGTTCAAAAGGCCACGGATTCGTTTTAAAGTATATTTTCTAAATATTAAGGCCAAAATGTCGTACCAACAGTATGTTTTTCCAGAAATTCGAATTAAAGACAGAACATAAAAATATACATATCGAAAATAGTTTTTCTCGGACAAAACCTATTCTAATCCCTTCAAATCAACTCCAAAGCTAATCTAATCCTACCATACACCTTCTTAGGGTGTCATGGGTTCCTAATCACCATCAAGACCAAAGATTACCATGGGAATATTTATAGGATGACCATAATTATATATATAACTCTAAAATCATGAAATAAATGGTATAAATCACATATCATGCATAATATCTCCAAAATGAAAAGAAACATATGAAAATGAAAAGGAAACATGAAAATGATAAAAACAAGCTTACTAGTGAAAATGATGAGGTGAAAGTAACAAGGATTAGCCTAAATACTCTTGGTTTTTATTTCAAAACCATAAAAAGAGTATAAACTAGATTGTATTAACACTTGATCAAGCAAAAATTTTTGATCCCTTTTGATCTTGATGTTTGGCCGGTTAGGAGAAGCAAGGAAGAAGAGAGAAGCAATTTTTCTTGACTTGTGAAATGAAATGAATGAGATATCAAGTTAAGATGAAGTGTATACATATATTTAATTGGAAATTTTGTACCAAACTCTTAAATGCAATCCACCCCTAGCCGAAATTTGGGGATCATGTTCCTCAAAGATTTTTTTTTTTTTTCTTTTTAGAATATATAAGCATTTACTTGTATAAATTGGTAAGAAAGTGTAAGTAAATGTGTAGAGAATTGTAACTTTTTGGTACAAGTAAGTTTTTTAATAGGTCAAAATAGAATGTAATGAAATAATAAAAATTGTTAAAATACATTCCTTGTGAAATTTGGGTGATAAAATAATTATCGTATAATTTTTAAGAAACACGTCGTAATAATTTAACTTTAACGATTTATATATCAAATAAATTTGAAACACTAGGAAAACTAAAAATATAGTTTTTATGAACTAAATGTAAGTTTAAAAATACATCGGGATCATTTTTGAAAGTAATGGATTAAATATTTAAAATAATAACTCACGCGATAAAGATTA